>JAZKJV010000710.1:758396-1232174 GCA_037367405.1 Ottelia alismoides | reverse complement strand
TTGATCTCCTCCCAAAGCAAGATCAATAGAATGAGCAGCACAGGAAGTCCACCATATCTGAGGATATTTTGTGAGTAGCAATCTCCCTGCTGCTACATTTGCTGAAGCATTAATCCGCAACAACTTGAACAACACTATCCACGCCAACTTCATTTATGCACTCATCCACGAGCTGAAAGATATAGTCGGCGGTGTGTGTCTCATCAGAAGCATCAATAGACTTCAAAAATGAAGTCCCCAAGGAGCAATTGACACAGAAGTTCATGATGCTCCGTCCTCGCATGTCCGTCCTGCATCAGTCATTATGAGCACCCTGTCTTCTTCCATGTAATTCGATGACATTGCAAGTCATCAGATATTTTCTTGACTGCCTTCTTCAAAAATGGACCACTTATCTCATACCTCGTAGGAGTCTTCAAGCCTGGGCCATACATTCCAATTGCCTCCACCATCTGCTTGAATTGTTTCGTGGTGAATGCATTGAAAGGATTGCCGATGTATATGCCCAATTGCATATATAGGAGACAACCCTTTCACGATGGTCCTTGGATAAAGCGTCTTTTATGCTCATTTGGCGTGTTCCTTGAACGGCGACATTCTGTTCCAAAGATTCGGAAGATCGATGTCTTTAGCAGATCCAGCATCTCCAGCAATGCCAATATCAATCTCATCTCTCATCTCAGAAACCTCAATGGCCTTTTGACTCTTCTTTCTAGCAACATCATCCAAGTATGATATCATCATCTTCTTCGTCTCTTCGTCCACCTTAGGACATGCAGCCACATTGCCTTTACGATGCGCAAGATGTTGCTTGAACCTATAAATACCTCCTTTCACCACCTTCTTGCACAACCTACAAGTAACCGTGTTCGAATCTGCACGGTTTGAAAGATATCCAAATTGCCATGCAGGATCAGTTGATCCTGGTGGCACATAAAAGGAAGAGTCACCACCAGAGGCGACATTCGTGGGAGGTGTTTCCATCTACATTGTCAAAAACAACAACATAACATGAACAACAACATATGAATCATAGACTAATCAATAACCAAACAATAACCAAACAATAATAGAACTTAATAGAACTTAACCTATGAATTGAATCAATAACCAAACAATCATAGAACAACAACAATCATAGACTATGTAGAACAACAATCATAGAACAACAACAATCAATAACCAAACAATCATAGACTAATCAATAATAGAACTTAACCTATGAATTGAATCAATAACCAAACAATCATAGAACAACAACAATCATAGACTATGTAGAACAACAATCATAGAACAACAACAATCAATAACCAAACATCATAGACTAATCAATAATAGAACTTAACCTATGAATTGAATCAATAACCAAACAATCATAGAACAACAACAATCATAGAACTTAACCGATAGCAACAATCATAGAGCATAAATTTCGAAAAAAAAATAGCAAAAAAAAAACCCTAACCGGACTGGCGGTTGGATAGCGAGGTGGAGGAGAGCTGGGAGACCGAACGGCGACGAAGGAGTGGTCGTGCGGGGACCACCGAGCACTGCGCGACCTCCGGGCGGCGAGCGGCGTCGGGAGGAGGCGGCGTGGAGAGCAGGCGGAGGAGGCGGCGTGGGAGAACCGTCGAACAGTAAATCGCGTGAAATGTCGGGGGCTGGGGAGTTTAGGTTACTGTCGGACAGTAACCTAAAACTCCCATTTCAATTCATTCGGATCCTCATGTTAATCGGGCGCCGGATCTTTGTTGCAAAAAGCGCCGACTAATCGGCCGACTAGACCGACTAGTCGGCCCGACTAGTCGGTCCACCCCGACTACTGACCGACTTTCCTAAATCGGGTCGGTCAGTGGGCCGACTCGACTAGTCGGACCGACTAGTCGGTCTAGTCGGCCGATTTTGCAAGCTTGATCGCGATGCTTATCCTCTTTAGGCAATTTCTTGCTTCACTAAATAACATTGAAAAAAATTGTAAGCCAAGTCAAACCACGCTCACATAAAACCAAGCTTGCAAAAATCAGTCGTTAGGCCGACTAGTCGGGCCGATTAAGCGACCCGGTGGCCTGACCGACTCAACTAGGGGTAATCGGCCTTAGTCGGGTAAGCTGACTAGTCGGACAGACTAGTCGGTCTAGTCGCCCGACTAATCGGACGACTTTTGCAAGTGGATCCGGATACCTGATTCGAGATAGGGATTTAGGTTACTCGATTCGATTTCCATTCCTCACGCAACTCTTCCTAAAACCCGATCCCTAGCTCTTCAAGCCTCCAGATGATCGCATTGTCGCTCCCCAATCACCGCCTCCTCCAGGTGTCGCACCTCCTCCGATCGCCGCCTCGTCCGGTCTTTGCACCTCCTTCGGTCGCTCGACGCTCCTCTCCTCCCACTCCAGCCAATGTCGTCGACTCCAAAGATTAGAGTTAGGGTTTGATTTTTCCAGCATTTGACCATTTTTCATTTTTATTCATTGTTATAATGTTATCATGATATTTTTATTGTCATTTGTCACTATTGTTATCATTTTATTGTTATGAAGCATGCTGGATTTTCATTGTTATTGGATAAATTGATGATGTAATTCATGAGATTGGTTTTAAATCTCAATTTTCTAAGAGAATTTACATCCCAAGGTTGCATATTTGATTGGTTTTAAATCTCAATTTTTTAAGAGAATTTACATCCCAAGGTTGCATATTCGTTTGTGAACATTAGCTAATGTTATGTAGCCAACATTTATCTTTAACTTGCTTTTTTCCTTCTTTTCCTTCAATTGATTCTCTTTTTAGCTCTTATAAAATTGAAAATTGCTAAATCTATGCAAATTTATGATTAAGTATGTGTCTAAAAAAAATGTATATATTTAAAATAATAAAAAATTCAAAATCGTGTAATGCCCGACTAAATCCAACTAGAAGTCCGACTGCCGACTAATCCTTCGTCAGTGACCCGGTCGACCGAATACCGATTGCCAACTTCTGCAACCTTGCCTAAAACTCTCGAAACTTCTATAGGAATGTCATCAGGTCCTACATCTTTCCCATATCTCATAACATTCAAAGCCTCTTTTGTATCCGTTTATAGCTAGCTCGATTCAAGTAACTTTCACTACTAGCTAGATCTCTCAAGTGATCTCTCTATTTTCTTCCCCAATGAAAAGCTTGTGGAAGTATTGCTTCCATCTTGTCTATATATCCTTCTGAGTAACAAACACATGGCCTTCCTCATCCTTAATGCATCTCACTTGACAAAGGTCCTTGGTCTTTGTTTCTCTTGCATTAGCCAACTTGAATATATCCTTCTGGTCCTCCTTATAGTCAAGATTTTTTTGCAAAACTTCATAAGCTTTTGACTTAGTTTCACTTACAGCCTTCTTTGCTTCCTTCTTCACGATTTTGTAGTTTGAGAGAGTTTCATCTATTTTATTCTTAGACATAGCTTTAAATCATACTTTTTTAATTTTGAGCTTCTCTTGCACGCCTCTACTAGACCACCAAGCCTCCTTTTGGCATGTAGCTCCTCCCTTTGACTCGCCTAGCATCTCTTTGGCTACCCTTCGGATACAAGATGCTACCGTCTCCCACATCTTGTTTGCACTTCCGTTACAATCCCAAGATAAGTCTTCTAAAACCTTCTCCCTAAAGCTTAGTTACTTCAATTGAAGATTCCACCATCTAGTTTTAAAGATCTTGGAAACCCTCTTTTTATTTACCAACCCTTTTATATGCACATTCATGACTAACAAGCGATGTCAAATGGTTAAATTCTCTCATGAGATTACTTTGCAGTCTTTGCAACACAGGCAAGTTTCCAAAGTAAAAGAAAATCAATTCGGATTCATGCCAGGTCGCTCAGCTATTGAAGTCATCCATTTGTTGAGAAGAACAATGGAGATTTATAGATCCAAAAGAAAGAACCTCCATATGATTTTTATTGATTTGGAGAAGGCTTATGATTCTGTCTCGCGGGAGATATTGTGGAGAGTTTTACATCAAGGTTCAGCTTTCAGTTCATTTCTTTTACTTTGAATATGGATGAGTAGACAAGTCACATTCAGGATGAGATACCTTGGTGTATGTTATTTGTTGATGATATTGTGTTGATTGATGAGACTAGAGATGGAGTAAATGAGAAGCTTGAGGTCTGGAGACATGCATTGGAGACTAAAGGTTTTCATATAAATAAGGTTAAGACTGAATATATGGAGTGCACCTTTGATGAAAGTAACGGTGAAGGAATCGCGGTGAAGATTGGTGACGATAACATTTGGAAGAGATATTCTTTTAGATACATGGGATCTATTTTACAACATGATGGGGAATTAATGGAGATGCTACTAATAGATTAAATACAGGCGGGTTAAAGTGGAGAGGACCCTCTGTTGTTCTCTGTGATATGAAAATTCCGTTAAAAATCAAAGGAAAGTTTTACAGAGCAGCCGTGAGACCGGCTATGCTCTATGGATCTGAATGTTGGCATGCGAACCATAGACATGTGCAGAGAACGGTTGTAGTAGAAATAAAAATGCTAAGGTGGATGTGTAGACACACACGTAAAGATCGGATTAGAAATGATGCAATTAGAAAGAAGTTGGTGTAGCTCCGATCAAGGATAAGATGCGAGAAAACTGCTTAAGATGGTTTTGTCATTTGCAAAGAATGTTAGCCGATGCACCAGTTAGGAGATGCAAGTTTTGGGATGTTGAGCCGGCTAAGAGAGGGCAGGGATGGCCCAAGAAGTGTTGGAATGAGACTATACGAATGGATCTTAGTTTTTTGGATACAAACCTGAGATTGACCCCAGATAGACCTGAATGGAGGCAAAGAATCTATGTAGCCGATCCTACTTAATTGTGGGAAAAGGCTTTGTTGTTGTTGTTGTTGTCGTATTTCAAACTACCATAATGCCATTAGCAGGCCCTTAAGCTCTTTTATAGTTCTAGCTACTAGGTAACAAATTATTAGCAAAGAAATTCAACCAGATCATATTGAAATAACTGAGCCCATAAATGCAGCTAGGCAAATTTACCTTCAGCATCTCTTCTGGATCATCATTATGCAGCATATGAATGAGCCGTGCGACAGAGTTCTGTTCCTCCTTAAAATCCTCCTCATCAAGCTTTAAAATGGAACAAGGAGAGCAAGCCTCTCAGCACATAGATTTTGGACCGTGGAAATAACTACACGTATTTTTCAAGAAAAAGAAAGTAAAGCAACGAAAATTCATATTTTTAATAGCAGTGACCTCATCAACTTCAGTCCCGTCCACATCATTTATGAGACCCTTGATTAATTCGAACAATGCTTTAACCTGGAGAAAGATTTTAAAAACAGAATCACCATAAAAGATCACCAAAGAGTGAAACTGAGTTGGACAAGAAAGCTTGTTGCAACAATAAAATCTCTGAAAAAGATCACCAAAGAAAAAATGGAGTTGGATAAGAAAACTTACTTTATCAGCAGTTGAAACACAAGTATTATTCTTCATGATACTTTGAATAATAACCACGGCCATGACTTTATTGGTTGCATAGTCAAGGTGGTCCATGACACGAGGATAATTTGAAAGATTAGCGCGGTAACAATATCATTGTATTTCTCCAGAGGAGCACTTAAGAGAGCAACAATTTGTTTTGTTGCTTTGTTGTCCTCAAGCTTCGCTTTGCCAGATAATTTCTTCACACATGCTCCCTGTTCCAAAAAGTGACCAATAAAGTTGTGGAGAATTGAGTAAAGTATCATGATGCAGAGGATAATATATTGTTAAAGCATCAAATATGTCAATTGAATGGTGAATAATGCAGCACAAAAAGAAAGCAGTATCAACCTACACCGGGCAGAGAGACAAAATCTAATCTGAAAACAATTTATTACTCAAAAAGGACTCCGCCTCTTTTTCTTGCTTCTCCCTGATTTCTGATATCAACAGCAACGAAAAATTAAAATGTAGTGCAAGACATAAGAAAGAGCGATGCACATTCAATTATCCTCATACCTTTCTACTCTGAGTTTAGTTATCAGTAATCAAACATATACTGCAGTACCTTCTCTGACACTAAATAATGCAAATTAACTATTAGAATTCTTACTTACATGTTACCTGTTGTATGTTTTTTTCCTTCTAAAGAATAGTATCCTCAACAGTTATGACAATCACATCATTCCTACAGTGTTAATTAAAAAAACATGTGCCACACAACCTTTTTCTTCCACTGAACAGCAGAAAACACTCTCACAATCACATCGAAACAGTCAGTTTTTTAGGCTCTCTTCTTTTGAAAAAAAAAACGGATTAGTCATCGAATGTAATCACCTTTTTATGTTATTGGCAATTGCTACGGCATGGCATGCCCTAAAATGACTTCAACACCCTCTCCAACCCATCCCTTATTAGAACCCTCAAAACAAAGACCAACAAAGTACTGCAATTGATCAAAATCAAAGTGAGCTTCTTGCTACAAGTTCATGAACTCCAAGTCAAAGATGTGTATAGGCTATTTTTTTATTTCAAACAAAATGTAAGTGAACTTTTATATTATTGTCCCAAATTCATTTTCAAGATATTCATAGATCAAAGAAGAGCTTGACCTCATGCGAAATGTGTCCATGGAGGAGGAACTCTTAACCTTGACATGGTAGAAGAAAGAGGGCTCCGTCAGACTGGACAATTTTAATGACAGACTTTGGGATCTCCTTGACGATGAAGTAGTGGTGATGTGAGAATTCATAGCAGGGAAATCTAGTTTGTGTAAAGATGTAATGTTCCGAACACTTTTTACATCCTAAGAAAGCAACATAGGCCGATGTCGACAAGTATACACCTATTGACAAATTAAGATCGGTGGGCCTTTCCAGATCAATCTATCTCATTGTACCCATGATCTTGGATTTCCAGTTGAATACCATGGTCGGGGAGGTAATCTCTCAGGTTCAATATGTTTATGTCAAATACCGGGTCTGTTCTTGAGAACTTTGTAGCACAGTCGTAGAGACAGTTACCGCCTGGGAGCTAAAATATTACAAGCTCAATTTTTTATAAAGAATGATTTCAACACGATGATCACACTATGGGTCATTAATTGGACTTCACTTAGATGCATGCCTTCACCAAGAGGTGGATACTTTGGTTGAAGCACCGTACTGCTAATGTCTTATTTATGATTCATAGTGGATAGGTGAAGAAAGATTGGTCAGATCCAACCAATTGGGGTTCGAGAAGGCAATCCCCTAAAAATCAATGTTGCGTGTTTGGCTGGTTGATGTTTTGGCTTCTAGTGCTATGAGGTTTTGCGATGGGTTTACCAAATGGTTTCAGAATGAAGCTATTGGTACCACCTTCTCTCATTAATGACAATACATTTCATCAAAGGGGGTCATAATGAGGTGCACGTAGCTAGGGCTTTGTTGGATATTACTGTAGAGGCCTCTTGGCTGGTGATAAACTATTAGAAATCGTGCTTCATACCCTTCTTCATGGATGACGTAATCTTTGCAGCTCATACAGAGGCCATGCAATACCTTTTTTTTAGACCAAAAAAGGGGGAAACACGCGTTGGTTCCCACCCCAATATATTAATTAATTAAAAATAAACATAAGAAAATTACAAAAGCTGTGAGTCTAGCAACTGCTTGTAATGGAAACAGACATTCTCGCAGTAAAAGAAGTGACCAGAGAAAAGTACATAGTTACGAGCCAGCCAAATAGCCCACAGCACTGCCACCAGAGTTAGAACCTCTTTTCTTTGATGACTACGCACTCCATATAGAGAAAACCAAAAGGAATCGAAACCCCGGGTGCTCAACAAGTCCAAATCTACTTCATCTCATACAGGCGAGGAAACATGACATCGGAAAAAAGGTGCTCCATTGTCTCAATGTCGGTGCCACACAACGGACGTCTATCTGAAATCTGCTCAAAAAGTTTAGCACATCGGTCACGAGTCATAACTCGCTTCCGTCTAAAAAGCCAGAGGAAGAAACCAATCTTCTCCGGTAGACCCAGCATCCAGATGAGATCACATTCACGAACCATACTGCCAGAAAGGGAGGGTGGAGGCCTACAAATGGCATCATAGGCCTTCTGAACCGAGAAAGGTGTGTTCTTCCAAATCCAAGGATCCAGGCCAGAGGATGGCCTACCCACCTGCCCAAGCGAGTCGAAGAAGCGGAGGATTTCCTCCAAGCGCTGGTCAGAAAAAGATGATCTGAAAGCCGACATCCAGTTACCATTGTCCCAACAATCCAAAACACGAGCATCCGTATTAGTGGCCAAGGCAAACAGTCGAGGTAAGCGGCTACAAAGGGCACTTCCACCTGTCCAATCATCCTTTCAAAAACTAAAAGTGGCTCCATTACCAACAATCGGGCTAAAAAGCTCATGAAAGCGGGGCATAACCTTCAGAATTCCCTTTCATAAAGCAGACTGATTTGGCCCCTGCCTCAACAAACCATGGCTCTCCAAAGAACCATCATAAAGACACCATATCAATTGGTAGCACATTCCCTCATCTTTGCCCCAAATCCTGCTCACCCATTTGAGTAATAGAGCATCGTTGATATTCTCCAAGCTCTTGATCCCAAGACCACCATGCTTTTTAGGTTGAGTAATGGTCTCCCAGTCAACCAGATGTATGTCATGTCCTTCGTGACCAGATTTGCTCTATAAGAACCTACGCATCAACCGCTCCAATCTTCGTCAGACGCCCACCGGTATAAGGCGGGAAGATAGGAAGAACACCGGGATCGTAGAGAGAACCGCCTTAATCAGAACCAACCTGCCTCCACGCGATAACAATGCCGCCTTCCAACCAGTCAACTTTCTTTCCAACTTCTCCGCCACCGGCAGCCAGTCCAACACCATAATAATGTCGTCCATGAGAGGAAGTCCAAGATACCAAAGAGGAAGGGAACCACATAATGTGCCCAGCTCCACACCACAGGAGCTTGCCTCCTCCGACATGCCAAACGGAACAACAGTGAATTTGCTATGATTTATCTCCAAACCATACATCTCGCCAAAAATCTCAAGAGTAATAGCCATGCCACCAGCCTCCTCTTTGCCACCCTCAATCAGCAGGATCGTGTCATCCGCATATTGCAACAAGGGGATATGCATATCTCCACATCTGTATTTGTTGGAGCATTCGTTGTATGCGCCCATTGTGTTGTAGCAGGGTAAATGGATCCTGGAGGAGATCTATTTACCCCATCTAGTGTTTAGTCCCACATCGTCCAACGGTGGGACTTGGAGGCTCTGGAGAGGCTATATAAGGAGCCCCAGACCTCCTGTATCCATTAAGAAATAGTAATGCATAGCACGCCCCTTTGAGGGCTTCTCCCGTGGTTTCATCCCGCTCCTCACGGAGTAGGGTTCCACGTAAATCCCGCTGTTCATATTTCTTATTCTTGTTCCATGTTTTCGCTTCCGCTTCCGGGGGAACCCCAACGGGGGCGGTAGGCGTTAAAGAAGAGGGTCCCCTCGTGGGAACCCTAAGGCCATGCGGCTATTTAATAAAAAAAAGAGAAAAAAGGGTCATTTGCTGGAAAGCCTAAGAGACCGTGAGTTATAAAAAAATTATTTTGCTGCTATTGTAAAGGCCCCAGTTGGCCGAGGCTTGTAAAAAAATGGGTGCCTGTATGATAAAAAAAGGAAGGGAGAAAGCCATAAAAAAATGATGAGGATACGGTTTTCAAAAAATGATTAAAAAAAGGCTGCATACAAGAAAAAGCCGTACACCAGAGCAGTGCACCATTCTCTGAGCCATATGGGAGAGACCCAGTTCTCCGACGAGGAGACTTCAGGCGCAGTTCAGACTCGATGGTCAAATTCCGAGTCTTCAGTTGACTAACACTCCAGCCCGTTCGTCCTTCTCACCTGCACGGCATGAGAAGCAACGTCCTCGACTGCAGCAATGTGCGCGTTGGGTTGATATTGTCCGTAGTGTCCTGTAGCGTTGAGTTGAGTTTATTTCTGTTTGTCCAAGCTGAGCATTGCATGCTCCAGCTTGAGGGGGAGTGTTGGAGCATTCGTTGTATGCGTCCATTGTGTTGTAGCAGGGTAAATGGATCCTGGAGGAGATCCATTTACCCCATCTAGTGTTTAGTTCCACATCGTCCAACGGTGGGACTTGGAGGCTCTGGAGAGGCTATATAAGGAGCCCCAGACCTCCTGTATACATTGAGAAAAAGTAATGCATAGCACGCCCCTTTGAGGGCTTCTCCCGTGGTTTCATCCCGCTCCTCACGGAGTAGGGTTCCACGTAAATCCCGTTGTTCATATTTCTTATTCTTGTTCCATGTTTTCGCTTCCGCTTCCGATTTTCTAACAGTATTCATGCACAATCCCACTTCTCTGAACCCGATCAACCATGCAGGCAAGAACATCAACAGCAAGAACAAAGAGTAAAGGTGCAAGAGGGCATCCCGACCTAACCCCTCTGTGCGGCTAAAAAAACCTCTCTCAGGACGGCCGTTGACCAGCACCGACAGCGACGTCGTGGTGATACAAAGTTTCATCCAAGAGATCCAGATGTCCGGAAAACCTCTCATGCACAGAGCGGTGCACAGAAAAACGCCAGTCCAAGGTGTTATAGGCATTGGCAAAACCCACCTTCCAAAGCAGCGCATGCTTGCCATTTCGCTTCCAATCAGAAATAATCTCATAAGCTATCACTAGACTGTCCCCAATCTTACGACCAGGAATAAACGTCGACTGAACATGTGAGATCAAATGATCAAGAACTCTGCTAAGGTGAACTGTCAGCACCTTCGCTACAATGACGTAAATGACACTCGATATGGCAATCGGCCTGTAATCTTCGATCCTCTCCGCCGCCCCTCATTTTAGGGAGAAGGAAAATCAAAGCTCTCTTCAGTCTTTCAAATCCCGCATTGCGACGACAAAACTCCTCCACAACCTCCAGAACTTCCCCTCCCACCACATCCCAGAATTCTTTATAGAAAAAATTTGGGAACCCATCCGAGCCCAGTGAACAATCTGCATTCAAACTCCACACAGTTGATTTAACCTCCTCTAAAGTAACCGATATCATCAAGCTACCCGCATGCGTATCAGAAAGCCGAGAGGCCCCAAGACCACTCCAACGCCAAGGTCTTGAAGCATCCCTCCTAGAGAAAACACGAAAGTAATCAGCAATCGCACTACCCAATTCTCTGTCCCCCTTAATTTTGTTACCATTCACAATCATAGACCGGAAAGAGTTTGTCTGACGTCTGCCACTGGCAACCCTGTGGAAAAAAGTCGTATTCGCATCACCCTCCTTCAACCATGTAATCAACGAACTCTACCTCCACTTCGTCACATGCCTCCTATCTTCCTTAGTTACCACTCTAAGAGCAGAGGCATGTTGCCCCAACTTGTCCACATCCAACTGCCTATCATCCTCCAGCCTGTCAAGCCTCTTGATCTCTAGCTCTGTCGCCACACTCCTTGCTCTCCTGGCCTTTCTCACCTCCTTAAATTCACATAGTATCTAACGCAGACACTTCAGTTTCTCCAAGAATCTCACCGCTGCAGAGCCAAAAACCAACAAGGATATCCAATGGGTGCTCACCAACTCTCTAAACGAATCCTCAAGAAGCCAACACCGCTCAAATCTGAAGAAACCTCTCGCCGGAAAGGTAGAGCCAGGATCCCAAATCAGTGGAGTATGATCAGAACGCATGCGCGGTCTACATGACGCGAAGGAACAGGGGAACAACTCCATAAGCTCAGACGAGGTCAAGAAGCGGTCAATGCGAGAGCGGGATCTCGTGCTCTGCCAAGTATACTTTGTATCTACAGCGTCCAGAACCTCAAGCTCCAAATCAATCAAATCAGCAAAGTCAGATGAACCCGGGTCATGGCCACCCCGCAGACGCGATCGATCAGAAGAAATCAGAGAGACATTGAAGTCTCCCCCAATAAGCCAAGCACAGTAAGGGAACGTAGCTCTAGCAGCACGGATGTCCGTCCACAATTCATGCCGCTCAGCCGACTGACAAGGGCCATAAACACACGAGAAGGCAAAAGGGATGAAGAGGCTGAGCATTCCAAAAGAACCTAGAGTACGTGAGAGCCCCTCAACTCCGCCCGAAATTGAAAAATAGTATCCTTTCATGTCAAGATCAAGCCTCCAGAACTTCCCGATGCATCCAATGTCCAATAATCAAACAACGAGCTGGTGCCAAAAGAATTCCACACCGCTATACCACAGGATTTAAGTTTTGTTCCTTGTAGAAGGACAATGTCACATCCCCACTCTATGAACCTCGCACCTAAAGTTCTTCTTTTCTTTGGGTCACCCAGATCTCTGACATTCCAGGATAGAATCTTCATTTAAGCACCACTTTGTTCACCCATGGTGCTCACCGCTCCCACAAGCACCGCCACTTGTGACTTCTGTTGTGAAACAATTTGAACCTCTCCGGTTACAATTCCTTTTTTCACCTTCGTTTGTACCTCTTCTTATTTCCCCTACCACCTCCCAAACTCGAGGAGCTTCCTTCATCAACACCGAATTCTCCTCCTTGCAAGTCCCAACCAGCACACGCAGCAACTGGCGGCTCTGGTTCGGCGAGCCCCAGGTTAACCCGACTGGCAACACCAGCGGCCATGGACGAAGAGGAAAGATCACAAGATATCGGCCAACAAGGAACAAAGGTATTCGAGGTCAACACCCCCTTCGACGAAGAGCCAAGCAACGACGGATAAGAGAGCTGAACAGGGAGACTGCAAGGTACCTCTCCATCAGAGCAGAACAGAGGAAGCGACACCATCGAAACCGTACCCACCTTAAGACCCGACCGAAAATGGGTTCTGAAATAAACCGACCCGTAAAGAGCCCGATCCGGACCACCACAATCGTACCTGGTCCGCGCAACTTCGGTTATCGAAAGGGATAACCGGTCGAGAGATCCACCCGATCTGTCCGATCTAACAAAACGAAAGAACCAGCATTGCATTGAGAGGAGCTCTCTTTGAGGATAGCCTCAGTTGTTTCGTCTCTCGACCCATGCAGAATAGGAAACGACAGGTCGCGCACAATCTCCTCGGTTTCCGCAACTTCCTCGATATTCAAATCCCCATCTTGCTGATGTGTCTCCGTCGTGGACGTGCTTGCTCCCGACGACCCTCTCGGTTGGGCCGCCTACGGCGGCGGCGACAACGGCAAGAAATGAACAGAGATTTGGAAAGTCGCACGTCCAACCCTTAGAATCATCGATGCGATAGGCATCAAGGAACTCTCATAGCAATCCAAAAGAACAGTGTTGACCCCCGGATCGGATCTTGGCAAGGATCCATCAACCAAAATCCTCTTCACAACTCCGATCTCTCTAAGCGCTAATCATAGAACCTCTAGATTGCGAGAGAGAAAAGGAACTCCTCTAAGCTGAGCAACCTTCTTGGTGAACACTACCTCCCCTCCATCCGTAAATCGCAGACACCGCCACAACACGCCGCTCCTACCCCGCAGATTGATCAACCGGTCCACCTGAGCCGCCGACAGGCCCCCGACACAGCACTTGTTCGATCCCAGCAAGATGACATCCCCTTGGAACTTACTCCTAAAAAGTAACAAGACTCCAGCTGTACGGATTTAATTGTCAATGTAGATTTCGTCCACGACCCTACCAACATCCGCGTACTCGGCTCTTCAGCCAACTTTTCCGCAACAACTTCCGTATATGATAAAGCCGCTCCCTTAGTCACGATCTCTCCAGTCATGTTACCCAGTAAGTCCACCCCAACATCTCGCGGAGGCAGAGACGCCGATGATGCCGCAACAACCGGGTACAAAACATGATGATGACCAGAACTACCGCATTCAAAGCAATGTGGGGACATGCTGCACTCAGATGCGACGTGCCCTGCCACACCGCATTTGAAACACGTTCGATCGTGCTTGCGATGAGAAATCGGAATCCAGCCTTCCTACTCCTTACGCGATGGTGATCCCACTCCACCCAATCGTCGCCACACACGAACCCCCGCCACGATTTTCCGACTCGTTGCCTCCCTCGCCAACGCACCCTCCCTCGCTCCCACATCCTTCAGAGAAAATCGGCTCATGCAATTCTTAGTGGGAGTTTACAATCACCTAACTGGGCTTGGCATTGGTAAAAATTAAAGTTAGGATAGCATGGAGGCTCTTTCATGTTTCAACCCAAGGAAGTAGCACATCCTTTAAAAAAAAAGAAGGATGATAACTAGAGGTTAGTGATCATCCCAAACATTTTACTTCAGCTAGCAAAAGATTATAAGGAGTAAATTGATTCTCGTGTCAGGTTCTCAAGTAGTAGGACACCGACTCAATTAAATTCTCAACAATGGCCGATCTGAAAATGACATCTCTTTTTTTGTAACCAGATGGGGCCCAAATAACAGGCAGCAGCGTGTAGCATTCAACCATTCTCACATAAATCAGCCCACTCCCATTTTAATTACTATATCTGAAACTATGTCAAAAAACATCAAAAGAAGAATTATCCACCCAATGAAAACCAAGCCTCCTCCAAAGTTCCCGTGCAAAGAAGCAGTAGATAAAGAGATGTTCAATGTCCATCTTGCCATCAAAAAGGGGGATTCAGGTGTCACTCTCACTCTTAGGTAGGCCCGGTTTTCCTGTCTGTGTGTTGAATAAAAATTAATAAAGTTCGATTCACTTAGATTGTGAATCCATGATAAATTCGGATTCAAGCTTTTTATCATTTTTTTAGAAAAATGTCAAATGTGTCCCAATGGGATTCAAACAATTCAGTTCAATTACCACCATGGGCTTCACTGTCCTAAGTGGATCATGATGACTTCTTCAGCACGATCATAGTTTCATGCTACAGCAGAATCCGTTGATAATTGGACCAAGGAGCATGCCAGGTTATCACTAAGACCAACTCTTTTCATTAGAGGCTCTCTAAAAAATTTTCATGAAAGGTGTCACGAGGAGCACCCCACACCATGGATACATTTCTTATGAGTAGGCGGGGAGATGGCGATCACTTATGTTTCTGGCTGAATGGCTAGTCATGTGTTGGTAGATGGGACGAGATTTTTCCAACCTACCTTTATTTGGAGAAACCAAAGGATGACTATCCACAAGGAATAGTCCCCGATGGGTTCCAACTTTCCTTCACCGCTTACTGACCAAGTGTTGAGTTGTGGTGGTTACTTTGATCGAGGGCATGAGACAGCAACCCAATGACAGGGATTGCTGGATTTGGTGGGGGGAGGTTTTATATGGCAAATGGCTACAAAGACCTGTCTCTTGGCCACAATTGATGCGGTTATATTCTTGAACCGCCACAGTATCTAGAAGGGGAAAGCTCCTTCTAAGGTGAAGATTATATTGCGGTTGATGAGAAAGTAGTATTTGTCACGAGTCTCTACAGATAGAGACGAGCTGCTTATGCAGACACCGCATGCTCCCATGCGGTATGGGTTAAGGTGTTGAACACCCTATCTTCTATTGCCCCCCCTTCAAGGAAGTCCGAAGACAACAACATATTGTGGTTGGGCTCTGAATCCCGGAACACTTCTTGGACATCTTGTACGGAGTCTTTGAGAGTGGTACAAATTCACTACCTACCAATGAAGTTTGGACCATGCTCAATTATTTGTTGTGATCTAAGCCTTGTGATTACCATAGAATGACATGATATTTAGATAGAGACACCCTTGTGTAAAATAAAGTAATTTATTATGTTTATTTGTTATTGGGGGATTTTGGATGACTTATTTTGACAACACATGCTTTAGTTTAAATGAAATTGTGGATTGCCACTAATCTTGAATGGTCATCCTTTGGCTTCGAAAGATATCAAAGAAGAATCAACCATCACAATTTGCACAATGTCAAGATGCTCATTAATATCTAGCGATCATTCTTTAGTCTTTCAAAAAGAAGTCCAATGTCCAAACTTCCAAAAGTGGAGGTTGACACTTCCTCTAAATCGAGTTAATAGATCTCCTTTAATCTATTAATTTTTTTCGACAAACCACCAAAACATTTCATTTATCTAAAATAAAAACATTTGGAAATGTTTACAAAAAGTAAATACGTATTCCCCTGTTTTAGGGAATTACATGACCACGCCATGGTAGGGGAGAGGTAAGCATACAAAAAGAGATAACAAGACAAACCACCAAAAAGTTCACACTAGAAGGGTATATTTTTTTTCCCAAATAACACTATTCGACGACAAAACGTAGTCAAAACATCCAGACCAAATCAATTTTTTGTTGATTTGGCATCCACACATCATAGACAGGTCATCAAGGAGTTGCTTCATACTTCACAGGAGAACCAACCTCACAAGTGCCACATGTGACATCCGGATCCAAATCATCCGAACCCGAACTGAACCCGACCCGATTAGGGTCCATATGATATGATAAAACAATCGATCAATATTAAATGATCTGAATCGATCCAGAGATTGTAAATTAAAATTCGTTTGGGATCAGTCGATCAAAAATCGATTACATCATTAAACGTGCCATCAGAAAAGTCGTGACACAATCGAAAATCGCAAAACAAACTGAGAATACCATAAAATTCGATTCAATAAAATAAGAACATCGAAATCAACTGTTCGTCGACCGGAGATCGTTTGACCAACTAAAATCACAAAGTTTAATCGTAACCCAAGAACGTATCTCGACAACTTTTGTATCCATCTTGAATCAGAAAAGTATGAATATTATACTCATTTTGATCGCCATTCAAAGACGCTCGAAACGAGCCATCGATCGTCTGAATCGGAAATTCAAGGTGCAAATAAGGATGACTTTGATATTCCAGATAAGTGAGAGAGAAAGGTTTAAAAATAATATAAACTTTACAAATGGCAAATTCCAAGCCAACACGTGTCCTTTCCTCTCAAATTGACACCTCACTCTCTCTTTCCTTTCACTTGGCAAGATCACTCCTCCCCCATTTATATCCCCAAAGTCCTTTAAACTCCTCATATTTTCCAAATTCGCTTCTATTTTAGCCGAGAGAGGAAGAGAGCCCCAGCCCTCTCTTTCCACACTGTTGTTGCAGCCTATCTTCAAGCTACTGCAAGCTGCAGCTCACCATCATTGGGCTGCTACAGCAGCTGTTGGTCCTTGTTGGGAAGCTGTTGCACGTAGCTGGAGACCTGTTTTTGCAATAGCAGCAGCCACCTACGGCTCCAAGTGCAGCTCTGAACTGTTGCTATCAACAGATGCTGCAAGCAGCTGCTGCAGCTGCTCCTCTCTAGGAACTATTCCTGGAACTGTTCAAGGAGCTGCTGCCCCTTGTTATCATGGAGTTGTTGCACACCACAAAATTAAGCAAATTGATCTCCCAAAATTTGAGATCCAAAGGTACAATCTTTCCCCCTCTTGCTGGCTTTCATATAAATTAGAAAAAAAATCAAAACCTCTTTATTGCTCCTGAAAATTGATGAAAAAGTGAAGAATTAGCACGAAATTGATCATACTTTCAGATCAATTAAAAATCCACTGATCTCATAAACAACAACAACAAAGCCTTCTCCCACAATTAAGTAGGGTCGGCTACATAGATTCTTTGCCTCCATTCAGATCTATCTTGGGTCAATCTCGGGCTTATATCCAAAAAACTAAGATCCATTTGTATAGTATCATTCCAACACTTCTTGGGCTATCATCATCCTCTCTTAGCCAGCTCAACATCCCAAAACTTGCATCTCCTAACTGGTGCATCAGCTGACCTTCTTTGCAAATAGCTAAACCATCTTAAGCGGTTAAGGGTTGTGTTAGGTAGCCGACAACTAGCGTAAAACAGTCGGAGACAACATCCTAAATAGTATTTTTAAAAAATACTATTTAGGAAGTTGCCTCATGACAGTCGGATCTTTTCAACATGGAAAAGCTACTGATCTCATGTTTAAAAAAAAAGTTTGGGGTGTTTTTGCATGGATTAAGATTACATTTTAGACCACTGATAGTTACAGATTTCGTGCATAATATAGGAGAGATTAAGGGGTGAATAGCACACAATTTAACCTAGAATTCAGACATATAATTGCTACCATTTTCATGCTTAAAAAGATGAGAATTTGGTACTTTAAAAGATGAATTTGGGTGGTAATTGCATCCATTTAGATATAAATTCAGACCACCGATTAGGAGTTAAAATTGAGAGGTTTATGGGTGATTAACATGCAATTTGAGTATGACTTCAAATCAAATAGCTACAGATTTTCAACTCGAAATATGAGAGATTTGGGGATGAATTAACATGCAATTTGAGTCTGATTGTAGCCTAATTAGCTGCAATTTTTCATACTTGAAATATGGGAGATTTGGGGATGAATTAGCATGCAATTTGGGTCTGATTGTAGATTAATTAGCTGTAGATTTTCATACAATAACTAAAAGAGATTTGGGGATGAATTAATATACAATTTGAGTCTGATTGTAGAGCAATTAGCGGCAGATTTTCATACTTGGAATATGAGAGATTTGGGGATGAATTAACATGCAAGTTGAGTCTGATTGTAGACTAATTAGCTGCGGATTTTCATACTTGAAATAATAGAGATTTGAGGATGAATTAACATGCAATTTGAGTCTAATTGTAGACTAATTAGCTGCATATTTTCGTACTTGAAATATAAGAGATTTGGGGATGAATTAACATGCAATTTGAGTTTTATTGTGGACTAAATAGTTGCATATTTTCATACTTGAAATATAAGAGATTTGGGGATGAATTAACATGCAATTTGAGTCTAACTGTAGACTAATTAGCTGCAGATTTTCATACTTGAAATATAGGAGAGTTGGGGGTGAATTAGCATGCAATTTGAGTATAATTTCATACTAAATAGCTACATATTTTCAAGCCTGAAATATGAGTGATTTAGGGATGAATTCACATAAAATTAAGTCTAATTTCAGACCACTAATACCTACAGATTTCATGCTTAAAGAATAAGAAATTAAGAGTGTTTCACATGCAATTAAGTTTAAATTTCAGACCTATCAATAGACTTAAGAAATTATGTTATAAAAGGTGAAAAAGTTAGGATTTTTACATACAAATATGCCTAGATTTCTGACTAATAATAGGTGATAAAAATTATGTTTTAAAAAGTGAAGAAGTTAGATGTATTGGCATGAAATCGACTCAAATTTAGATCCCTAATTAGTCCTAGAATCCATGATTTAAAAAGTTGATATATTAGGGAATTAACATATAATTATGCCCAAAATCAGATCAATTATTAGTCTCAGTCTCATGACTTTGAAGAAGATATACGAAATATAAATATGATTATATTGATACCTTCTCTTAGAAATCAACAAATAGTTGACTTATACAAAGCTATTATCCAAGAACAATGATAATAAAAGAGTATGGTATCATAATCTAGGAAGTCTACAAATTCTTAAAGAATGCATCTCGAATATGGTTACATCATCTAAGATAAACTGTGATCATGTGAAAATCTTCATGAAATAATCCTTTGAGTATATACCATTAATTATCTATCACTAGTAATCAGGTTGTGGAGAAGATACATAGATCTATAAATTTAACCACGGAAGAGTTTGAGAAAGAATGAGTAATCAAGTGAGTATGATAGTAAATCAGTGATGACAGTTAATTATGCTGGTCATGGTGACAATTACACATGATCGTATGAGGGTGTGGTGACCCTCAACTGGGCGAGAGATAGGAAGCTCAGTTACGGTAGCGGCCGCCTAGTGCGTAGGTCAAGGATCCCAGTACTTTGTACGGTTTTACACGAGCTCGCGGTGTTTTTACACTTTGTTGGGATCCAGGTTTTTGACTAGTTCTGTTGACCATGTTTCAGTAGGGTACCTAGGTAGGAGGACCCTTGGTTTTGCTTTTCGAGCTCGTTTTTCCCATATCGATTGGGCTGATTTTTAGATGACTCGAACTGGAGAGTCTCTCCCACCAGTCTCAGGAGTATAGTTTTGGAGTGTGCCTAGACGTCTCATGGACCGCACTTCTACTAGGAAGACGAGATGGAAGAGTCTCTTAGGTCATGGCGAAGAAAAGATTGTTGTCAGATGGAGTTGAGTTGTGGTTACTGTTGGCAAAAATGAATGAGATGGTCTATTCCATAAGCCCTAGGCTCTCTTATATAGGAGAGTAGCCTATGGGTAAATTACATAAAGAGGACAACAGAAAAATAAAATAACGAAGAGGTACAGTTATTCTATATGTGTCAACACTCCCCCTCAAGATGGAGCATAGATATCAATCATGCTCAGCTTGGACGCACACTTCTGGAATGGGCCTCGAAGTAATGCCTTGGTGAAAATATCAGCAGTCTGATTCTCTGATGTGACGTGAGATGTAGGAATGAACCCCTTCTGAACCATCTCACGTATGTAGTGACAGTCAACCTCAATGTGCTTGGTCCTCTCATGAAAGGCTGGGTTATTTGCAATGAACAAGGCGGCCTGATTGTCACATTCCAACATCATAGGAAGAGGTATATCAAGACATAGATCTGCAAGTAAAGATTTCACCCACATCATTTCTGTGCTAGCCTGGGCCATAGCCCTGTATTCGGATTCAGCACTGGATCTAGCTACCACTGTATGTTTCTTGCTTCTCCACGAAACTAGAGCATCTCCAACATAGACTGCAAATCCTGATGTGGACTTCCTGTCCTTGGGGCATCCTGCATAGTCTGCATCAGCACATGCCGTGATAGAGATCTCCTTTCCTTTCTTAAATAGCAAGCCTGCACCTGGAGATGATTTTAAATATCTCAGAATCATGTGTACTGCATCCATATGGGCCTGACGTGGTTGCTCCATGAACTGGCTCACACGACTCACTGCAAATGATATATCAGGTCTAGTGATCGTGACATACAGTAGTTTGCCACCAGTTCTCTGTACCTTCTCTTGTCCACCTCTTCTGTGTCATCATCATAGAGCTTCATGCTAGGATCCATTGGTGTCGTAGCAGGTCGACACCCTAGCATACCTGTCTCACTCAATAGATCTGTAACATACTTCCTCTATGACATTACTAATCCATATGGATTTCTAGCAAACTCCAGCCCCAGAAAATATCTAAGGACTCCCAAGTCCTTGGTGACAAACTCGGTCCCCATCCTTTCCTTTGCCTGCTTAATGCCCTGCTCATCATCACCTGTAATCAAGATATCATCAACATAAACCATGATTACAATGATACCTCTAGCCGTCTTCTGTACAAACAAGGAATGATCAGCATTGGAGCGTTTATATCCTTGTTTCTCAAAAAGATCTGAAAGCTTTTGAAACCATGCTCTGGGGCTTTGCTTAAGGCCATAGATGGCCTTATGTAATCTGCATACCTTGGAACACTCCCCCTCAACAGCAAAACCAGGTGGTTGTTGCATATAGACTTCCTCCTGCAAGTCGCCATACAGAAATGCATTCTTCACGTCCAGTTGATAAAGTAGCCAGTCTCTAGCAACTGCAACTGATAACAGGATCCGTAGAGTGGAATGACGCGCCACAGGGGAGAATGTGTCAAGGTAATCTACCCCGTATGTCTGTGTGAAGCCACGTGCAACAAGGCATGCCTTGTACCTGTCAATGGAACCATCTGCATTGTGCTTCACTGTAAACACCCATTTGCAACTCACCGGGCTGACATCTGGAGGTATAGGAACCAAGCTCCAGGTTCCTCTGGATTGAAGTGCCGCCATTTCTTCTTCCATTGCTAGCCGCCATCTAGCATCCTGCAAAGCATCATGATGATTCCGTGGAATGTCTGTAGCTGAAAGTGCCAATGCAAACGTCCTGAAGTCTCCAGATAGCCTCTCAAAAGACACAGCTGCTGATAATGGATATTTGGCACAGCTTCTCTTCGGCTTGCATAGAGCAATTGGAACATCCAAATCATCTGTATTCTCACCATGCTCCTGCAATACATCCTGCTGAGAAATGTCGTCAGATCCATCAACATTAATATTTTCATTACATACCATAGGCGAGCTAGTTGACGGGTCAGGACCATGAGCTGGAGGAGGCCTGCGGGTGTAATGGAATGGTAGTGGAGATACTAGCGGTGGCGGTGGTGGTGGCGGTGGCGGTGGTGGTGGCGGTGGTGTTGTTTGAGGCGATGGTGGTGGTGGTGCCATTAGTATGGCGTCAGGAGGTATAGGTGGTAGCTGCATGTCTCCAGATGCTGAAAAATACATAACAGATTCAAAAAATGTAACATCTGCACTGATCATATACCGCCGACGCACTGGATCAAAACACTTGTACTCCTTTTGAGTTCTGGAGTACCCCACAAAGACACACTTGACAGCCCTAGGAGAGAGCTTGTCAGTACCAGGCGACAACTGATGGACGAATGCGACTGACCCGAACACACGAGGAGTAAGAGCGAACAAATCCTTGTCTGGATAAATGAGTGAAAAAGGAATCTGTTCATTCAAGACAGACGAGGGCATACGGTTGATTAGGTAACATGCAGTAAGAACTGCATCACCCCAGTAGGAGTAGGGAGCATGACTCTGTATAAGAAGAGATCTTGTGACATCAAGAAGGTGACGGTGTTTTCTTTCAGCAATCCCATTCTGTTGAGATGTATGAGCACAAGAGGTTTGGTGAATAATCCCTTTTGAGGAGTAGTAATTGGCCAAAGTGTGGGTGCATAACTCTAAAGCATTATCACTTCTCACAAGTTTGACAGATGTGGAGAAAACATTCTGAATTACATTTAGAAAATGGATAATAATATTTCCTGCTTCAGATTTATTTTTCATAAGAAACACCCATGACACTCTCGAGAAATCATCCACAAATACAATAAAAAACCTGTGTCCCTGATGATCGGGAACACGACTCGGACCCCAGACATCTATATGAAACAACTCAAATTTGGAGTTACTACTCCGACCTGGACGACTGGGAAAGGACGACCTGTGATGCTTTCCCAACTGACATGCCTCACACTGGATAGGTGTGTGAGAGAGACTATAGGGTAGAACTCGACACAACTTCTGAAGCGGTAAATGACCAAAACGCGGATGCCACAAGAGAGAAGATACTTGTCCAGCAGGAGAGGATGTGGTTCCGGCAAATGGGGTCTGGTTCAGACGGTAAAGGCCTCCTTGCTCATAGCCATGACCAATCATGTTGCCCGTACGGATGTCCTGAAAAATCAAAGAAGATGGATCAAAAATAGCTCGACAATGGAGATCCTTCGTAATCTGACTAATTGACAACAGATTCATAGAAAAATGCGGTGCATGTAGGACATTCTTAAGCTGCATAGAAGATGTCAATCTAATCTCCCCCTGACCAGTGATAGGGGAATGCGTGCCATTAGCAATCACTACTGTCCGTCCTGGAGGGATCTGAGTGTATCCTGTAAGTAGACTCTGGTCGCCACGTAGATGATGTGTAGCGCCCGAGTCCATGATCCATGGCAGTGTATCAGATCTACTACTGTGGAGTGCAAGTGTACTACCTGAAGTACTAGTAGATGCAGAGGCAGAAGCAGCAGCATCAGTATGACTCTCTGTAGTCGGTGCCGGATCAGATGGTGGGATGAACTAGATCATCAAATCGTTGATCCAAGATAGCAGCAGATGGGGGTTCTATCTGCTCAGCGGCTCGTGCAGATGCAGGGAATCCGTGCTTCGAATAGCATGTGTCTTCATTATGTCCGACTCTGTGACAATATGTGCATGTTGGCCTAGTGCGGCCACCCCTTCCACGAGGTCCACATCCACGGCCCTGTTGATGAAATCCGCGACCTCTGTTTGCCGCCATGGCTGAGGAATTCTGACTCGCAGCAGCTGAAGGCACTGTGATCCTACTCAATCTGTGAAAGGCTTCCTCCATGGGAGGAATAGTCGAGTCTGCCAAAATCTGAGACCGTGCTGCCTCATACTCTGGATCAAGTGCAGGGAGAAACACACCCATCATAGTCGCATTCCTGTATGTCTTCTGTTGTTCTGGCGTGGCGGTAAGAGGCATGAAGCTATAGAGCTTCTCGAACATCCCTCTCAGTGATGTGTAGAGAGAATGTAAAGGACAGCCATTCTGCTTTATTGTGAATATATCATGTTGTAGTTGCAGGATCTTTGTTTCGTTCTTCGCCTGAGAATATGTCGCCGCCAGAATGTCCCACATATCCTTCGCTGTGGGTTGATGGAGGATATCATTGGCAATCTCAATTGCCAACGTGCCAGACAGCCAGACTTTAGCGTATGCGTCATCAGCCTCCCAGGAGGCATAGGTTCCAGTCTTATCAGCAGGCTCTGGTTTGGTAAGAATATGCTTCTTACCCGTAGACTTCATCATGCTCATGAACTGCATTGCCCACAGTTCATAGTTGGTACCGTCCATCTTGACAATAGGCGCTGGACCACGGAATGCGCCAATAGATGGGATATCTGCCTTGCTCTCTGACATATTGAGAAATAAAGACTGGAACGATTGACAAATAGTATGTTTTTTTTTGAAATCAGAACAATTCGGGGGAGACACCTGGTGGTGTTCGCCCCAAAATTTATTAAACACAAACAGTATGTTTTGTCTACAATACCATAGATGGGGGTAGTTGCATGTGTAGACTTCAAGCAACTATCCCCGTGAAGATGTTTGTGCTAAGACCTACACGTACGCAGGAGTTAAGTGCAGGCCGCACAGGAGATGCGCGCACTGTTGTTACCGCGCGCGCACAGGGAGTGCGCAGGAGGGCACAGGTGACGCACTGGAGCGCACGGCTGACAGTGCACAGGAAATGGTGCGCAGGGGATGCACAACGCGCAGTGGATGCTCAGTGCGCAGGGGCTGCGTAGGGGATGCGCACAGCGCGCAAGGGCTGCAGAACGCGCAGGGGTTGCGCAGGGGATGCGCACAGGCGCGCACGGCAGAGGCGCGCAGTATGCGTGTGCGCAGGCGTAGGCGCACGGTGGCGCAACTGACCGGAGAGGCGGCGCCGATCTTGCGAGGAGAAGAAGAAGAAGAAGGAGGGGGGGCCGGCGGGTGTGGGATTAGGGTTAGGGTTTCGAGAACTCCGGTCTAGGACCGTCGCTCTGATACCATGTTGGGAAAAATGAATGAGATGGTCTATTCCATAAGCCCTAGGCTCTCTTATATAGGAGAGTAGCCTATGGGTAAATTACATAAAGAGGATAACAGAAAAATAAAATAACGAAGAGGTACAGTTATTCTATATGCGTCAACAGTTACTGTTCCACCAGTAGGTGTTGGTAAGGAAAGAGATTAGATCCTAAAAATTATCAATCATTAATCATCAATATTTAATAAGATCTGTCATCACATATGATATCTATAACAATAAAAAGGAAAGGATCGCGGCACGCGGCACTAGAATGAGAGTTGCAACTACTACAGGTTGTTAGGTGAAGCTAGTGGATGTGTTGGGAACTTAGTTAGGATTCATTACACTCCACCACATGCCTACGGAGGCATCCCGACCTTAAGATATTTTTCCTGCCTTATAGTCATAGTGTGAGGTCTCACCCGGACCAAGACCACAGACATTCCACTAAGCTTGAGAAATTAGACAAGGTCAAATATCAGAACAGGAAACACATGATCTACATCTTCTAAGATCCGTCAACATGTCTTAAATAATAAAATGATGTTCACGTTAATATGGATCTTATAATTAAATAAGAACATTAAGTGGGAATAGTTAAGGGGGTGAGTGAAGAAGAGAAATCATATACATATAACAACTTGAAAGCCAACTTCTATGCAAGTAGCTTATTAAATTTTACACGTCAACACATATCTACTTGCTTCTTTTTGAAAACCACTATAATACAAGTTTTATTCTTAATAAGTTAGAATGTACTCAATCTTTGTTGACATTTCTCTTGTTCCCAACATGGATGGCAGGTAAGGCACCCATGTCACAGTAGTCCGACAGCTGGACCCTGTGATTCCGCGGTTCATACAGTTTCTGTTTATGGTACATTATAGCTTTTGTTCAGGATATATGTTACTCTCATGTGCTTATTTCTTTCTCTCCTGTTATATTTTGGGATACATGTACATAATGCCAGTTTCCTTTGACATATGTAAAAATATATGGAAATTAATACAAATATGAATTTGATGACACTTGTTAGTTCTGTGGTTGTCTATTATTATTGTGAATGCCATTTGAACAACGAAAAAATTCCCCATTAATTTCTATAACCTAATGAGATCGATAGCGAATGTGTAAACGGGTAACCCGGATCTCGGGCGGGCGTCACACCATCATCAGAGAAAGAGCCGCAAAGACCGAAGGGGTGGTCAAAGCTGAACAAAAGAAACAAAGAATAAAAAGAAAACAATTAACCGAGTGAAATATGAAACCAAAGAAACTTATTTAACTCCATAAACAAAGACTCATATGGTGTTTCAAATCCCTCAAAAGCCCTATGACATCTCTCCTTCTAGATGAACTACCAAATCGATGCAATCTTCGCCAACCCAATACAATGGTTGTCATTGCAAGAACCGAAATTTATCTCAAAAGAATCAGTGATGGATCCAATGTATTTGCATGCCCAGTTTATTAGAGATTCGTTTAGTAAAGGGACATTTGCAAAGTATATGGTTCATACTTTCAGCATGGTATTTGCATAAATAACATCTATTCACCCATTCCAGCCAATGTTTTTGTAGGCAATCCTGATCTCATACTTTTGATGAAGAACAAGCCAAAGGATATAGGAGACTCGAGGATGGAAAGGTTTTTTCCATATGCAAAGGCCAAAAGAGGTCACAATCCCATTAACAAACAGCTGGTATATTTTCTTGTTTGTAGTTTCTCCCCTAATGTTTTTGGAAAGGAAACAAACCTCGTCGGCCTCAGAGTTCACGTGTATTTTCCCTAAAAGATTTTTAAGGGCATTTATTTCAGGTCAAAAACTGAGAGAAACTCGATTGTGCAAGCTGGTGAGCCAATTGTTAGGGGCTCTCAACTTATTGAATGTTAAAGACCAAGCATCTTTCTTATTTCTAGTAAAGTTCCAAAGACTAGGAGATCTATCCTTCAAGGCCAGACCATCATTTAAAGGGTCCAACTAGAGAAGAGAATCATCGTCGTTATTTGACCGTTTACAAGATGCATCCCGAGTGAATTCGGATCCCGATTTAATGGTCATTCATATCACCAAGTCCTTCCGATTTGAATTTAAGTAAATCGGTATTTGCTTTCCCCTCAAAAAGCAGGACTTTATAAGCCTATTAGCCAAGGGTTTTTTCTCTTCCAAAATGTGGAAGAACTTTTTCGATAGCATGGAGTCATTAAAGTTTTGCAAGTTTAAAATACGCCAGCCATCATTGAACATAGGACGACATATTTTGTCCCACGTAGCCATATGCCTAGTCTTCCCCTCCTTACAACCTTATGCCAAGGGCCTTTTAACCAATTAATAAATCAAACAAAGTGTACACAGCATGGACATATGTCAACCCCTCCTTAAATGCATGCCACAGTAAAACCTTAGCGACCATATAACTAATTGTGGTTTCATGAAACGCTGCGTAGCCACGCATGCATCTGTGGTAGGTGGAATGAACCCCATTTTATATTAAGGGCATTATGCGGTCTAGACCATGTATTCAGACAGCAAAGCTGCATATTATGTTGCATACATCGTATATATAGTCTGCATTCTAGAAAGATTTAATATCTAACTTACATTTTAATCTTTGTTTGTTTTAAGAATTTATTTATTATTATTTGTAGTTTGGGTGCCTTGTATGATAATAATAATTAAGTCATGCTGAGAAGGTTTTATGGGAAAATATGTTAAAATTGGAATTACTTTACATAAATTTTATCAATGAATATTGGAAAAGCATACTCTATTTGGAAAATGAAGCACTAATTGAAATCAAGGTTGTAAAAATCGGTAGTCGGTACTCGATCAGTTGGTCACTGACTAAGGATTAATCGACAGTTAGGCGACTAATCAAATTTAGGCGAGCTTTAATCAATTTTGAATTTTTTTACTATTTTAAATACATAAATCATTTTCATACATATATCCTTATATATTTAAAAAGATTTGTACATTTTTATATTATCATAATGAAAGAAAAGAAATAATTGAATTTAAATAAAACATTAAGCATATTAGAATAAGTTTGCTTTCAAAAAAGTAAAAAAATACGGTACCTCCAAGAAAAAATTTGCGCTGCCACAATGCTATCTCTGACTCTCCTCTGGGTCGTTGTGGTGACTCGAGGGCATCACTAGTCCCTTCTCTGACTTCGTCTGACGCCCAACAATCTGATTTGACCCTAAAACGGTCTGATTTTGATCAGAAACGTGATTTCAGACATATAAATCACGTTTTCCAAACCTAACGTGCATGAGGATTGACGAGGATGGTTGTATAAGTCAACGCGTACAACCAATCCTCCATATGATCGTGCAGACTCGCTCAGATCGGTATACTTCCCAGTCGAGTTGTGTTTTTGATCATTCTTCCATCATGTTATAGATAAAGGGTGATATATTTTTTTCGTTGCTCGATACCTTCAAGGACCTGGCTCCCATCGTAAATATGGATGGGATCAACTATGAGTTGTGGTCCATGCAGTTTCTCACCCTCATGTAGTGCAATAACAAGGAGCACATCCTGACAGAGCCAGAGCTGACGGATAAGACGGGGGCCAATGTTTCTTGGAAGCAAGATAACGCGTATGTACGTATTTGGCTCTCCAGAACCCTCACCATGGAGATAGCCAATGATATTGTGAATCAACCCACTGCCAAGGCGATGTAGGTTATTTTGGTATCCACCTATACCCAAGCGAAGAATGAGGCAAAGATTCTTCAGCTTCAGTTTGACATTTACAGGGTCAAGCAGAATGGTCGTCCTCTGCACGTCTTTTACTCCTCGCTCCGTTTCATGTTTGAGAAGCTTCACAGCTTCATGCCTATTACGACATCTACAAAGCAGCATATGGCATATAGGAACTCCACGATGGTTGGAGTTTTCTTAGCAACGCTCGATCCAGAATATGACGTGGCATGTGCACAGCTATTCACTGGAGCAACAATACCCCCATGGAGGAGGCCTATAGCCGTCTCAGCAAGCTTTTTATTCCTCCTGATGTCACACCACAGCCCTCCTCAACGATGACCGCTTCTCGCATCAGAGGAGGGCCCACCCAATTCAAAGGGCATACCCTCTATCGTTGAGGCAGTGGACGTCAGCGTGGTACTTGCACCTACTACCGTCGGCCATAACACTCAGAGGATACATGCTACCAGAAGCACGGATACCCTACATCTGCTCGTGTAAAAAAGCAGATTGAGCCTTTAGAGACTCCAACTTCCCAGGATGATCCACGTCTGGATGATATTGTCTCTCACATATGAGGGATCATAACTCATGTTACATGCAGCACCATCACAGATACTACATCCGCAGCCAAAGCCTCTTCGAGCTCCTCAGGTATCGCTTACGCTTTTACTGGTAATAGCGATGCAGACATGATAGAGTGGATCACGAACTCGGGCGCATCCCACTACCTATGTGGAGATAGAGCCCAACTAAGGTTCTACATGACTATATCTCCTAGTAGATCGGTTGTTATAGCTAATGGATCCACTTGTCCATTAGAAGACGGGGGCAGGTGCATTTGACGCCACCCATGCACCTTCAGAATGTTTTATATGCCCTTGATTTTCAGATGAACTTGCTTTCTATTAGTCATATTACTAAGGATCTCCATTGTCGTGCCATTTTGACCCTTCGTCTCTTGTGTTTCAGGACATACTCACGGGCAGGGTGATAGGAAGCAGCAGGAGCTCTATAGACAAGTCCATCCTCCTCATGCCGGTGTCTCCACTATTCCTATTGGATCAGTCTCACCGTATCTGTGACACATTCATTTTGATCACCTTTCTCTACAAAAGCTGTGTCAAATCCTCCCACAGATTTCCACGTGATCTTCCTTCCAGTGCGAGGCATGCCAGCTTGGGAAGCACCAGCGTTCCTCCTTTCCATCTCGTCAGAGTCGGAGCAGTTCTCGGTTATTTGAGCTCCTCCTTTTAAATATTTGGGGCCCAAGTCGTGTCCCTGGTCACCAGGGACACCGTTTTTATCTGGTTGTTGTTAATGATTTCTCTAGACTTTCTTGAGTATTCTTATTGAAGAATAACTCTAATGTTGTGTATGTTATCAAATCTTTTATTAATGAGATAAAGAATATTTTTTGCCAATGTCAAAAATCTATGTTCTAATAATGCCTTGGAGTTATGCACCTTACAGCTTTTTTGAGTTTCTAAGATCCCTTGGCATTGTTCACCTGGTCTCATGTGCTTATACAATCCAGCAGAACGATAATGCCGAGTGCAAACATCATAACTTACTTGATGTGACCAGAACCTTGTTGATCCAGAGTCGTGCTCCTCACACTTACTGGGGTAATGCGGTCCTTACTGCTTGCTACCTAGTGAACCGCATACCCTGTTGGGAAAAACGAATGACTTGTTTATTCCATAAGCCCTAGGCTCTCTTATATAGGAGAGTAGCCTATGGGTAAATTACATAAAGCATACAACTAAAAATAAAAATAACGAAGAGGTACAGACACTACTCTATATACGTCAACACTCCCCCTCAAGATGGAGCATAGATATCAATCATGCTCAGCTTGGACGCGCACTTCTGGAATGGGCCTCGAAGTAATGCCTTGGTGAATATATCAGCAGTCTGATTCTCTGAGGTGACGAGATGTAGCAATGAACCCCTTCTGAATCATGTCACGTATGTAGTGACAGTCAACCTCGATATGCTTGGTCCTCTCATGGAATGCTGGGTTGTTTGCAATGAACAAAGCTGCCTGATTATCACATTCCAACTTCATAGGAAGTGGTATATCAAGACATAGATCTGTAAGTAGAGCTTTCACCCACATCATTTATGTGCTAGCCTGGGCCATAGCCCTGTATTCAGATTCAGCATTGGATCTAGCTACCACTGTCTGTTTCTTGCTCCTCCACGAGACTAGAGCATCTCCAACATAGACTGCAAATCCTGAGGTGGATTTCCTGTCCTTGGGGCATCCTGCATAGTCTGCATCAGCACACGCTGTGATAAAGATCTCCTTTCCCTTCTTAAATAGCAAGCCTGCACCTGGAGATGATTTTAGATATCTCAGAATCATGTGTATTGCATCCATATGGACCCGACGTGGTTGCTCCATGAACTGGCTCACGCGACTCACTGCAAATGATATATCAGGTCTAGTGATCGTGACATACAGTAGTTTGCCTACCAGTTCTCTGTACCTTCTCCCGTCCACCTCCTCTGTGTCATCATCATAGAGCTTCATGCTGGGATCCATTGGTGTCATTGCAGGCTGACACCCAAGCATACCTGTTTCATTCAATAGATCTGTAACATATTTCCTCTGCGACATTACTAATCCATATGGATTTCTAGAAAACTCCAGCCCCAGAAAACATCTAAGGACTCCCAAGTCCTTGGTGAAAATTCGGTTCCCAGTCTTTCTTTTGCCTGCTTTATGCCCTGCTCATCATCTCCTGTAATCAAGATGTCATCAACATAAACCATGATTACAATGATACCTCTAGCAGTCTTCTGTACAAACAAGGAATGATCAACATTGGAGCGTTTGTATCCTTGTTTCTCGAAGAGATCTGAGAGCTTCTGAAACCATGCTCTGGGGCTCGGCTTAAGGCCATAGATAGCCTTATGTAACCTGCATACCTTGGAACACTCCCCCTCAACAGCAAAACCAGGTGGTTCTTGCATATAAACTTCTTCCTGCAAATCTCCATATAGGAAGGCATTCTTCATGTCCAACTGATGAAGCGGCCAATCTCGAGCAACTGCAACTGACAACAAGATCCGTAGAGTGGAATGACTTGCACAGGTGAGAATGTGTCAAGGTAATCTACCCCATATGTCTGTGTAAAGCCACGTGCAACCAGACGCGCCTTGTACCTGTCAATAAAGCCATCTGCATTGTGCTTCACTGTAAACACCCACTTGCAGCTCACTGGGTTCACATCTGGAGGTATAGGAACCAAACTCCAAGTTCCTCTGGACTGAAGTGCTGCCATTTCTTCTTCCATTGCTAGCCGTCATCTACTATCCTGCAGAGCATCATGATGATTCCGTGGAATATCTATAGCTGAAAGTGCCACAACAAATGACCTGAAATCTCCAGATAGCCTCTCAAAAGACACGGATGCTGATAATGGATATTTAGCACAGCTCCTCTTCGACTTCCGCAGAGCAATGGGAACATCCAAATCAATTGTAGTCTCATCTGGCTCCTGCACCATATCCTGCTCAGAAATGACGTCAGATCCATCAACAGTAATATTTTCATTACATACAATAGGCGAGCTAGTAGACGAGTCATGACCATGAGCGGGAGGAGGCTTGCGGGTATAATGGAACGGTAGCAGTGAGATAGGTGGTGGTGGTGGTGGTGATGGCATATGAGGTGGTCGTGGTGGTGACGGCATCTGAGGTGGTGGTGTCATGTATATGGCATCAGGAGGTATAGGTGGTAGCTGCTTGTCTCCTGAGGCTGAAAAATACAAAACAGATTCAAAAAATGTAACATCTGCACTGATCATATACCGCCGACGCAGAGGATCAAAGCACTTGTACCTCTTTTGAGTTCTGGAGTACCCAACAAAGACACACTTGACAGCCCTAGGAGAGAGCTTGTCAGTACCATGCGACAACTGATGGACAAATGCAACCGACCCAAACACACGAGGAGTAAGAGTAAACAGATCCTTGCCAGGATGAATGAGTGAAAACGGAATTTGTTCATTCAAGACAGACGAAGGCATACGGTTGATTAGGTAACATGCAGTGAGAACTGCATCACCCCAGTAGGAGTAGGGAACATGACTCTGTATAAGGAGTGATCTTGTGACATCAAGAAGGTGACGGTGTTTTCTTTCAGCAATCCCATTCTGTTGAGATGTATGAGCACAAGATATTTGGTGAATAATCCCTTTTGAGGAGTAGTAATTGGCAAGAATATTGGTGCACAACTCTAAAGCATTATAACTTCTCACAAGCTTCACAGATGTGGAGAAAACATTTTGTATTTCATTCAGAAAATGGATAATGATATTTTTTGCTTCAGATTTAATTTTCATCAGAAACACCCATGACACTCTAGAGAAATCATCTACAAATACTATATAAAATCTGTGTCCCTGAAGATCGGGTACACGACTCCGACCCCAGACATCAATATGAAATAACTCAAACTTGGAGGTACTACTCCGACCTGGACGGCTGGGAAAGGATGACCTGTGATGTTTTCCCAACTGACACGTCTCACACTGAATAGGTGTGTGAGGGAGACCATAGGGTAAAACTTGCCGCAACTTTTGAAGCGGTAAATGACCAAAACGCAGATGCCATAATAAGGTTGATACTTGTCCAGAAGGAGAGGATGAGGATCCAGCAAAGGGAGTCTGATTCAGGCGGTAGAGGCCTCCTTGCTCATAGCCACGACCAATCACGTTGCCCGTATGGATGTCCTGAAAAATCAAAGAAGATGGATCAAAAATTGCCCGACAATGTAGATCCTTCGTAATCTGACTAATTGACAACAAATTCATTGAAAAATCAGGTGCATGTAGCACATTCTTGAGCTGCATAGAAGATGTCAATCTAATCTCCCCCTGACCAGTGATGGGGGAATGAGTGCCATTGGCAATCACTACTGTCCGACCTGGAGGGATCTGAGTGTATCCTGAAAGCAGACTCTGGTCGCCACATAGGTGATGTGTAGCACCCGAGTCCATAATCCATGGTAATGTATCTGATCTACTACTGTTCAGTGCAAGTATACTACCTGTGGTACTGGTAGAAGCGGAGGCAGAAGCAGCGGCATCAGACTGAGGCTCTGTAGTCGGTGCTGGACCAGATGGTGGAATAATGCCCCTCAGATGGGCAACTAGATCGTCGAACCGTTGGTCTAAAGTAGCAGCAGATGGAGGCTCTATCTGCTCAGCAGCTCGTGCGGATGCAGGAAATCCATGCTTCGAGTAGCATGTGTCTTCATTGTATCCAACTCTGTGACAGTAGGTGCATGTCGGTCTAGTGCGGCTACCTCTTCCACGAGGTCCACGTCCACGGCCCTGTTGATGAAATCCGCGACCTCTGTTGGCTACCATGGCTGAAGAATTCTGACTAGGGGCTGTGGAAGGAACTGTGATCCGACTCAGTCTATGGAAAGCTTCCTCCATGGGAGGAATAGTAGAATCGGCCAAAATCTGGGATCGTGCCGCCTCATACTCAGGATCAAGCGCCGCTAGGAACACGCCCACCATAGTCGCGTTCCTATATGTCTTCTGTTGTTCAGGCGTGGCTGTCAGGGGCATGAAGCTATAGAGCTTCTCGAACATCCCTCTCAGTGATGTATAGAGAGAATGTAGAGGGCGACCATTCTGCTTGATAGTGAAGATATCATGCTGGAGTTGCAGAATCTTTGTCTCATTCTTCGTCTGGGAATACGTGGCCGCCAGGATGTCCCACATATCTTTGGTTGTGGGTTGATGTAGAATGTCATTAGCTATCTCAATCACCAGTGTACCGGACAGCCATACTTTGGCATATGCATCATCCGCCTCCCAAGAGGCATTGGCTCCAGTCTTCTCAGCAGGCTCTGGTTCGGTAAGAATGTGCTTCTTACCCGTTGACTTCATCATGCTCATGAACTGCATTGCCCACAGTTTATAGTTTGTACCGTCCATCTTGACAATAGGCGCTGGACCACGAAAGGCGTCAATAGAGGGGATATCTGCCTTGCTTTCTGACATACTGGAGATGGAAGACTGGAGCGACTGACAGAGGATAAGATTTGTCTACAATGACATAGACGGGCTTAGTTGCATGTGTAGACCTCAAGCAACTAACCCCATGCAGATGAAGTTGTGTGTGTGCCCTAGGGCTTAGGGCTTAACACACGTACGCGCGTGCAAGGAGCACGCGCACACGCAACTGGAGATGCGCGTTAGATCACTTGGAGATGCACAGAGATGCGCTGGAGATGCACTGCTGGAGGCTTGCGCAGGAAGGCGCACAGGTGCACTAGCGTGCAGGCTACGCGCACAGGGACTGCTGGAGGGCGCACGCTCGCGCACAGGATGGCACACTGCGCGCAGAGGAGCCGTTGTGCTACGCGCACAGGTGCACGCGCACAAGAGCAGCGGCACTGGAGCGACGATGACGGTGCACGCTGGAGCGGCGATGGCGATGGTGATGGTGGGCGCCGATGAGATGAGATGGAGAGAGAAGAGAGGCCAGCGGGTGGGGTGGGCTAGGGTTAGGGTTTCGAGAACTCCGGTCTAGGACCGTCGCTCTGATACCATGTTGGGAAAAACGAATGACTTGTTTATTCCATAAGCCCTAGGCTCTCTTATATAGGAGAGTAGCCTATGGGTAAATTACATAAAGTATACAACTAAAAATAAAAATAACGAAGAGGTACAGACACTACTCTATATGCGTCAACATACCCTATTCTGTGTTAGGATAGAAAATCCTTTTCTCAATTACGTTTCTCGAGAAGGATCTATTTTACCATACACCTCATGTGTTTGGCTCGATAGCTTTTGTTCATGATTTCTCTTCAGGTCATGACAAGCTCTCTCTCAGAGCTGTCAAACGTGTTTTTGTTGGCTACTCTCGTATCTAGAGAGGATATCGTTGCTTTGATCTGCTTCGACGAAAATACTTTATTAGTGCTGACGTTACTTTCTTTGAGTCTGTCATGTATTTTTCTCCTACAGGTGATAGACTAGCCCCATCAGACTCAAACGCAGAGATCTACATGCCTCCACCTCCTATTGTCATACCACCACCTATACCTACTATTGTCTACCACCACCACCACCTACACCTCCTGCTCCAGCTGCTCATGTAGTTGCCCCTTTACCACCACCTACCTTGACTGAGTTTTTGCCATGCGTATTTTACTCGTAAGTCTCGCTCTATTCCCCCTGCTCACAGGTCTTCCCCATCATCTAGCACACCTATGGTATGTAATGAGCACATTCTTTCAACAGATGGTACTACTGAGTTGTCTGTGCAGCAGGATTCCATCTAGGATGAGCATGTGCCCTCTCAAGATGGGAACTTACAGGTTCAGGACTTGGCAGATGATCTTGATGTGATGATTGCTCTGCGAAAGCAGAGACGTACACGTAGTACATATCATTTTGCAGTCCAGGTTTCCTTGAACAGATTGTCAGAGGAATTCAGGAGGTTTACCTTCACTCTATCAGTCGTGGAGATACCATGAACATATCAGGAGGCTATTCAGGACAGTCAGTAGTGCTTAGCCATAGAGGAGGAGATGATTGTGCTACAGTTGTGTGGCACTTAGAGTCTTGTTTTAGCTCCAGTTGGTGCATTCGTTGTTGCGTGCAAGTGGGTGTTTACTGTGAAGCACTGTACATATGGTAGTGTGGATCATTATAAGGCGAGACTTATGGCACGTGGGTTCACCTAGATATGTGAGGTAGACTATCAGGATACCTTTTCTCCAATTGCCAGATATTCTACTCTACGTATTCTTACATCTGTTGATGTGACATGAGAATGGCCCCTTTACCAGCTTGATGTGAAGAATACCTTCCTATATGGTGATCTAGAGGAGGTCTACATGCAACAGCCACCTGGGTTCGTTGCTGAGAGGGAGTGTTAGAAGGTCTGCGGGCTACACAAGGCTATCTATGATCTTAAGTAGAGTCCAAGAGCATGGTTCTAGAAGCTCTCGAACTTGATAGAACAACAGGGGTTTGTGTGATCGATTGGTTATCATTGTTTGTTTGTACACAGGACTCATACAGGTACCGTCGTCATTCTTGTCTACGTTGATGATATTATTGTTACAGGAGATGACGAGCAGGGCATTCATGTTGCCAAGGACTTCCTAGGACAACAGTTTGTGACCAAAGACCTTGATAGTTTATGTTACTTCCTTGGACTGGAGTTTGCCAGGAACCAACAAGGTCTTGTGATGACCCAGAGGAAGTACGTTACAGATCTTCTTTCGGAGACAAGCATGGCATATTGCAAACTTGCCACTACTCTGATAGACCCAAGCATGAAGCTCTATGACGATGACACTGTGGAGGCTGATAAGAGGAGGTATAGGGAGCTAACAAGCTCTTATATGTGACCATTACCATGCCAGACATATCCCTTACCGTGAGCAAGGTGAGTCGGTTTATGGAGCAGTCCAGACAGGCACATATGGATCCAGTCCATATGATTCTGAGGTATCTGAAGGCATAACCTGGCACGGGACTTCTATTCAGCAAATGTACATCACTTTCAGTTACAGCATGTACATATGCATATTATGTTGTGTGTCCCATGGATAGGAAGTCTACTTCAGGCTTCGTAGTGTACATATGGAATTCTCTGGTGGCATGGAAGAGTAAGAAGCAGACTGTGGTTGTCAGATCTAGGGCCGAATCAAAATACAGAGCCATGGCACAAGCTAGCACAAAGATGATGTGGGTCAGATATGTTCTTACTAACCTGACTATCGAGGTGCATCTTCCCATGCACCTTCAATGCGACAACCAGGATGTTCTTTTCATTGCAAACAATCCTGCCTACCATGAGAGGACCAAGCACATCAAGGTAGATTGTCACTACACTCGTGACATGATAAAGAAGGAACCCATCGTCACTACTCACGTCAGCTCTGGAGACCAGACAGCAGATGTACTTACTAAGGCCTTATCTAGAGGGCCTTACCAGAGATGTTGCTCCAAGCTAAGCCCGATTGATATCTACGCTCCGGCTAGAGGGGGAGTGTTGAGATTATTTATCTTTGATATTATTTATGTAATTTCTTTTCTTCTTGTCTTCTTGTAATTTGCATAATTGATTTTTCTACTATATAAAAGAACTCTAAAAACATTATCGATAGTGTTCTTTTAAGAACACTATTTAGGAATTTTATCTCGAATTCGTTCGGATCTTTTAATCATGGATTTAAGCAAACACCTAGATTCCATTGGTTCCCTACTTGCGACGCGTTGCATCACCCGAATGCAATGAGAAGTTGGCAAGGGTTGTTACATCGTTGCTCAGATGTAGTTCAAAATTTGCAAGGGTTCTCGCATGAGGAATGCATGCGAGTAAATAAGCTAGTTACGCTGCACTGCTGCCCCGATGCAGTCCAAAATTTGCAAGAGTTCTCGCATGATGGACGCATGTAGGTAAAGAAGTTAGTTCAAAAGAGGTTGCAAAGGACGATTCAGATATTATGTCTACAAAAGACCAAATGGGTTGGAAAGAAAGCAAGGGAGATCAAGAAGACATGCTTTAAACTTTGGTATTCAGGTAAAGATAAGGGCAGAAATGGTGTTGGAGTGGTTGTTCATAAGGATTTGAAGGATTGTATGGTTGAGGTGCAAAGATCCGAGGATCGGATTATATTGCTAAAAGTTGTGCTCGAATACCAAATTATGAATATTATCTCAGTTTATACACCACAAATTGGTTTAGATGATAGGATTAAACAAGATTTTTGGGAGGATTTTGGATAAGATTATGCGAGGAATTCCACAAAGAGAGATGATTTGCCAAGGTGGAGCTCTTAATGGAAATGTGGGAAAGGAAGGATACATCAAGGTATGCTAGTGTTCATGGAGGACATAGCTTCAGGGATAGAAATGAAGAGGGAAAAGTCCTTCTGGATTTTGTAACGGCTTATGATCTTTTTATTGCGAATACTCTCTTCAAGAAGAGGGAGGAGCATTTAATTACTTATAAGAGTGGCTCGACTAGAACACAGATAGACTACTTTGTGTTGAGAAGAAGAGATTGGTTGTGTTGCAAAGACTGCAAGGTAACCCCAGGAGAAAGCCTGACCATCCAACATCGCCTGTTAGTCATGGATATGCAAATAAATGGACGAGTAAAGAAAAGGAAGGTTTCCAAGATCAATAAAACTAGAAGGTGGAATCTTCAATTGAAGCAATCAAGCTTCAGGGAGAAGGTTTTAGAAGATTTATCTGGAGATTGTAACAGAAGTGCTAATGAGATGTGGGAGGCGGTAGCATCTTGTATCCGACGGGTAGCCAAAGAGATGCTAGGCGAGTCTAAGGGAGAAGCTCCAGGCCAAAAGGAGGCTTGGTGGTGGAGTGGAGGGGTGCAAGAGAAGCTCAAAATTAAAAGAGCATGCTTTTAAGCTATGTCTAAGGATAGAATAGTTGAAACTGCCACAAACTACAAAATAGCTAAGAAGGAAGCAAAGAAGGCGGTAAGCGAAGCTAAGTCAAAAGCTTATGAAGTTTTGTACAAAATTCTCGATTTTAAGGAGGGTCAGGAGGATATATTCAAGTTTGGCTAAAGCAAGAGAAAGAAAGACCAAAGATCTTTCTCAAGTGAGACGCATTAAAGATGAGGAAGGCCACGTGTTTGTTACTCAGAAGTTTATTGAGACTAGATGGAAGCAATAATCCATAAACTTTTCATTGGGGAAGGAATTAGAGAGATCACTTTGGGAAATCTAGCTAGTAGTGATAGTTACTTGAATCGTGCAAGCAACAGACGAATATAAAGAAAGGAAGTAGAGGAGGATTTGAAGGTTATGAGACATGGGAAAGGTGTAGAACCTGATGACATTCCTGTAGAAGTTTGGAGTGTTTTAGGTGAGCATGGTTTGACTTGTCTTACAAATTTATTCAATGTTATTTGGTGAAGCAAGAAAATACATGAAGAATGGAGGAGAAGCATCGCGGTGCCTCTTTATAAGAACAAATGAGACACTTAAAATTGTTCACATTACAGAGGTATCAAGCAAACGAGTCACATTATGAAAATTTGGGAACGTGTAATCGAAAGAAGGTTGAGGCAAGTTTCCAAAGTAAAAGAAATCCAATTCGGATTCATACCAGGTCATTCAACTCTTGAAGCCATCCACTTGTTGAGGAGAACAATGGAGATTTATATAGCTAAAAGGAAGAACCTCCATATGATTTTTATTGATTTAGAGAAGACATATGATTCTGTCCCACGGGAGATATTGTGGAGAGTTTTGGAGAAGAGACAAGTACCTATCCTATACATTAACCTCATAAAAGATATGTATGATAGGTATTCATTCATCTTGTGTAAGGATGCAGTCTGGGAAGACTGATTATTTTGACATCAACAATGGTCTGCACTGCATCAAGGTTCAACTTTGAGTTCATTCCTTTTTACTTTGATTATGGACGAGTTGACAAGTCACATTCAGGATGAGATACCTTGGTGTATGTTATTCACAGATGATATTGTGTTGATTGATGAGACTAGAGATGGAGTAAATGAGGAGCTTGAGGTCTGGAGACATGCTTTGGAGACAAAAAGATTTCGTATAAGTAGGGCTAAGACTGAATATATAGAGTGTACTTTTGATGGAAGCAATGGTGAAGGAATCGATGTTAAGATTGGTGATGATAACATTCAGAAGATAGATTCTTTTAGATACTTGGGATCTATTTTGCAGCATGATGAAGAACTTGATGGAGGTGTTACAAATAGAATAAATGCAGGTTGGCTTAAGTGGAGAGGAGACTCAACTGTTCTCTGCGATAAGAAATTCTTTTAAAAATCAAAGGAAAGCTTTACAAAGAAGTTGTGAGATCTGCTATGCTCTATGGATCTGAATGTTGTCCTGTAAACCATAGACATGTGCAGGGAATGGCAGTAACAGAAATGAAAATGCTAAGGTGGATGTGTGGACACACACGTAATGATCGGATTCAGAATGATGCCATCAGAATGAAAGTGGGTATAACTCCGATCGAAGATAAGATGCGAGAAAATCGCTTAAGGTGGTTTGGTCACTTGCAAAGGACGTCAGTTGATGCATTGGTAAGGAGATGTGAGTTTTGGAATGTTAAACAAGCTAAAAGAGGGTGTGGAAGTCCCAAGAAGTGTTGGAATCAGACTATATGAAGGGATCTTAGTTTTGGATCCAAGCCCGAGAATGACCCAAGATTGATCTGAATGGAGGTAAAAAACCCATGTAGCTGACCCTACTTAAACTGGGAAAAGGTTTTGTTGTCGTTCTTGTCATAAGAGAACCCTAAGGCTTCTCTATAATGTAATTCATTCTTTTATCTCCACAAAAACCAAAATGAACCATTAATCATAGTTACCATTCGAAACTCGCCATTATATTTTTTCGAACTCTACAATAAAAGCAAACAATCAACCATATACACGATTTACGTGGAAACCCTTTTCTACAAGAAAGAATTACATAATTTAAGGCATAATGACCTCTTACAGACGACTAAGATGTTATCTTTATTGGGAATACCAAGGAGGGTTGTTATAATATATATAGTGACACTGTTAAATTGATCCACATTCAAGATCCATTTGACCAACTATAACATTTTCAGCACACCCCCTCCAGTTTATCATGCATATCAATCATGCTTAACCTTTCCAAATTCATCTCATGTTGTAAAGTGCAATGACCCCTGGGTGGAAACATCGGCTAGTTGATTTTATGACTAGGTAAATGGAAGACAAATTTGGCTAGCATTAACTTTCTCTCAAATTAAGTGTCGATCCATCTCAACATGTTTGATGGGATTATATTGCATTAAATTATTTGCAATATCATTAGCTGCCTTGTTGTTGTGTTAAAAATCCGTAAGGAGGCTAATGGCATAGCCTCAAATTTCAGCGAAATTCAGTCAAATTTCGATTGAATTTCGATTTCGACACGTTATCGAAATTCGACCGAAAAGGTCAAATGACTAAAATATGGGAGCCCTAGTACAAAAAATGACCCAAATGATCGAATTTTCGATCGAATTTCGACAGAAATTTCGATCGAATTTCGACCGAAATTCCGTTTCAGTTGGCCAACGAAATGGTGACCGAAATCGATATTTAGAGCCTTGGTTAATGGAATACCCATATCATTATGCATAATTGAGAAGAAGGCATTTCCAAAACCCCGGTTGTCATTGCATGTTATACATACTTCATACTTGATCTAGCACATATTATTGGTTTCTTACTTCTCCATATGATAAGGTTTCATCCAAGGTATATCGAGTAACAAATTAAAGGTGGAGCAATGACTATCAATGGACCATGTGAAAATATAGAAAGGAATGCACAATCAAGAATAAAATGAAAACATGGATTTATGGACCCGTCTCTGAAAGGAGCGGGATGAACCCATGGGAGAAAGCTACAGATAGTTGTATCTTCTATTGAGTTTTTCAAAGATTACAATGGGTCTAAGGCTTTATATATAGCTCTACCACCCACTAAAGTCCCGTGAATAGACAATATGAAATTAAACATGAGAGCAGCGTAATACAATATTGGAGAGATCTAAGTACCCAACCAATAACTCGATCCTTCACTATTTTTAATACTCCTCCTTAAGCTAGAGAATGTAATGCTCAACTAGGACAAATACAAAAGAACTCGCTCACAAACAGAATACATGAAAATACATACAACCTTGACGGAATGCATATTCGCTAGTCGATCATGTTGCTGATGCTTTTCAGGTCATGCTGGTGAGGAGGAACGGGAGGGTTGGAGTACGACTGATTGATCTATTGTCCAATATGGGTAAACAATTGTCTCTTGTGCTATGTATCTACATTGATCAGAGTCGCGTGCACCTAGTCTCCCTCATAGAGTACTCTGACCCGCAATGTGTCTTCGTGATGGAAGACGGTCCATCTCTCTCAGGAGCTTATCAAAGAAATGTTGTAGGAATATCTATACGTAAATCATCGAAAAAAATGGGCGCTCACATAGGGATCTTGAAGCAAGTTCTCTCTCATAAAAACCTTGGAAGAATCTTGCATTGGAGTTCATGAGTCTCTCCGATCTATGAAAAATGGCCACTCATATGCCTCAAACAAAGGTAGAGCTTGAAAACTCTACTCAGTGTCATCATTTCTCCCATATTCGTCGCATACCCAAGTATAATCAACCAATTTGGGAGAACAAATTGGGTGAACAAATTTTCTTTTTTCCATCATCCTTTTTTTTGAAGGAGACAACCCTCCTGTTTTTTAATAGCCCTCTCCCTTCTGAATTTTGTGGCACACATTTTTTCCCACAGCTCTCTTTTTTAATCCCTTTTTTTCTCTTCTTCTCACATAATAACCCCTTTATGAATAATAGGCCCAAAGATAGAATAGGGAAACTCTACTCAATACTCCTCCCTTCTCCCATACTTATTGAAAACATAAGGATGATCAACAAGTTAGGAGAACAAATGGGGTGAACAGAATTTATTTTCTTTTCTTCCTTTTTTCAATAACTGTTTTTTTATGAAGCAGGCAACCTCCCCTTTTTTATCGGTTGCCCCCCCCCCCTCATATTTTGATTTCTATGGTGCACACACCCCACCCCAAAGCTCTTTCCTTTTTTAATACCCCTTTTTCTCTTCTTTTCACATAATAGACCTTTCTTGAATAATAGGCAGGACGCCGATGTAAAAAAGAAAAATTGTACAGTCCCATTTTTTATGGGACTGCTTCGCATTTTTAATCCTTTTTTCATCCATTCAACCATTTTTTGTTGGCTGCCTACCCTATTTTTTTCAAGACCCTTCAACCTCCTTAGTTGTACTGTTTTCTTTGTATTTTTTGAAAGGCTTTTTACTGTTTTCATCTCTCTCTTTTTCAGCCCCCACCCCCCACCCCCTCCTCTCTCTCTCTCTTTGTTACAGACTTACACCAGAAGCCCACGGGCCAAAAACAAATAATTGTACTTTAGAAAGCCAACAGACCAAAAACGGGTATCGGCCCCTCTTCTTCTTTATGTTGCTGCAATTTAGGGATCCCGATGGGGAACCTATCTCTCGACATCTCCACTCTTATGAGAGCCTTGCATGATCCTATGCCGCAGGAGCATGGCTGATCTTCAGGGCAGGTCGATCTTCTTGGACAGATTAAGGCCAGAGCAAGGTCGATCCTGATGGAGGTGTGACTCCAATTAGCCAAAAAAGGATAGTGCAGACCTCCTTGGGGAATCTTGTCTGGTGCATGCGAGGAAGAAGTTTGTCCTCCATACAACAACAACAAAGCATTTTCCCACAATTAAGTAGGATCGGCTACATGGATTCTTCGCCTCCATTCAGATCTATCTTGAGTCAATCTCGGGCTTATATCCAAAAAAAAGTGTCCTCCATGAGATGCCAAAATGATGTCTTGGCGATCACGTAGAAGAGAAAGGAAATTAACTACTTTAGAGTTTGCGAGTGGAGAGGATCAGGAGCATGAGTCGAGGGGAGGGCGAGAGCGGGGGTGAGAGGGAGGTGGCAGACAAGGGAAAGGCCACCATCGAGGAGAAAGAGAAGGCTACCAAGAATCTGGGGAACGAGAATGACACCTCTGAGTATGTGGAGATGGACTTAGCCGGCAAGGAGCCGTGGAGTTGTCCCAAGGGGCGGAGAAGATCTTCGAGGCCAGCAAGTGGGGGACCAAGATGGTGTTTCTAGTGTGGCGCAGCTTGCCATTTGTCTTTCTCTTGCAAGGCGGTGGAGCAGCTATGCTTCCATTGTGGATGGATGGGTCACCGGAGGAAGGACTACGTGGTAGGGGGTTCCGGGGATAGGAAGGCCAACCCCAATATCAAGCCACCGCTATTAGTATTGTGACGACGTCAGAGCCTGAGAGAGTGGTGGAAGCGGAACCTCTCTCTATGACTTTGCTCATGATACTGTTGTGGAGGCTTGCGAGAGGTGGGGCATCGGCCGACCCTAGGCTAGGTCTGATGGTAGGGGAGGGTGACGAAGAAGCTTTGAGGTGGCTTAGAGATGGTATCATCGCGACAAGGGAGGAGGGAATTGGAGTGGATGCCATTTGGCTCCACAAAGGTTTGTTATGCATTAGGGGACTTTCATTTCAAGGGGAGAAGGAGGTCATGGCCGGTGCTCTAGAGTCATGTTTGTCGTTGGAGTCTAGGGGCATGGTAAGGTAGTGGAGGCCTTGTTTCTTGGACGACGGTTCAAGGGTGGTAGAGGAAGAGTGGAGGTAGTCCTTGACAGGAGTCCCGCTACACTGCAGGAGCTTGGAGACCTGCAAGGAGCTTTGGAGAAGTTTGGAGAAGTAGTGGATACAGATCGGAAAACCGATCCACAACCATGTGGCTTTTAGTGGCTGATGTTAGCGGTGCGCCAGTGGTGGCTCTGGCAAACTCGAAGGAATGCTAGGGGGCTTCATCGATGGTTGGAGGGTCGGAAGGCGCTGATCCCGGGGCAGGCGAAGCGGTTGCATCGTCTCTGCCAAACCCTAGCATTGTTTCTCACCATTTGGATCCAATTGCCTTTGGGTCTTTCGAGTTGGTGCCGAACACGTGTTTTGTTTCGAACCCACCTTCTATACGGGTGGTGAATCTAGGTCAAGAAGTGCAACATCCGAGCCCGAGTAGAAGGCTATCGGGCTCCCTGATCCTGGATATCCAGGTCCGGTTCTCGGGGTCGATTTTTGACCTAAGGTCGACATTTGGGTCTTTTGAGTTCGAATATGCTTGGTGGCAGAAACCCGATTGGAAGTCCACCCCTTGACCTTCAGCAGTTGGTGATGATAGGAGATCCGAGAGGCCCGAAAGGGTTTCGGTCTGGAGGTGGGCAATAATATTGTGACGATGCCGATCGTTTATTCGGGTTCGGTCGACCCTCAAGGGGTGGACGTGATGAGCCAAGGAAGAGCTGAGAGCTCTGGTGGGGGCACAACCTCTCCTACGGCGGCTTACAGCGTGGGCGGTGGCAAAGGGGACCCCATGGGTTTCGACCAAAGGACGGGTGCGGTCATAATGAGGTGTGAGGCGAAACCTCATTGTCGTGCAAAGCAGAGAGGGGGGTTGGCATCATTGGCATGACGAGGAAGCTCCAACCCAATCAACCAATGGTTGGGCATGTCCAAGATATTTCGAATAACTTTCTTTCTTTCTCTAGAAAATGGCAACATGCGAACCTTTTAGAATGGGAAACAAGAAATCTTGAATGTGTGTGTGAAGATGGGTTGCGGGTAGGTGCTCTCTCGACAGGGAAGGAGGGGGTTACAGCAGGAGAAAGACTGAGTCAGGGATGTGTCCTGACGGGGGTAGGTGTCGAGTGTCTGGAGATGGATGCCGATAGAGAGAAGGAGGAGGTGCAACCTGGAACTGAATCTTTATCCGTGAGTCCTACGAGAGAGGAAGCGAAGCGGGATCTTGAAGTGGTGATAGCTGTGAGAGTGGGAGTGGTAATGGCGGAGGTCAACCCCGTGGTCAATCAATGAAACTTCTATCTTGGAATGTGAGGGACCTAGGTCAACCGAAGAAGCGGTTGGCGGTAGGCTCCATGTTGGCTGCGTGGTTGATTGACGTTGCTTGCTTGCAGGAGTCCAAGATCGAGCGGTGGGAGTCTGTGCAATGGTGTTCCACCTCGGGTCCTCGCCTAACGAAGTTCAGAGTTGTTCCGACGATTGGGAGCTCAGGCAGGATTGTTGTTGCTTGGAACGGGTGCATGTTTGACGTGGTGGATGAGCTAATCTTGACCTGCTCGGTATCAGTTTCTCTGGTTAGCAAGGTGGATCACTCTCATTTTGTGGTCACCTTTGTTTGTGGAGTGGCAGGGTCCTACAAAAATGTGGAGTTATGGAAGGAGCTGCAGGAAGTAAGGAAATGAATGATTTCTGGAGATGGCATGGCTGGTGTTGGGGATTTCAATGTGACGGTATACACTAATGACAGGACAGGTGGGAAAGGTGCGCAGGACCTTGGGTCTAATTTATTTGTTGAATTTATGGAGGAGTTGACGCTAGATGTTCTTGTCGCGACAAATAGTTTCTATACTTGGAGGAATTCCTTATCTTGGTCATGCATTGATCGATTTCTTCTATCCATTGAGGTATTGGAGAGTTTCAATACGGTTATGGTCACTTCGATGCCTAGATCTCGCTCGGATCACACCTCGTTATGCATGGATTCTTGTAGCGGTAGAGGCTCATCATCCTATTTTAGATTTGAACGGTGTTGGTTGTTGGACGGTTTACGTGAGATGGTGATTTATTTTTGGTCAGCTTCGGAGATGGAGGGGTCGGCTACAATCTGCTTTGAAGTTGGCGGCTTTGCGACACAGGATAGTGGGATTCAAGAGAGACTCTCGCACAGAGTGGGAGCTGAGGAGAAACCAAACGCAAGAGGAGTTGGGAAGATTGGACCAGGTGGAGGATGCCAGGCAGCTGAACGAGGAGCTGGTGAGTCGCGGGATCGTTCAAAAGGACTTGGAGGAGGACAGAAAGCAGGAACTTGAGTGGAGACAGCAGTCGCGGTGGAAGTGGTTAAAAGAAGATAATGCTAATACAAGATTTTTCCACTCAGTGGCGAACGGTAGGAGGAGAACATGACTCATTCGGTGGAGGTTGGAGGAGAAGAATTCTGAGGGAGGGGAGGTGGTTAGGGTCGTGACGAATTACTTCAACGGAATAAGTAGGCAGCTCCCGTGCAGTGGATTGTGTTGGCTTGGAACAAGGGTGAATCATATTTCTGACTCAAGGGTTGAGGGGCTAACGAGGCACTTCATGTATTGAGGTTTGCAAGGCAGTGTTTGGCCTAAATGTGGATGGTTGCCCGGGGCCAAATGATTTCTCGATCTTATTTTTCATAGAGTTCTGGGATCTGCTTGGTGACGAGGTGATGGGGGCTGTATCAAAGTTTGTTGTTGTGAACTATGGCTTCGACTGGCTCAACAGACCGTTCATGTTTCTGCTCCCCAAGGACACGATGACGAAAATTGAGGATTTTAAACCGATTGCAGTATCCGATGCAATCTATTTGATTCTGGCTAAGTTGTTAGCCAACCGACTTAGGCAGGTGTTTGGCAGGATGATATCTCATGCTCAAAGTGCTTTTTTACCTGGGAGACAACTCATGGAAAGTGTGGTTACGGCTTCTGAGATTGTGGTTGATTGGCATCGGAGGAAAGTAAAAGGTGTCCTTTGGAAGGGTGATTTCTCGAAGGCGTACGATTGTGTCAACTGTCATTTTCTTAGGGCCTCATTGCACATATGTGGTTTTCCTGATAGATGAATCGCATGGATGAAGAGGTGCATCACAACTGCCTCATGTGCGATACTGGTGAAGGGCAGTCGAAGGGGGATTTTTTTCAATTGCGGTGTAGGGTCCAACAGGGATGCCCGCTGGCACCGCTTCTTTCCGTGTACATTACGAATGCCTTGACCATCATGGCAGACTGCATTGTTTCAGGAGGTTTCTGTAGTGGCTATTCGAGGAGGATCTATCCATTCACATTCTCCAGTATGTGGATGACACGATACTTTTCGCAGAGGGTGGTGATGATAGTTGCAGGGGTATGTCTGTTGTTTTGAACATTTTCAGGATTGTATCCGAGCTCATGTTGAACAGGGAGAAGTCAAAGTTTGTTCAGTTCGGGTTGGCATATGCGGAGAGTGATCTATGTGCGGACTGGTAACGATCGCCACACAGGAGTTTACCTTTGTGGTACCTCGGCGTACCATTGGTGGCTGGTAGGAGGTGTGTTGTGGAGTGTTTACCGGTCATCGAGTAGTTAGATTAGAGATTGACTAGGTGGAAGTCCATTTGTCTGTTGGGGACGAGGGAGACTAGTGTTGATGCGCTCTGTCGTGTTTGTTATACCAATCTTTTTCTTGTTGTCTAGGTTGGTGCCGATGGGGGTGAGGAGACTTGAGTCCATCATGAGGCGGTTTTCTGGTCGTAGCCAGGGCAATCACATGGGATCCACTTGGTGCATTGGAATACGGTTTCTTACTTGAGGTTGAGATCTTTTTCATGTTGTCTAGGTTGCTGCCGATGGGGATGAGAAAGAGACTTAAGTTCATCACAAGACGATTTTTTTGGTCGTCGTTAGGGCAAGTCACACGGGATCCATTTGGTGGATTGGAAGACGGATTCTTACTCGAGTGGGTCACCCACATCTGGAGCACCAGTGACATCCTGGTTTGTGGCTTGGTTCGGTGAGTGTATGGACATGGACTCTCTTTCTCGGGTTCCAAGGAACTTGATCTGACACCTTCATATTTATGGAGAGGTGTCTATGGAGTGGTGGAGGGGATCCAATCGTTCTTGAGACAGGTGTTGAGGGACGGCTCTGGTTTTTTATTCTGGGTGGATGATTGGAGTGAGGGCGGAGCTCTGCAAGAGAGATTTCTACAGTTGAAGGTGTTAGCGACGAGCCTGGACGGTTCAGTGGCGGAGGCGTAGGATGGGTCTTTTTTCCCACGTTTCAGGTCGGGCGACTTGAACCTTTCTGACCAACGCCTGGAGTTTTTCTAGCTCTTGCTTGAGGAGTTGGAGAGCGTTGCGGGGCCCACTAACGGCCAGGATTGCTGAACATGGTACGACGATTCATTGTCGGTGGGAAAAGCGTAGAGAGCCCTGAAGGGGCCCTTAACTTTTGACCATGGGGGATGTGCGGCAGATTGCATGCATATAAGGAAGTGGAAGATTTCAGCTCGTGTGAAGGTGTTTTTTGGCTCCTCAAGAGGGGAAGGTTACTGACCAAGGACAAATTTTCGAGACTCATTCCAACGGCGAACCAGACGTGCCCATGTTGCCTAGGAAACAGCAAGGATACTGACCACTTTTTCTTCGGTTATCGGAGCTCCATGATGGCTTAGAACATGTTGGGTTGTCGGGACTTTACTCCTGACGTCATGAGGTTCTGGAACTCCATCGGTGCAAACTGGATTGGCACGGAGAACGAGGTCAGGGGGTGCTTGGCTTTGGTTTGGGCCTTGTGATGAGCCAAGAATGGGGTGATCTTTTGTCATGAGTATTTCTACGTGGAAAATGTGGTGTCCCATGCGATGAGAACTGGAAATTGTAAATAATTTTCATATTGTGCATCTATAGACATGTAATACTGTTTGGTGATAAATGGTGAAGTTTTTTGGGAGCACACCTATACGGTAGATGCTCTTTTTCCTTTCAAAAAATGGTTGGCACATAACATTGATCCATAATCTTGATAAGGATACCTTGGCGTAGAACATCATTGCATATGCCTACCAAAACGATAAAGCTGATGCCTTGCAGAAACATGGAAGATGCAAAAACACAGAGTTGCAAATCCACAAAGTTGTTGGGATCTCTTGACGCAGAACGCGAAGTTGCAAAACCATGGATGGTCCAAAAACAAGGAAATCTCTTTGTGCATACCAATCTTTTGGAGTCCTAAATTCTCATTCACGATCACAACAATCACAAATTTTACAGGACATAGATATCTACGCATGTCCTCGTAGAAGCTGCCGAAATTCAACACAAACTCCAAAAACAAAATCAAAATAAAATAGATCTTGAAGAAAACCCAAAATTTACTTGCACTGATACCATGTGAAAATACAAAGAGGAAATGCAACATCAAGAACAAATTGAAAACGTGGATTTATGTAGAACCCAACCGCCAAACGAGCGGGATGAAATCAAAGGAAGAAACCCACAAAGGGCTATATCTTCTATTGAATCTCTCACATCTTACAATGGGTATGAGCCTCTATATATAGCTCTACCAACAAACCAAAGTCTCTTCAATATACGATATGAATTAAACATGAGACCAATGTGATAGGATCTTGGAAATATCCAATTACCCAACCAATAACTCAACCCTTCACTATTATCAACAGACCTTATCCAATCAACTTAAGAGTTGGCCTAAATATTGAGTTCATTTCCCTAGCAAAAAAACAACACTTTTCATAGATTTTCCTTGAAGATAGGATCATGTAGACAAAGGTAAGTGCATCGAATGGGAGTATGCATGAGTTGACTTACCACCTTTACGATATGAAATATATGACCTAGTGAGTAATATATATAAGCCATCAAGAGGTTTCCATCCGTAAGGTTATGCTTGTGTTTCTCCTCAATGGGAGTGGTAGCATGTTGACAACATAACTTCCTTGTTTCCTTGATTAGATCAAGAAAATATTTTCCTTGGTAAATTCTTTACCAATCTCTGGATCTAGCTATCTTAATGCCAAGAAAATATCGAAGCTTTCCCAAGTCTTTGATCTCAAATTCAGTTGCAAACTTGGCTTTTAGGCAATAATTTTCCCAATGATAGATTGAAGTCATAAAGAGATTTCTTGACACAATAACAACAAAGCCTTTTCCCACAATTAAGTAGGGTCGGCTACATGGATTCTTCGCCTCCATTCAGATCTATCTTGGATCAATTCCGGGCTTATATCCAAAAAACTAAGATCCCTTCGTATAGTCTCTTTCCAACACTTCTTGGGCCGTCCTCGCCCTCTCGTAGCCGGCTCAACATCCCAACACTCGCATCTCCTAACCGGTGCATCTGTTGATCTTCTTTCCAAATGACCAAACCATCTTAAGCGGTTTTCTCCCATCTTATCCTCGATCGGAGCTACACCAACTTTCTTTCTGATTGCATCATTCCGAAACCAATCTTTACGTGTGTGTCCACACATCCACCTTAGCATTTTCATTTCTGCTACAGTCATTCTCTGCACATGTCTATGGTTCACAGGTCAACATTCATATCCATAAAGCATAGCAGGTCTCACGGCTGCTTTGTCAAACTTTCCTTTAATTTTTAATGGAATTTTATTATCACAGAGAACAGCAGAGGCTCCTCTCCACTTTAGCCAGCCTGCATTTATTCTATTAGTAACATCTCCATCAATTTCCCCATCCTGTTGCAAAATAGATCCCATATATCTAAAAGAATCTCTCTTCTGAATGTTATTGTCACCAATCTTCACCTCAATTCCTTCACCATTGCTTCCATCAAAGGTGCACTCCATATATTCCGTCTGTTCCCTACTTATACGAAATCCTTTAGTCTCCAATGCATGTCTCCAGACCTCAAGCTTCTCATTTACTTCATCTCTAGTATCGTCAATCAACACAATATCATCAGCAAATAACATACGCCAAGGTAACTCATCCTGAATGTGACTTGTCAACTCGTCCATAATCAAAGTAAAAAGAAATGGACTCAAAGTTGAACCTTGATGTAAACCAATGTTGATGTCAAAATAGCCAGTCTTCCCAGACGGGGTCCTTACACAAGATAAAGCCCTATCATACATGTCCTTTATGAGGTTAATGTATAGGACAGGTACTTGTCTCTTCTCCAAAACTCTCCACAATATCTCTCGTGGGACAGAATCATAAGCCTTCTCCAAATCAATAAAGATCATATGGAGGTTCTTCCTTTTAGCTCTATAAATCCCCATTGTTCTCCTCATTAAATGGATGGCTTCAATAGTTGAGCGACATGTCATGAATCCGAATTGATTTTCATTTATGTTGGAAACTTTCCTCAGCCTTCTTTCGATCGCACGTTCCCAAATTTTCATAGTGTGACTCATCGGCTTGATACCTCTGTAATTTGAACAATTTTGAATGTCTCCTTTATTCTTATAAACAGGCACCACGATACTCCTCCAATCGTCAGGAATTTTCTTGTTTCGCCAAATAACATTGAATAGATTCGTAAGCCAAGTCAAACCGTGCTCACCTAAAACTCTCTGTACTTCTACAGGGATGTCATCCGGTCCTACAAATTTCCCAAGTCTCATAACCATCAAAGCCTCATCTACTTCCTTTCTTTGTATTCGTCTATAGCTTGCACGATTCAAGTAACTTTCACTACTAACTAGATCACCCAAAGTGATCTCTCTATTTCCTTCACCAATGAAAAGTTTATGGAAGTACTGCTCCCATCTAGTATCCATGTCCTTCTGAGTAACAAGTGTGTGACCTTCCTCGTCCTTAATGCATCTCACTTGAGAAAGGTCTTTGGTCTTTCTTTCTCTTGCTTTGACCAACCTGAATATATCCTTCTGGCCCTCCTTAGAGTCGAGATTTTTATAAAATAACTTCATGAGCTTTTGACTTAGCTTCGCTTACAGCCTTCTTTGCTTTCTTCTTCGCCATTTTGTAGTTTGTGACAGTTTTCGTTGTTCTATCCTTAGACATAGCCTTAAAGCGAGCTCTTTTAATTTTTAGTTTTTCTTGCACCCCTTCACTCCACCACCAAGCCTCCTTTTGACGTGGAGCTCCTCCCTTCGACTCACCTAGTATCTCTTTGGTTACATTTCGGATACAAAATGCTACTGCCTCCCACATCTCGTTTGCACTTCTGCTACAATCGCAAGATAAGTCTTCTAAAACCTTCTCCTTGAAGCCCGATTGCTTCAGTGGAAGATTCCACCATCTAGTTCTAGTGATTTTAGGAACCATCCTTTTCTTTACCAGGCATTTTATTTGCACATCCAAGACTAACAAACGATGTGGAGTTGTCAAACGCTCTCCTGGGATTACTTTGCAGTCTTTACAACACAACCGATCTCTTCTCCTCAACGCAAAGTAATCTATCTGTGTTCTAGTTGGCCCACTCTTATAAGCAATTAAATGCTCCTCCCTTTTCTTGAAGAGAGTGTTTGCTATGAAAAGATCATATGCCGTTACAAAATCCAGAATGACTTTTCCCTCTTCATTTCTATCCCCAAAACCATGTCCTCCATGAACACTAGCATACCCTGAAGCATCTTTTCCCACATGTCCATTTAGATTTCTTGAGCTTGCAATATTTTCCGATTTCTCATACCTAAATAGCATATGCATGCAGATTTCTTCAATTAAATCCTTAAATCAGGAATGCATTCCCCATATCCAGTTGGTGAAAGCATCACCCAAACATGATAGAAAAATGAAGATCCATACATAGTCATCTTTAATACAACCATGAAAGTTTCCATATAGTTGATAACAAATTTTTTACTATAGTTCCTAATCACTGAGTATATGCCCATTTAAATGTCAGGTCTATATTTGAGAGTCTGCCCATTTGGATCTCAATAATGAATTTTCTCAGGAATGCCCATGTGATGTCCCAGTGTGGTTCTTTAAAAAGGCATGCATCTCCTCCTAATCATAGCCTCCATCCACGTGCGATCAACTTGGAGTTTAGCCTCATTTCGAGGAATAATATACGCATAGAGGGAAGCAAAAAAACCATATAACTTAGCTGCTGGGGGGAATTGAAGTTCGGTATAGGCTTTTTTTTAATGGAAACCAGGTGGCATCCCAAGTTGGGACCCACCACAAAAACGTGTGTATATATATATATAACTTATAGGCTTAGCTGCAAGTTCGTGAGGGACTAAGCGTCAGAGGTCTCAGGGCTCTTCCACCGTCCGGGCTCCCTTTCCTCCCCCTTTTCCTTGCTCCCCCGGCACAGGCCTACCACGCTTCGTGCCTGCGGCTTTTTCGCCATACGGTCTTTGCCAGTAGTGTTGTCCTCCCCACCAGTTGCTGCTAAAAAATTGATGGGGTTGTTCCACCCTCGCTACTTAGATGAGAGTAGAACATATATTCTATCTACATATTAAAGGGCAGACTTGCACACCCTTTTGGGGGCAACAGGGACAACATCTACATTGACTTGTGTAATTGCTTCAATTTCATTATCATCTTCACCAAATAGGTTAGCAGATTAAGTTCACATAACCATGCTGCCTACTCCTGGTGACTTTGATATGGTACTAGGAAGAGTTCAAACTGGGACTGGTATTGGTATATTGTCTATAGAAGAACTGTTTATAAAATATTGGGATTTTATCACTTGTGCCCCTCCGAGATACCGCAATATCAGTTATGCCCCTATCTTTTTGGTAATATCAGTTGTGACCCTCACTTCTTGCTATTTTATCACTTGTGCCCCTCGGGTTAGTGACCGTCCATCCACAGTGTAAACGGACGTTAACTTTAAGGACATAAGCGGAATTAATTTTTAAAAAAGGTTATGCGGTCATTTTACACCCTTTTCCTCATCCTCTTCTTCTTCTTCCTCCTCTTCCTCATCCTCTTCCTCCTCCTCCAACCTCCTCCTCCTCCCCCTCCGCCCCCGCCCCTGCCCCGCACCACCCAGCTCCGTCCCGAGCTCCCCGCACCTCCTCCCAGCCCGCCGCCACCGCCGTTGCACCGCACCCCCTCCCCTCCCTGGCGCCGCACCTCCTCTCCTCCCCGGCGTTGCCCCCTGCTCCCCCTCCCCCTGGCGCCGCACCTCCTGCCCTCCCCGGCGCCGCCCCCTGCTCCCCCTCCCCCTGGGCGGCACCCCCTCCCAGCCCCGCACCTCCTCCCCTCCCCTCCCCGACGCTGCACCTCCTCCCCCCCACACCTCCTCCCCTCCCCGGCGCCGACCCCTGCTCCCCCTCCCCCTGGGCAGCACCCCCACCCAGCCTCGCACCTCCTCCCCTCCCATCCCCGACGCCGCACCTCCTCCCCTCCCCGGCGAGATGAGGAACCTCTTCTGTTGTGCCAAGCTAGTCGTGAACAGCGCGCTCTTGAGGCACGAGAGCCGAAGCCTGCATTTCACCATAGACTTCCCCAACGAGGGGAACAAGCGACTTTCAACGGTGATATTCCCGAGTTCGGTGTCCCCGGGAACATAGAACTCTCAGCAGCTGCAGAGGTTGGTCCATTGATGATGAAGTCTGGGAGGTGTAATTCATTCTTCACAGGAAATGTTATGGAGAAAATAGTGAACAGAAGTAGAAGATCCCGCGTCCTTGGCTCAAATTTGGAGTCATTGCAGATCAAAGACGAGAGATGTCACGAAGGAAGAAAATAGCTTGAGCTATCAATCGAGCATTGTTTTTGCATTAGAAGAAACAGTAGAACAGTGTTATTTGTAATTATCATTCATTCGAACTCCAGAAAATCGATTTTCGATAGGCTTCATCATGGTTTTGGTAATTGAATCGAATCGTAACCATCATGTGTGTTTGATATTTGCAGTTCTACTCCGATGACGAAGTTGCCTCCAGCTCTAGATTTCAGTCATGCTCCACCGTCAACAACTCCTCTAGGCCTCCCCCTCCTCCATCGCGGTCCGCCCCGAGCTCCACCCTCGAGCTCCTCCTCCGCCCCTGATTTTGTTTTGACCATAATACCCTTCTTAACCACACCATGGTTTGAATAAACAGTGGTTATTTTAATTTTTTGACGGTCAATCTGACGGAAGGGCACAACTGATGACGGAGCAAGAAGTGAGGGGCACAACTGATATTACCAAAAAGATAGGGGCATAACTGATATTGTGATATCTCAGAGGGGCACAAGTGATAAAATCTCTAAAATATTTATCCTCCTCCGCATTTTTATCATCAAAATCTTTGCATGTGTGCATATCTTTCACTCTCTTTTTTGCATCCATCCTTTAGAAATGAATCCTTCATTAAATGTAGAAATCTTCCTACCTATGATCTTCATCTAAAGCAACACACCCTGAAGGGAAGAGGAGGAAAAGTATGGTTTGTCTTCAAAGAAACATCCCTCGTAATGTAACAATGGTCGATGGCGGAAAAGTATGCTTTGTCTTCAAAGAAACATCCCTCGTAATGTAACAATGGTCGATGGTTGGATCAAGATACTTGAACCTTTTTGAGCAATCAATTATTCCAGTAACACTCCCTTAAAGGAGCGAGGATCCAATTTCCATGTCTAAAGGTAGAATTGTGAATGAAGCATGTGCACTAAACACCCTTGGCGTGCAGCCACACATCATCCACCTACAATGCATCCTTAAGTGTATACAATTGATAGGATCGGCACTTGTCAGAACTGCACCAAACCAGTAATGTTTAGGGATATTTCATTCATGCAGGAAAGCTAGCAGTGTCGAACAAATGGTGATTCTTCCTCTCCACCAGCCCATTTAGTTGGGGTTTTTAATTGTTGGAGGTCAAATAAATAATGCATTTACTCTACAAGAAACCTTGCAGGGACATGGCAAGATATACTTTTGCATTGTTTGAATAGAGAACATTGACAGAGGTTGGAAATTCTCTACCAGAACATGAATCTCAGATATCTTTTTCAACAAATAAACAAACACACACCTCAACCAATCATCAATAAACATAATGGAGTATTTATTATCCATTAATTGAGTCAGTCCTGGCAGGATACCTAACATTAGTGTGAACCAAAGAAAACAGAAAAAAAAACTTTTATTATTGGATATCTGGTGCATTACACGAGTTGACACATTTAGCAGTAAAGACTCTCAAAATAATTTCCAGAAAATAAAGGCATATATAACTTCTTTAAAGGATGAAAATTAGGATGCCTGGGACAATTGTGCCACATCAGGATTTACCTTTACGTATCCTTGTTATCTTCTTAGCTAGAAGTCACAAACACTATGGGATGCAATCTTTGCATGAAGCTTTTAGAGTCTACATTAATCTTAATCCCACCCCCCCCCCCAAGCCCATCAGATCCCACATGACACAACTTGTAAAAAAATAGAACCATAACTTAATGCATTTGTTATCACGCTAATGGATATAAAATTTAAAATAAGCCAAGAACATGGAGAGCATCTTACAGCTAAATGGGGTCACCATATTTATGCCCTCATTCCCGATAATAATAACATTAGACACATCGACAAGGGCCATACAATCGCAATCATCAAGAAACAATGAAGAACATTGATTGACATCAATGGTGCATGTGATCGATCACTTCGATACGAGATCTAGGTGTGGTCCATCATGTAGGAGTGAGTGATCAATCAAAACTCCATCTAGGATAGAACCCGTAGCATCGCGTGATTGATCAGTTTTTGACAGTGACCGATGATGGCACTGTAAAGATGGAAGAAAAATTCCACCATAAAACTTGATTGATCAGTAGGATTTAATTGATTGGTTAAATGCGAGCGACAGGGAGAAGGGGGGCGACCCCACGATGGCATGCTCCTTGCCTTGATCTCCTAGGATGATTTCCATGATAGCCTCCTTAAATCCTCGAGTTAACATGATGTGGTAGATCTTCATGCAAGCATGAAGATCAACAACCGCACACAATGATGCATGAAAACCCCCAATGTGTACTTTGTACACAGAGAGCTTCCACAAGGAAACCTCCAACCCCAGTTCGATGAAGGTCTGGTAACATACAGAAATCAACAATCAAAGCACAAGCACAGAAACAAACTTTATATGGAAATCCTCTTATACTGAATGGAGAATACCACGCAAACGATGATTAAGTGGCCTCTCAAAGATGGCTAGGTTTTTCTCTTTGTTAGAGAACCACATGGTGCTACAATATATGTGAGTAAAATGGGGCTATCCCCCAGGTGCGTACAAAGGAAAAGTTGTATGCAAGATAAATTTTGCAAAGAGAGAGGAAAAAAGGCAAAGCCATAAAAAAATTCATTTGAAATGGCTACAAAAAAAACGAAGAGATGACTATAAAAAAAGGAGAGAAAAATAGTTGCGGAAAAAATTATTTGTGATGTTTTATTTTTCCCATTTTATTTTCTTCTCCCAACTTTGACGATGCCATTGTTTTCCGACAAGTATGGGAGAAAGGGGGAGTATTATGTAGAGTCACAGGTCTGTTCCATATTCAGATGTCAGATTCTATACCAGCCAGATTTTCAGACTATACAGATTTTGTCAGATTTCATACTCGACGGTTGGTTCCCAGTCTTCAATTTTATGTGCACATGTTTGCCATCATTGTTTGTGCTCCCCATCTTTTGTTTTTGGTCAGAGTTTTCATGTGCTCCATAGGGACTCCCGAGTAGAGATCACATTCCCTATGCCATGTGGGCTATGATTTTCATGTGGTTTCATAGGGACTCCAGAGTAGAGATCACATTCTCTGAGCCAGTATGGGAGAGACACAGTCCTCTGACGAGGAGACTTTTTCAGACTCCTTTCCCCAACGACCGTGGACTCCGACGAGGATGTCTCCACACCTTTTTCAGTTCGTCCCTTTCAAAGATGGAGTAGTTGTCCACATATTGTGGCGGGCCATAGTACTCCGACGAGGAGACTCATTTTTCAGTTGCATTGACTAACAGACGCAGTACAGAGCACATGCTCTCCGATGAAGAGATTCAGTTTGACTCACACTCCAGCCCTTTTGTTCCTTCTCACCTGCACGGCATGAGAAGCAAAGTCCTCGACGGCAGTCGACAGTTGTGCGCGTTGAGTTGATATTGTCTGTAGTATCTTGTATTGTGAGTTGAGATTTCTTTCTATTTGTCCAAGATGAGCATTGCATGCTCCAACTTGAGGGGGAGTGTTAGAGTATGCATTATCATATAAGATGGGTAAATGGCAAGATCAATTTACCACATCCAGAGTTTAGTCCCACATCTACTAGTGGTGGGACTTGAAGAGTCTGTGGAGGCTATATAAGAAGCCTCAGACCCTCATGTATCATATGAGAAAGTCAATAGACACATCATCCCTTTGAAGCGTTCTCCCGTGGTTTCATCCAGCTCCTTAGGGAGTAGGATTCCACGTTAAATCGTGTGTTCTTCATGTTCTTATTCTATTATTTCTGTACGCTTCCGCATTATATTTTCTAACACGTTCATTTATTACATAGGTGTGCAGTAAAGTTACAATTGTATAATCAAATTTTACTACTGATGTTGTATTACTCATGTTGCGTTATTGGTCTCTTTATTATTATTACATGTGCTATTGATCTTTTTATTATTATTACAACTATACAATACGTTTACTAATCCACATTCTTTGATTTACATTTATTCCAAGAATGTATCTCTATTGCAGTAAAGTTACAGATATCATTTTATTAACACCGATGTTGTGTTATTGATGATGTATTGTTTTTTACTATGAACAAATGAAAACTACTAAATTGTGTTACTATTTACTGTTGTATTGCTACTAATGTTGTGTCGTTATATATAGGGTAAATTACTGATGTTGAGTTATTCTTTACTACAGAGTGAATAAAAAATATTGATGATATATTACTATTTACTATTGTATTGATGTTTTCTGTATAACAAGTGAAGTTATAGATGAATCAAAGTTACAAGTCTTCTTTTAATATTACACTTTTTGCATAATTACATCCGTAAATCAAATACCCCCATTCTCTAAACCTAAAATCCTTCTACCAAACTCCATCTATACACATGCCCCCAACTTCCCTTCCCCGTCGCGAACCCTTGTGGAAGTCCTTTTCATTATGTCATTGCATGTGTGCCTCCTCCATCTTCATGGTGCCTCATCAGGAATGACGGCTCGTCGACGTAATTAAGGCCCTTCCGATTCTGGCACAACGTGCTTCTTCCAATGGAAACATATGTGGGAGTTAGAGATGATTTTCTTGGAGATGGAGAAGCGTGAGATGTGTTTTTAGGGATATTTTTCAATGTGCTCTAAGCTCATTAGGTACATAATGAGTACGATTTTTGAGTCATCGTATTATCATCTCATGATCAGTATTATCCCAGTTTCTTAGCTTCCAACAAACATTTCATTTTACTTCGTAATAACTTCTTTTCTTATTTTCATCATCGGTATTATCCCATAGTTATTTAAATCTCGAAAATCATGTAAATTATTGCCATCTTTAGATTATGCTCTCTCGTGAATCCCTAAACTAATACGTATGCTTAGTAACTTCTATTATGATGAAGGTCGTTAGTAATTATGTTGAAATCATAAAAAAGAACAATTGGTGTGCATGTAACTAATAGATTTGTGCATATGATTAGTAACTCATTTTCAAGTTATTAATTCCATGTTAATCCTAAGGGAGAATATATTCATGATCCATTATTAATCGGTTACTTAAGTAATGTCCATGAATTATTGAATTCTGTACAAAATAATATTATGGATGTAAATTATGACCACTAGTGCGGTATTACCGATCTCGCGACAATCATTTACTTGAATAGTGTACATATATTACTGATCTCGTATAAAAACCCTATCTGCAGCAAATCATTTATAAATTACACGTAATCAACAATTTTTGGTGAAGCAATTTGTTGTTTTTTTACAATTTTTTCAATAATTTAAATTAATATTGAGTGTTTCTATCTCAATCTTTCGCATGAATCAATGATCTGATTTTTTTCTTTTCCTAAATCGGCTCCCTTTTTTTAAGGAAACAATATAATTGGAAATATAATTATTATAAAATCATCAAGCATGTTAATGTCCTGCTAAAACTGTCCTCTTTCGAAATACATAGCTTCTCAATCGATCACATATATGGATGGTCTATATTTGGTGCTCGTCAAGGCCTCAATGAGCAAAGAGCTCATTGAAAATGCCTATATATAGACACATACACAAACATTGTTAAATAGATCCATCCAAAATCCACTTAACCCAAATGGATCATTTACAATGATATTTAAAAACAAGCTAAATGTCACACTTAATATTAAAAGAACAATAACAGAACGGCAACACTTCGATGATGCTTAAATTTAAAAAAAGGATTATGCAGCAGTCAAAAGATGTGATTGCAAATTAAGCAGAACATACCAGTACTTGATCCACATAGTCCAGCCGATCAGGGTGGACACGAAGTGTAAATGTAAGAAGGGAGACGTACAAGGATATGACTCCAACAATGGGCATATCTGGTTGAGCTTCTATGACCTAAACAAAAAGGCAAAGGTTAAAGCATTAAAAAATATAACTTTCACAATAACATTTGATCACTTCGAACAACTACATAATGCAGAAAATGGCAAGATCATAAGAAAAATGATTGCTTCTGAATGCAAACAATGACCATTTTGGCATCAAATGGCAGCACTACTGACCAGCGTTTGGTTTGAAACAAGTTATATCCAGTCTTTGGAAAAATTTGCGGTTACGCTCAAAAGTAAAAGTAGAGAAGAAATTCCAGACAAAGATATCCTGCAGAAAAGTGGAGCTGGTGCTAACAAGTAAATTTTATAACCAACTCACAAAAAGCATTTTCAAACCAGAAATCAAAATATTATCACTAACGCCAATGCCACAATCATTTCAACTAAGATGCCATTGAATCCATATTGATGTTCACACTGCAGGTTGACATATACTATTTGAGGCAAATATTTGGAAAGAATCATCTAATTATTATTTTGATGATATCTCTTAGACAACTAGTTGAAAATAGGTATTTATTTTACTCTTTGAGAAAATTGTTTGGCAGGAATTGGCAAATTACTTCAACCGATAGGCTACTAATTTCACATTGATGTTTGCACTCCAATAAAATGCTTAAGCAAATTTTTGATGTAAAAATGAAACGAGCATGAAATGATGGATGGAGTAGCTTCGAAAAATGAGTGAGATATGCAATATAAAATTAAATATAGGCACTTAATAATGGTTCAAAACATTTGTGAAAACAAATTATGCCAAGAAAGGAGAGGTGCCCACTGGACATATATAAACTCAAATAATAAATAGTTGCAAAAGCCAATACTCAAAAAGAGTATTTGTTGGAGTATATGTGTTATGCATCACTTATGGTGTAGATGGGTAAATGGATCACTCCAGGACCCATTTACCACATCCACTTATTTAGTCACACGTCTCACATATGGTCTATGTGGAGATTCAGTGAGGGTTATATAAGAAGCCCATCACCATCTGTATCCAGTGAGAAAGTGCACTGCATACATCGGCCCTTAAGGAGTTCTCCCGTGGTTTCATCCCACTCCTTAGGGAGTAGGGTTCCACGTTAAATATCATTGTTATCCATAATTTTTACTCTTTATTTCTCTAATACGCTTTCGCATTATATTTTCTAACATAGTATCAGAACGGGTTCGATTCTCGAGGAGTTTATGTTTTTTTCTATTCGAGATTCGATTCAATTGTTGTTCATTCTTGAAGATCATTCTTACGAAGATCATGTTCGTGATTTATTCAAGTACAAGAACAGCAACATGGGAGTTCATGATCGAGTTCAGAATTTCATTCTAGGGTTTCTCTGTTGAAATCCTAACTCACGGTGGCGGCCTCCTCTCGATTTCCCAGGCGTCTCCATCGGAGACCCCAGGCCTTGGGGGGGCTGCTCCTAGCGCCATAGGCGGTTGCGCCCTCGCGGCACCTTGCAGCACAAGGCGATTCCAGGAACTACGCGGCATCTGCGCACATCCAAGCTTCATGCAAAAATGGGTCACCCCAAGCAGCAACAAAGCACCAACCTAACATAGCAGCAAACGAACGATCTCAGTCGAGTGTGCAGCGGCAGAGATCCCAGTCGAGATCACCGTAAGAGGAGCCATCCAAGTTGTCGCGGTGATGCTTCACGATGCCGCATCCCTTCTCCACCTCCTCCAGTCGGTTGATTTCGGTTGAACCAGAGGCAACGGCAGCGGGTTCCATGCGGCTGCCATCCTCTTCCTCGCAGGCGGCACTCCTCCCAGCTCGAGGCGGCGCCGTGCCGCTCCTTCCAGTCCTCCTCGTTGCTGCCCTCCTCTCTAGCTTTGCTCGGAGTTCGCACCACCCCTCTGACTTCCAGGCATAGGGGCAGCACTCCAGCTGCAAGAAGCCCCTCCTCCGCGCCAAGATCCCCCTCACCATCGTCGGACTACCCTTCTTCTCCGACGTCTCCGCTGGTGGTGACATTAGAAGGTCCCATCAGGGGGCGGCAGGAGCGAAACCCCGTCGAGGGGCTGCAATTCGAAGAGGGTTCCCGGATGGGAACCCTAAATAAGGGTGGCCCGATTGGGCCATGGTTTGAAAAAAAACAAGAAGAGGGGAGAGCAAAAGCCCAAGTGGGCTACGACTGCACTAAAAAAAGACGGGAGTCATGCTGCAATCGGCCCAAATGCAAAAAAATGATGAAAAAAAGGAGAAGGCCATAAAAAAATGAAATGGCTTATTTAAAAAAATGATTCAAAACAAGTGAAAAGAAAAGCCGGGAAAATTGAGATCGGCTTATTCATGTTTTCTCCCCATTTTCTTGTCTTCTCCCAACTTTGTCGATGCCATTGCTTTTCGAAAGTATGGGAGAAAGGGGGAGTATTGTGTAGTCACAGGTCGGATTCAGATTCTTCAGATTATCCCAACCAGCCAGTCAGATTTTCTAGACTCTACACAAGTTCCAGACTCGACGATCAGATTCCAAGTCCTCAATCAGATGTGCATATGTTTGCCATCATTGTTTGAGGTCCCCATCTTTGTTTAAGGGCAGGGCTTTCATGTGATCCATAGGGATAGCAGAGATCACATTCCCTAAGCCATGTGGGCTAGGGTTTTCATGTGGTTTCATAGGAACTCCAGATTAGAGATCCCATTCTCTGAGCCGATATGGGAGAGACCCAATTCTCCGACGAAGAGACTTTTCAAACTCCATTCTCCACCGACCGTGGACTCCGACGAGGATGTCTCCACGGTCTTTTCAATTCGGACCTTTCAGAGATGGAGCAGAGAAGTTGTCTACATGATCCAGTCTTCTATATATGGTGGGCCAGAGTTCTCCAGGTGGAGACTCATTTTCAGTTTCAATGGCTCTGGCAGGCGTAGTACAGAGCATACTCAGTTTAACCCACACTCCAGCCCGTTCGGTCCTCCTTACATGCACCGCATGACAAGCAACGTCCTCGACAGCATCCGACAGTTGTGAGCATTGAGTTGATATTGTCCTAGTGTCCTATAGCGTGAGTTTGAGATTTCTTTTTGTTTGTTCAAGCTGAGCATTGCATGCTCCATCTTGAGGGGGAGTGTTGAAGTATATGTGTTATGTGTCACTTATGGTGTAGATGGGTAAATGGATCACTCCATGATCCATTTACTGCATATAGTTGTTTAGTCCCACATCTCACAGACGGTCGATGTGGAGACTCGGTGAGGGCTATATAAGAAGCCCATCACCCTCGGTATCCAGTGAGAAAGTGCAATGCATATATCAGCCCTTTGAGGCGTTCTCCCGTGGTTTCATCCCGCTCCTTAGGGAGTAGGGTTCCACGTTAAATCCTGTTGTTATCGATAATTTGTATTCTTTATTTCTTTGATACGCTTCCGCATTATATTTTCTAACAGTATTCTCATGGAGAAATATATTCTCAACATAAAACCTCTACTCATGAAAGCCGACAGTCCAAAAGCTATCAAGAGACATAATATTAATCTAGTAAACTACTCTAGCCATCCACAGTACTCTAGCAAGGGCACAGGAAAGAAATAGACGTTCTAGACAAAGAGGGCAGTCCACGCCAGCATCAAGGCGAACTTTGTCGTGCAAGCCTTAAAAATTAATCTCCTCTGTTGCAGAAGCTTGAGGAAAACTTTTTTACTTTCAAGGGAACTTTTATACTCCAAATCAGCTTTGCAATCACGCTCTACAGACCACCATGATCAAGCATCATAAGGCCAGAAAAAGCCATGTCTGCTTTATTCACCGAGAATTAACCATCCTGCCAAGTCAATGATCCCTGCAATCACAGGGGCATGCAGTGGGCTACGATCCTCCAACAAATTCTGGAAACTCCAGACGTCTCTGCTCAAAAAAAGTACAACAAGTGGGAGGTAGGTACCATAAGACCAAACTTCAGAAACCAACATATCCTGCTCTGAAGTCAAAGCGAATAACCTCGAATAACCTCAGGAAACGGTCTCAAGCATTTGTAATATAAATTTGATTGTAATGAAGTTGAATTTATCAAACTATTAAGTGTGATGGAACCTAGCAAAGGACTAAAAGGTCTGAAATAGTAGTGACAGAGAAGCCGATGTGGAAGGTGGTCACCAAGGGTTTCTGATAGTGCAACTCAGGTAATCAGATCGGGAAAATATAGGTAGGGAAGACCCATTTGAGGGAGGCTAAGAATATGGCTCAGATGACTTGATTCGGGCTTACTCATGGGGGAGACTGGGCTAAGATATCAGATCGCGGGCTGAGGCTTGCTGGCAGTTTGGAGCAAGGAGTGGTGCTCTATAGGATGGTATCGACATTACATCCAAGACTGTTGCACGACATCTTTGAAAGAGGTGGACCTCCAATGAGCGAGGAAAGGGTTGGCAGCTAGAGTTTGAGGAGTTGGAATAGAAGGATCCCAAGCCTTGGCAAAGTGGCGATGTTGAACGTCCATGGTCAACGAGAAAGGGGAGGAGGAAATAAATGTCAAATGTTGGTTGTCGAAAGGTGTATGTGTATGGAAGTTATGTGAATCAAGTAAAGAAGGGTTAGCGTGTTTGATGATGGAGGGGAAATGACCTCTAGACCAGATCACTGGGGGGCCCAAGCGAGGGTGGTGGTGGCGCCAAAGGAGAAGGGTTGGCATGTGGAGCTATATTGAAGTATTCCTGACAAATTTTCAAGGCGGTGATGGCGTTGTTGATCGTCGGTGATATCTCTAGTGATCTGGGGAGAGAGGTAACCAAAGGTGGAGCAGGAAGAATGGGATTTAAGGTGATGTCCATTGTTTGACAAGGAAGTGGAGAGGGACGATAAAACCGATGTTAGTTTTGGGTTGTCAAGCAGTTTGTGTGCTTGGAAATACGTCAAGTGTGTAAATAAGGGTTATATATGGTTGGACTAGAAGGGAAATAACCTCTAGAGGAAATGGCAAGGTTAACCTACAATGTTAGCAGTGGGAGGGGTTAGCAGTAGGAGGGGAAAGGAACAAGTATTGATGCAAGCCAACTCGGAAAGAGATCCAAGAAGGAGTTTCCTGATGATGTTTTGGAGGTACAGTGGAGTTGCAGAGAAGAGGTGAACAGGTAGACTCTCAATAGGAGGGTGGATAATGAGAGGTGGTATATAGTGGTGGCTAAGAGGGTTATGATATGGATCATGTCCTAGATGTAAGAGGTTTGAGGGTGGAAAGAAACATAGGCTTTGCGAAGGTACATTTCAAAGTAAGCAGTCGACGTGTCTTGTTGCTGAAGCCGAATTGGGATTCATGTGATACAGAGATGTGAAGAAAATTTTAGCGACAGACTTGTGTAGTTTGAGTCAATAGGGTATGGTGAGACCTAGAAGTCAACCGGTGGGATAAAAGGAGGATCTTTTCGACCTGGTGAACTCTTACAAAGGGAATTGGAAGGGCATGCTTATTACTTTTTCTCGATTTCTCCGAGGCCTTTGGCTAGGTGCAGATATTTTTTTAATAGTAGGCTCGGTAATTTCGGGAGTTCGGAGTGTCCCCCTAGCTAGGTGCAGATATTAATGATAAAATAAGCTTTGTTTAGGGTTCGGAACAACATTTTCACAGATTTAAGGTGCTGGTCAAAAGAGTCAATGAAGTATGTGGCCTAAGGGTTAATGATTTGAAGTTTTCCTTCATGGATTTTAGCATGGAAGATTTGGAGGTACAACATGTGGAAGGATGTTAGATACTAGCGAGTGCAGTTGCAGCTAACATACACTAATATCCCCTTAGTGAGCCCTTTCCATAGGTCGATTGATTAAGGAACGATGATGGAGAGGTCGAAGAGGAAGCTATTGGGGCAGAAATCGACATGTTGGAATATGTCCTTTCTTTCAGCCTTGCCTTTTTTGGATAAATCAATTTTCATGTTATTGTGAAAGGTGGTAAAGCGGATTGATGGGTTGCGAAGAAGGTCTATATGGGAAGGAGCTAGGGAGGACAGTTGGTGAAATGGAAGCATGTGTTAGGACAATAAATCGGTGTAAGTATCTATAGTTTGTGACACTTTAATGAAGCCTTGCTAGCCAAGTAGGTCATCAAGCTTTTAAGATGAGGGTCCAATATTTTGTGGCAGGATTCTAAAGGTTTGTTGTGGTAACAAACTTTCTTCGAAGGCCAAAACTGCCCTATCACAGAAGGCATCAATTTAATGGACGGGTTTGATGCCACCTATTTCCTATTATGAAGTCCTTGTCAGCAATTGGGAAGAAAAAAATGCTTTAGAAACCTACTGGACAAATGGTCGGGGACAGGGATACTGGAAAAAGGATTCCCAAAGTTGTTTGCACTTCTTAAGGATAAACATGAAGTGGTTGTGGGCTTCTAGGACAATATTTGGTTACTAAGTATCTGTCACCATTATTTGATGACAGGGTTGACAATATCTCATTGCTTATTCACGTTATTGAAAGATGTGGAACCAGTGGATCAAGAAAGGGATTCCATGGAATTGATAGAAGAGGATTTTTCTTATCTTTGATGCGTACGAGGCATTGAAGCGATAACAGCAGCCATGGATCCAAAACTTATTATGGATTGTTGGTTGTTGTTGTTGTTGTTATTGTTGTTGTAAGGCCAAAGAACCTTTAAATTGGCTATCAATGTATTCAATTGCCAATTGAGAAGGTCCGAACAGGATGTAAAATGCCTAATGTGTAATGACAAAGAGGAGGGTGTGGATCATATGTTCTTCACATTTATGTAAACGAGCTCAGTCCGGATGATTTAGGGACCTCTTGGATAGATGTGAGCAAGATGAACAACTTACGGGCAAGTTTAACATCCATAAGGAGTTGGATGTAGGGACAAAGTATATATGAGATTCCCGGATAGGAACCAGACTCCGGAGGCTCTTTAGGTTGTCCAGAACAAGAAGAATGTAGTTATGCACACAAGATAACGAAGTCACCAAGAAACCGCATAGCATTCAGAAGCATGATATATATCCAATCTGATAGTAGGCAAATACTTATAGTCACAAGATTAGAAGGTTGCCAACCTATCATTCGCACAGCTGCATGTAATCCTTGTATTGGAGAGAAGCCGCAAAAAAGCAAGGCCTTAAAGTTTGGATATCAATTTCGTTTCGCCAAGTCCGGAAAGAGAAATTTCGGAGTTCGGTGAAATCGCTAGAAATCTAGGAAATGACTCTAAGCTTGACTTTTCCAAAAATAAAGGTTTTTATTATTCCTAAGTCAATAAATAAGTTTAGAGCAATGTAAATATAAGTTTTGAAGCAGTATTATCGTCATAATCAGCACACATGTTCATATGTAGAGCAATGTGTTGTCTAGAGTCAGAACTGTATGTTAAACTAGAAAGCAAAAGCCATGATAATCACATCTTCAATAAGAATCAGGTGACACATATAATAACAACTAATCAAAACATATATATATATATATCAAAAAAAGAAAGAACAAAAAATAAAGCTTTTCAGTTAAAACATGAATTTAACTCTTAAATCTTATATCTAGCTGATTTGGTTTGGAAACAGATCTAAAATTTAAAAGCTAACTAAAGAAAATTCTTCAAACAATGTAAAGCACTCTAACAACTCAACATGTCGGCGAATAAAGAAGTGAAAATTCATTAATATGCAAATTTCAATGAAAGCGAATGTAGATTCCCTTATTTTTGTTGTTTTGCCGAAACGATATGAAATTTCGTTGATATTTCGATAATATTTTGTTGAAATGTGCTAGACTACTTGGTGTGTTCTCTAATAGATGCCTGTTGTGTAGTGGTGCGATCGAGACATTGGAGCATCTCTTTTTCTCCTGTCCGGTTATGATACCTGTTTAGGATGATCCAGACTTGGGTTGGGTGAGCAGGGCAAGCGTTAGGGCTTTCTGTGGTGGCTTGGTTGCGGCCAGGCATCGGTCGAGGAGGGAGCTGCTTCGGCCGCTCGCCTTGATTTGGTCCATTTGGCTGGCTAGGAATGTGTTGTTATTCTCTATCCATAGATTTTACAAGGAAAATGTTTGTACCCATGTGTCGAGTCTGTTAAACTCGTGGCTCGCCTAGAGCGTCTCTTTGTAAATGTTTTTACTTCTACTTTTTAATATATTTCTGGGGTGAACACCTACGAGTGTCTCCCCCTTTCTTGGCTTCAAAAAAAATCCTGAAAAAAGAAATAAGGTAGCATTTCGATTTTCGGTGATCTAAAGAAATCGAAATTTCAGAGAAATTCGGTGGAATTCCCTTGGAATTTGATGCCATGGGGGCCATTGAGGGAAAGGACTCGGAAAGTAGAATGAAGAAGAGTATGGAATGCCCCCTTGGCCTTAGTATCATTTTATAAGATGCTTTGAGGCACGTAATTCTAATAGGATTTAATCCCTCAACTACTATTTCAACACTTCTTTTATAGTTCTTTTCCACTGATACCATAATGTCTCTACTCCTTCCAAATAACTCCTTGCCCCATATGCTTTGTTTAGCGTTACCTTCTAGTAAAGAAGTTTTGGAGGGCCTCCTTGAAAATACCCAGCCCTTCATCCCAATTTTCATGGGATTCAGATCCCCTTGGAGAGAAACCCCCAATCACAGCTAGGGTTTCTTTTCTCTTCAAATAGCAGTGGTGGCAGCGGGTTAGGACTGGAGGCCACAGGCAACATCGAGGTTTTCAACTCGGGGGCCTCCGTTGGTGATGGTAACAGCACCATCCTTCCCTACAGTGCACGAGGCGATGGTCGCAGTGGTTTTCTTAGGCCCGAGGGCTCAGCCGATGGGTCAACAACGGTTACCATTCGTGTAACATGCTTGGTGAGGACAATGATCGCACTTGAAGCGTCCCAAGCGACGATGCGGTGGCTTTTGGGGTTCGGGTGACGACAACATCGCAAAGGGGTGAAGGTGGCAAGAGGTGTTGGAGCAAGGGAAGATGTCGGCGACGGTGCTAAATGGGAGTTCGAAGTGGTGGCGCTCACCACCACAAGGACGAGGGGTGACACCATAGGCAAGCTAGGAAATCAGAAGGTGGCACGAGTGTTGGCATCCACCACTCATGCAAGGATGGTGGTGAGGCCCCTGAATCCAAGACCAGCAATGGGGTTAGTGGCGACGGGCTACTGGAGCGGTTGGCGAAGGGGGGCCTCGGTTCTATTGGGAGTTAGCAGTGGTCGGATCGAGGGATGACGGTGGTTGAGAACTCGACTGGACAGTGGCAGGATACAAGGGTAGCAGTAGTGTAGACGGTGGAGATTGAGGCGATAAAGGAGCCTTTAGAACAACAACTCCGACCATGGACAGATTTAGTGCCTCATATTCTTCATCTCCCGGATCATTATCGTGGATAGGGGTTGTGTCCTTGTTTTCTTGTACGAGGATTGTAACGGCGGAATCATCCTTAGGAATAAAAATACAACCATCGAATAATTGATGTATTGTTTTATGACTTGTATCTTATGCATGGATGAGTGTGTCGTTGTCTAGCCATGAACCCAAACATGTTTGTACCTTGATAATGAACAGAAGACGGTGCTTGATATTCTCTTCTCAAGAACGTGAGCTCCGGCTAAAATGACTCAAGTTGAACATCGTCCGCCAACACTCGACAAGAACATCGAATCATGCGAACGATTCAGTTTCCATGCTTTGATACCACTTGATGCAATCAGGAATTTGGAAGGGGAAGATAGAGTGGAAAAAATTCGCAACACGCCTCACGGATTGAGGGAGGAACGGGTTGAGGAGAAACCCTAGAAATTTAGAGGAGAAAAGGAATAATGGTGGAGGCACTCTCCAAACCAAAACTCAAAGTTTAATTTATAACATAAATTCCTTCAAATGGACTACTGCATGTCCCTTTATATAGAGAGGGGGTCGAATACAAAAATAGAAATCAAATAAAATTTGAAATCAAAATAGTCCTAACCGACTCTAAAGGACTCACTAACTAATTTAATCTAACATAATATTGAGATTTTAATCAATCTTAATTTATATAACATAAATAAAATAGAAGACTAATTTAAAATAATTAATTAGGGACGAGAACCCCTAACTAGATTAATCTAACATAAAATTGAGATTACAATCAATCTCGATTTATTTAACATAAATAAAATAGAATACTAATTTAAAATAACTAATTAGGGACGGGAATCCCTAATTTTCAAAAAAAAACTCATATCTGCGATGGTTTGACCCCTCAATTTGGGTTTGATTGTATCAGATTTGCATCATCCGAATGTCCTGTGAATAACAATTGCAATAGTCAAAACTCCAAAAAGTATAAGTTTGGAGGAAAACTCTAAAGTCCCAACAGTAATAATGGGTGAATAAGCACCATTGGCTTAACGAACTAGCTTCACAGTAGAAGAAGATTCTGAAGATGTCAGCAGAATGTCGTCTCCAGTCAAGTGAGCAGATGTGCCAGAGTCAATAATCCAAGCTAGCGCTGAAGCAGAAGCAAAGTTGGCTACAATATTTGAGATTGTAGCCATAATCGCAAAAGAGGATTCTCATATATGGGAGAATTCGATAACAGTTGGCATAAAAAAGAATTCTACAGCAGTTGCATGAGTTTGGAATAGTCCATGGTAAAAAGTAGGATCGCTTGTCCATTGAGCTCTTGATTTGAGGACAGCTTTGTCCTAGTTGCATCATAATCAGACGATGATGACATGTTAGCATGTAGTGGTTTGTCAAACTTTGCCCAACAACATTCAGATGGGTGGTTGGATCCATGTTAGTAAATGTGAAACCCCGCGGATCCGAGTACCTTTTTACGACACATTTCGCAGAAATTCCATATATTTGACATCGCATTAAAAGCATAATTTATGGAAAATTTTTCGCGCTTGAAGCTACATAAGACATTCACATTCATAACCACAATCTAAAAGAGGCAAATGACACCAAAATCTCATTTCATTAATTTTCATAAATTTACAACATGTACGGTATCTGCTAGTACATACAATATCCCAAAAATAATCTGACTTAATAGAAGAGAAGCATTATACATAATCAACAAACCAAAAACTGAGACAAAATAACCATACCGTCTAGTATATACCCTGTCTCCTGGAAGCATGAACAACTACTGAAGGAAGACTTTTTTCTTGCCATGCGTGCAAGGAAGAAGAGGAGTCACAATTGTGAATACAAATCCGTAATTTAAAAGTAATTGACAAGTAATTTATTATGTGCAAAAGAGAGCAAGTAGAAAGGTGGAACAAGTACAATTTATATCTACTTGCATAAGTAAAAAGGTTTTCCAGTTGTTTGAAGCATTTCTCATGATCGCCCATTAACCCAACAATTCCCATATATGACATATTTATACTGTAGTTGAATATTCATGAATGTATGAGTGTAAGTATATATCATTATTTTCTTCAGAGATCATGTTTGTGAGTGATGGTAGAAGAGTTTGAGATTGGAAAGGTTTATTAGATTCTTAAGTCTAGCGGATAGTCTGTGGTCTTGGTTAGTGTGTAACCTCACACTATGACTCTAAGACTTGGAGAATGTCATAGGGTTGGGGTGCCTCCGTAGGCATGCGGTGTAGTATAATGCATCCTAACTAAGTTCCCAACACGTCCACTAGCTTAATGAGATTTCGAATCATATTATAGTTACTTCCATTTACTCAACTTTGATTGTAATCCCTTCAAACCACAAGCACAACTGTCTCAGATGTAACTCTAGATGATGTAGATATAGAGATGGATGATCTGGATGTAAAATCAATCCCTTTAAACTTCAATGCAACAGTCTCAAATGTAACTCTAGATGATGTAGATATAGATATGGATGATCTGGATGTAGAATCGTCAAGTCTGTTGGTGAAAGAAAAACTCAAGCGGTGAAGAAGCCAACAAAAGGGCTCTTCCGTCTCGCCCCCTAATTGGAAGGATGGTCCAATAGAGGGATAGGTTTGCTCCCAAATTACGCCACTAAGACAGGTGAGAGAGACATTTTCGGAAAAGTCACTCTAGAAAAACAGCCCGACCGGTAACGGGCAACCGAGCTCGTACGTAAAACTGAAAATCAAGGATCCCCCGCCTGGGTATCCTAAAACAAAGGGTCAGCAGAATGGTCTAAAGTCGGGATCCCAACGAGGCGTAAAAACATTGCAAGCTTGCGTCAAAACCGAAAAAGGACTGGGATCCTAGACCCGCGCACTTTGGCGGTCAATGCCCAAACCGGGCTTCCTTTCCTCCGCCCAGTTGAGGGTCACCGCGCCCTCGCACGGTCAGGTGTAAGGGTCACGTGAAAGGCATAATTAATTGATCGTCATTGATTCTTATTAACCAACTAGATTCATTGAACTGATTTATAGCATAGGTTGTTGATCCTCCATCTCAAGATCCTATTGTTCTTATGATCGGTGATATTCCTCAATACTGTAATTGAATCATCCATCGTGGAATTACTGATTATTCGAAAGAATAATTGATTCTTGAAATTTTCCATATTCTCTAGGCAAAACTATTATTAAGATTATATTAAAAAGGAAATTTAATGCACTCTGCCATCCTTCTGAGTTATATTCTAAATCCCAATCGGGTATTATTATCACATGACAAATCTAGATAAACTCCTTCTCACCAATCATATAAAATTGTGGGTTCAATTAGTAGTTTTATGTCATATAAGCTAAGAAGAAAAAGCTGTTTAGTAGTACATTATATTGTATATCAAAGGATGTAGTCCAACCACTCAACAACTAAACCTTATCTTTTTAATGTGAAATATTTATGGGAATGATGTTCAAACAGTCTATACCGAAGATCTGCTACTACTCAGAATCAGGTTTTCAGCTTTAATTTGGATACATAGATTAATAAAAATCCCTTAGTTGTGACCTAGTTAAAGAGTTAAAATAATAGACAGTGACATGAGTATGCTTGTACTTGATCCTTCTTTGCACCTAAGATCAACCATGAATCAACTTGCTTTCATGAAGTCCATCCAAAACAATTATGGCCTTAATCTGAACAGGCATAAGGTTACCATAGATGAAGAAGCACTGACCATTATACTCCTTAGATCTGATTAACAGAAATTAGATATGTTTACTAGGATAGTATTGACTTTGTGAACTCTAGGCATTTCCCCCAACGTTGTAATAATCATATTTTCAATTTCATCTTATTATACACCTTTGAAATCAAAACCCTACGATCAATATTAATTAAGCAAAGATATCTTTATATGATTTCTTAATTGGTGATAGTTGATCAGATCAAGAATCAATAATTATAAATGTACTTCAAATATCTGAATTTAACTTTTCAGCAGCAAATTGTAGCTTTAAAATTTGTATTTCTCCACCCTAATGTTTGAATATTAGTAGCAGACGACACAAACAATGTATAGTAACCAAAAATAAACAGCATCATTATATTATATATTTATTTTAAGTAACAGCAGACTTCAGTTGTATCATTTAAATTTTCAGATTTTTTTTTAAAATTGGATAAAAATGTTATTGGCTGATTTAACCAATTTTGATCCTTTTTATAAATTTCCTGATAAACAAGCTTTTAGTCAGGCAATTACAATAACTTGTTACAAACACTTTCAAGTCCAGGAAAATTATGTTAAATCTACGTTGAAACATATCATAAAAATCATACATATTTAAGCAGATTCCAGTCACGCACCACCAGTTGTCCAAAGTAAAATAAAGGATCTATGTGTCCATATACTAGTAATAGTTTACACCACAGTGAATGTTTCTCCATTTCTTATTCCCTGTATTGGGAGTGCTCATATGATTTTTTTATAGGATTTTCTACCTTAATGCACTGCTAATCACATGTTGATTTATCCTTGAGTTGTATGCATCTCTATTTGTGATTTATTCAATCAATTGATTTACATATTACTAATGTTCATGATCCATGGTTATATTCTGTGAAGTCAACATAAATATCAAGGAGGATCCTCTTGTCCAAATGAAGTGGCTGGAAAGATAATATCATCTCATTCAACAAAAATAGACTAAAAACAAGAGATCCATTTGGGAAACAAATTACTTGATCAATAGATTATTCATATAGATGTATACTTTATTATGAGACAAACAAGTGAATGATCCAGAATGAGATTCGGAATACATCCTTATTCTGGTAAAGATGGAAATAATTCAAGGATCAAAACAATTCAAACAAACATTCAAGGCAGCAATAGGGAATGAGATAGGGTTGTACAATTGATCATGTCTAATGTGCATGCATGGCAGCAAGAAGATAGGGTAGGAATGTACTTCTTGGATTTCTTATTTGGTAGATCACAAGCAAGCAGCAGTTGTGGAGGCTCCAACACTTCTAAATCTTCTTGGATTCAATCTCCAATAGACCAGTCTGTAGCAGATTTCGGCCCCAAAATGAAGAAGAAAGAAGAAGTTTAGTCTGGGAATTAAGGGAAAGGAGATGTACATATATATAAGGAGAGGGAATGGTACCTAGATTGCTCAAATCTTGAAGAAGAATTTGCATGAAGCAGAAATTGTTGAAGTTCCAGGACTGCCTGGAGTAGAAATTTAGAGGGAACTTGATGTTCTCGGTTGGGTATTAGAAAGGGAATCGGGAAGGTTAAAGATAAGAGGAGTGGTTTATATAACAAGGGGCTTTCCTTTGTTATTGGACAAGTGGTGGACTTAGAAAACCAAGTGGAGGGAAAAAGCAAGGGCAAGTGGAGGCTGCTGGGCAACTGCAAATTTTAGAATTAAAAAAATTTATTTTTTTTCAACCGTACAGAGTGGTGTCTTTTTTTAGTCATTTTTTTATTTGAATTACTTAAAATAGACCGCATGCGCACCTCGGGTGTCGGATTTCGACGCGAAAAATCTCGACTTGACCGTTATTGAACGACGATCAATATGAGTATAATATTGATATACTTTCGATCGAGTTTTTAATAACCGAAATTTCGAGATACGGTTTTGACTTGGGGTTAAATTTTGCGAATTAAAAATATCAAACAACCTCCGATTGACGAACGGTTGATTCCGTTGGTCTTCTTTCGTCGAATCGGATCTAATGACTGTCTCGATTTGTTTTGCGGTTTCTGAATTTGCGTTGCGGCTTTTCGCGGCACACATTATGATGCGACCGATTTTTGGTCAATTTCGCCCGAACGACTTTTGATTTACGATCAATTAATCGATTTAGATTATCTAATATTGTCAGATAACTTAATTGGGTTATTCGGACCTTATTCGGGTCGAGTTCGGGTTTACGCGGATCCCGGATGTTACAATTATAAAAACCTCAAAGGGAGTCTCGTCCTCGAGACTCGAGTTAAGGATATTAGGTGTCTTGTTTGAATTTCATATGTCCATAAAAACCTCAAAGGGTTTTGAACCCATAAAAAAACCTCAAAGAGAAAACAAGCCATATATTTGAACATATATCTAATTGCAAAAGCTTGTTTTGATTATTACCTCAGAAAAGTTGTGGATATCGTGACTGCATGTCGGTTTCGGTCTCCAACGTCGCTTCTTCGACGCCGTGACGGTGCCACAAAACCTTGACCAATGGAATCTCTTTGCTGTGAAGCTTCTTCACAGCACGATCAAGTATCTGGACTGGCTTCTCCTCATAAGTCAGATCTGGCTCCACGTCTAGATTCTCATAACTGATGATGTGCCGAGGGTCATGCACATATTTCCTCAGGTTGGATATGTGGAAAACGTCATGAATATCAGAAAGATGTGGAGGAAGTGCTACTCGATATGCCACCTTCCCCACTCTAGCCAGAATCTCAAAGGTCCAACATATCACGGCGCCAGTTTGCCACGAACACCAAATCTCTGCACTCCCTTCATGGGAGATACACGGAGAAATACCCAATCTTCAACCTATAATTTATAGGAATATAATTAGTATGAGATTAAGTTGAACATATATATATCATAATTGAGAGGATGAAGAGGAAATAATTAGATTACCTGAAACTCTAAGTCTCTCCTCCGACGGTCTGCATAACTCTTCTGGCGACTCTGTGCCGTCAGAAGCCTCCGTCTCACAAGATCAACAGCTCTTGCAGTCTCCTCCAAGAGATCCACGGAATATAAAGCATGATCACCTACCTCACGCCAAGTGAGAGGTGTGAGGCATCTCCACCCGTATAGGGCTTCGAATGGTGCCATACTAATACTAGAGTGATAGCTGTTGTTGTACGTGAATTCCACCAAAGGCAAATGGTCCTTTCAGGACTTTCCACTCCAAAGTGCACGCGCGAAGTAGATTCTCAAGCGTCTGAATGGTGCACTCACTCTGCCCGTCTGTCTGCGGATGGTATGCAGAACTCATCTTTAGCTCTGTCTGTAGTGCTGACATGAACTGATGCCAATAGTGCGATGTAAATCTTGAATCCCTGTCAGACACCACTTTGCGTGGTATACCATGCAGTCTGATAATGTTCTGCACCTATAGCTTGGCCAATCTGGATGGAGTGTAAGTCGTGTTGACAGGTAGGAAATGTGCTGATTTGGTCAACCTATCAACAACGATCCAAATAGAATCATGGCCACCTGGTGTCTTCGGCAATCCCGTGACAAAATCCATAGAAATGTTCTCCCATTTCCATTCGACAATGGGGAGAGACTGTAGTAATCCTGGTGGTCTCCTGTGCTCAGCCTTGACCATCTGACAGGTCATGCATCTGCTAACATGTAACGCCACATCGCGTTTCATTCCATCCCACCAGAAATGTCGACGCAGATCACGGTACATCTTCGTACTGCCTGGGTAGATAGATAACCGTGAACTGTGTGCCTCATCCAGAATGTCTCTGCGAAGCTGCTCATCATTGGATACAACGACCCGTCCTGCCTTCCATAAAATGGACTCCATCACAACAAAATCATCAAATTCGTCCTTGACGGCGCGCATGTATCTATTTCGTATCCAAGGATTTGTCTTCTGGCCTTCGACGATACGATCCCAAAGACTGCTATATCGTGGAGGTATGGCGGTAGATATGGATGCACTCTCCTGGGGATACAAATCAATCAGAGCGGCGAGTGTATCCCATGTATATAGCCTAATTTGCCGTACCATCAGCATGCGCTCTCCTGCTAAGTGCATCAGCCACCACGTTTCCCTTACTAGGATGGTAAGAGATCGTGCAATCATAATCCTTCAGTAGCTCGAGCCATCTACGCTGCCTCATGTTCAGTTCCTTCTGATCAAAAATGTACTTCAGACTCTTGTGGTCTGTAAAGATCTCGAAATTCACCCCATATAGGTAGTGGCGCCAGATCTTCAAGGCGAAGACAACTGCAGCCAACTCCAAGTCATGTGTGGGGTAGTTCCGCTCATGCGGTCTCAACTGCCATGATGCGTAAGCAATCACCTGTCCTCTCTGCATCAACACTGCTCCTAGACCTTCTCTAGATGCATCTGTGTAGACTGCATAGTCTTGAGTGCTTGAAGGAAGAGCAAGAATAGGCGTTGTAGTCAACCTCTCCTTCAGTGTCTGGAAGGCTTGCTCACATGAATCGTCCCAAATGAATGGAACTCCCTTCTGCGTCAACCGTGTCAATGGACGGACGATGCGTGAAAACCCGTTGTATGTAATCGATGCATAACCTCATGGATCCATCCTTCTTCTTGACAAATAGAACCAGAGCACCCCAAGGTGAAGTGCTCGGCCTCACGAATCCTAAGTCAAGTAACTCCTGCAACTACACCTTCAGCTCTCTCAACTAGGCAAGTGCCATGCGATATGGTGCCATAGAGATCGGCTGTGTATCTGGCATCAATGTGATCTCGAACTCGATCTCTCTCAGGAGGTAATCCTGTTAACTCATCAGGGAATACATCTGGGTATTTAGATACTACTCGGATGTCCTGTGTCATCGGCTCCTGGTCAGATACCTCCCGAACAAATGCAAGGTATGAATCACAACCCTGATCAACAAGTCGTTGGGCTCGCAACACTGAAATGTACTCCATGGTGGAGTCATGTATAGTACCCTCAAAAGTGATCTCGGTAGATCTGGAATCCTGAAGACAACCGTCTTCCTAAAGCAATCAACAAGCGCATGCTCTCGGATGTGTTATGGAGAAGAGAGAGTCTCTGCGACTCTTCCTAAGGAAGCAAGTAGTCTCGAAGCAAGAAAAGAATGTGTCGCACCAGAATCAAATTGAACATGGAAAGGTCGATAAGAGTATTCAGTATGTGTGCTAGTTGGTTAGTCATCTCCTGGTCTGGTCGGGATGACATGGCTCTGCATGAGAACCAATTTTAGTCATAGAAGTACCATTTGAAGATACTTAGCATAAATGCATTTTCTCTTCTTGGGATATAGTATGAAAATTAATGAAATAGGTGACATCTGTGGTAATTGAATTCGAATGTCATATTTCCCTTATCGGACTCACGACGAGTCGGAAGACTGTCGCTATCCGAGAACTTAATGCGATCGGAATTGAAATACTACGAATGTGCGTATTGGGGTACCGCAGCTCTGATACCAAAAATGTAAAACACCGCGGATCCGGGTACCAGTTTACGACACATTTCGCAGAAATTTCATATATTTGACATCGCATTAAAAGCATAATTTATGGGAAAATTTTTCACGCTTGAAGCTACATATGACATTCACAATAATAACCATAATCTAAAAGAGGCAAATAACACCAAAATCTCATTTCATTAATTTCCATAAATTTACAACATGTACAGTATCTGCTAGTACATACAATATCCCAAAAATAATCTGACTTAACAGAAGAGAAGCATTATACATAATCAACCAACCAAAAACTGAGACAAAGAAGCATGAACAACTACTGAACAGAAGACTTTTTTTCCTGCCATGCGTGCAAGGAAGAAGAGGAGTCACAATTGTGAATACAAATCCGTCATCTAAAAGTAAATGGCAAGTAATTTATTATGTGCAAAAGAGAGCAAGTAGAAAGGTGGAACAAGTATAATTTACATCTACTTGCATAAGTAAAAAGGTTTTCCAGTTGTTTGAAGCATTTCTCATGAGATCGCCCATTAACCCAACAATTCCCATATATGACATATTTATACTGTAGTTGAATATTCATGAATGTATGAGTGTAAGTATATATCATCATTTTCTTCAGAGATCATGTTTGTGAGTGATGGTAGAAGAGTTTGAGATTGGAAAGGTTTATTAGATTCTTAAGTCTAGCGGATAGTCTGTGGTCTTGGTTAGTGTGTAACCTCACACTATGACTCTAAGACTTGGATAATGTCATAGGGTTGGGATGCTTCCGTAGGCATGCGGTGTAGTATAATGCATCCTAACTAAGTTCCCAACACGTCCACTGGCTTAATGAGATTTCGAATCAGATTATAGTTACTTTCATTTACTCAACTTTGATTGTAATCCCTTCAAACCTCAAGCACAACTGTCTCAGATGTAACTCTAGATGATGTAGATATAGAGATGGATGATCTGGATGTAAAATCAATCCCTTCAAACTTCAATGCAACAGTCTCAAATGTAACTCTAGATGATGTAGATATAGATATGGATGATCTGGATGTAGAATCGCCAAGTCTGTTGGCGAAAGAAAAACTCAAGCGGTGAAGAAGCCAAGAAAAGGGCCCTTCCGTCTCGCCCCCTAATTGGAAGGACGGTCCAATAGAGGGATAGGTCTGCTCCCAAACTACGCCACTGAGACGGGTGAGAGAGACTTCCCGGAAAAGTCACTCTAGAAAAACAGCCCGACCGGTAACGGGCAACCGAGCTCGTACGTAAAACTGAAAACCAAGGATCCCTCGCCTGGGTATCCTAAAGCAAAGGGTCAGCGGAATGGTCTAAAGTCGGGATCTCAACGAGGCGTAAGAACATTGCAAGCTTGTGTCAAAACCAAAAAGGGACTGGGATCCTAGACCCGCACTCTTTGGCGGCCACAGCCCAAACCGGGCTTCCTTTCCTCCGCCCAGTTGAGGGTCACCGCGCCCTCACACGGTCAGGTGTAAGGGTCACGTGACCGGCATAATTAATTGATCGTCATTGATTCTTATTGTTAGAAAATCGGAAGCGGAAGCATAAACATGGAAAAGAAATAAAGAACAAGAAGAACAGCAGGATTTTACGTGGAACCCTACTCCGTGAGGAGCGGGATGAAATCACGGGAGAAGCCCTCAATGGGGCGTGTTTGTCTATTGACTTTCTCCATGGATACAGGAGGTCTGGGGCTCCTTATATAGCCTCTCCAGAGTCTCCAAGTCCCACCACTGGACGATGTGGGACTAAACACTGGATGGGGTAAATGGATCTCCTCCAAAATTCATTTACCATGCTACAACACAATAGGCACACTACTAAATACTCCAACACTCCCCCTCAAGCTGGAGCATGCAATGCTCAGCTTGGACAAACAAACAGAAAGAAACTTAACCCACGCTACAGGACACTACGGACAATATCAACCCAACGCGTACATGCTGCAGTCGAGGACGTTGCTTCTCATGCCGTGCAGGTGAGGAGGACGAACGGGCTGGAGTGTGAGTCAATTGAAGACTCGTAACCTGACGATCGAGTCTGAACTTGCGCCTGAAGTCTCCTCGTCGGAGAACTGGGTCTCTCCCATCTAGCTCAGAGAATGGTGCACTGCTCTGGTGTACCTATGATAACACATGAAAATCCTTGCCCACATGACATAGGGAATGGTCCTCTGCTCTGGAGTCCCTATGGCTCACATGAAAACTCTGGCCTGACAACTAGAAGAATGATGGGGACCTCTGACAATGATGGCAACATATGCTCATCTGAAAATGACCGCACACTCGTGCGTGTCTGAAACTGGAGACTCGGAACCTTCTGACGTCGAGTCTGAACAACTAAACTGTAGAGTCTGATCATCTGGCTGGTCTGGAGACTGGCATCTGAAATCTGGATCTGGAATATAAGACCTATGACTCTACATATATACTCCCCCTTTCTCCCATACTGGTCGGAACGAAGACATCGACAGTTGGGAGAAGACAAGATAAATAGGGGGTAGAATATAAAAACTTGCGGCTTTTCTTCACTTTTTTTAAGCCGTCATATTTTTTTGAAAACATTTTTAAAAAAAAATAAGTCGTCACACATTTTTTTTCCAGCTCTTGCATCATCATTTTTTTTAAATCATTTTTTTAATTGTGTGCGGCTCTTTTTTTTTAATGCACGCGGCTTTTCTCTCCCTTCTTTTTTTGCAATTTTTTTTTAATGTGGCCCACCTGGGCCCAACCCATTCGCCCCCAAAAAAAATTTTTTCCGCGGCCCCCAGCCCGAACTTGGGCTTTAAACAAAACATTTTTTTACATGAATAAAGGCCATTGGGCCTAAAATAAAACTGCCCCCCTTTAGGGTTCCCCCAATGGAACTCGTAAGATGCCGCCGCCTATGGGAATCTGGAGGCTCCTTCTCCGCATGGCGGGTCGCGCGCGGGGCTGCATGCGCAGCTGCGCCTGGAAACAAGGGCGCTGGAGTCGGTGCCGCGTGAAGAAGATGGGGTCGCCTGGGATGTTGTGCGCGTGATGCCGCGAGGGTGCTGCCGCTTGAGGTCGATCGGGGGTGCGCCAACTGGAGAACTCGAGGGTGGCGCCGCCTGGGCGAGGCGCTCTTGAAGATGTGCCGCCAAGAGGGAGGCCAACTGGAGGCGCACTTGCGCCTGGTGCCGCCCCGTGATACCTTTCTCGGACTTTTGGCACGGTAGCTTGCTGTCGGAGCTCTCGCGCGTCGCCCTTGCGTTGCACAGCTGCTCGAGCTCGACGCGCCCCGTTGTGAGAAGATGCTTGAAGGGCGATATCGCCTGGAGAGGTCTCGCGCCGCCTACGCGAGACGAGAGAGACTGCTGGCGAGAGGAACATGGGTTGGAACAAGGATTGCCTGTAGAGGCGCCGCCGTTGCAAGATTGGGTTTCAGTCCAGAACCCTAGATGGCGCCAGGAGCAGGAACCGTGGAAATTAGGGTTTTCACAAAATCATTGAACTCGAACTAATCAACCTGATCTTCGTAACAATGATCTTCAAGAGCTTTGGATAATCAAAAAAACTCGAATCTCGAAACAAGTAAATTAAAAAAAACCTCGAGAATCGACCCTCTCTGATACCATGTTAGAAAATCGGAAGCGGAAGCATAAACATGGAAAGAAAATAAAGAACAAGAAGAACAGCGGGATTTCACGTGGAACCCTACTCCGTGAGGAGCGGGATGAAACCACGGGAGAAGCCCTCAATGGGGCGTGTTTGTCTATTGACTTTCTCCATGGATACAGGAGGTCTGGGGCTCCTTATATAGCCTCTCCAGAGCCTCCAAGTCCCACCACTGGACGATGTGGGACTAAACACTGGATGGGGTAAATGGATCTCCTCCAAGATCCATTTACCCTGCTACAACACAATAGGCGCACTACTAAATACTCCAACACTTATTAACCTACTAGGTTCATTGAACTGATTTATAGCATAGGTTGTTGATCCTCCATCTCAAGCTCCTATTGTTCTTATGATCGGTGATATTCCTCAATACTGTAATTGAATCATCCATCGTTGAATTACTGGTTATTCGAAGAATAATTGCTTCTTGAAATTTTCCATATTCTCTAGCAAAAACTATTATTAAGATTATATTAAAAAGGAAATTTAATGCACTCTGCCATCCTTCTGAGTTATATTCTAAATCCCAATCGGGTATTATTATCACATGACAAATCTAGATAAACTCCTCACCAATCATATAAATTTGTGGGTTCAATTAGTTTTTTTATGTCATATAAGCTTAGAAGAAAAAGCTGTTTAGTAGTACATTATATTGTATATCAAAGGATGTAGTCCAACCACTCAACAACTAAACCTTATCTTTTTAATGTGAAATATTTATGGGAATGATGTTCAAACAGTCTATACCAAAGATCTGCTACTACTCAGAATCAGGTTTTCAGGTTTAATTTGGATACATAGATTAATAAAAATCCCTTAGTTGTGATCTAGTTAAAGAGTTAAAATAATAGCCAGTGACATGAGTATGCTTGTACTTGATCCTTCTTTGTACCTAAGATCAACCATGAATCAACTTGCTTTCATGAAGTCCATCCAAAACAATTATGGCCTTAATCTGAACAGGCATAAGGTTACCATAGATGAAGAAGCACTGACCATTATACTCCTTGGATCTGATTAACAGAAATTAGATATGTTTACTAGGATATATTGACTTTGTGAACTCTAGGCATTTCCCCCAACGTCGTAATAATCATATTTTCAATTTCATCTTATTATACACCTTTGAAATCAAAACCCTACGATCAATATTAATTAAGCAAAGATATCTTTATATGATTTCTTAATTGGTGATAGTTGATCAGATCAAGAATCAATAATTATAAATGTACTTCAAATATCTGAATTTAACTTTTCAGCAGTAAATAATAGCTTTAAAATTTGTATTTCCCCACCCTAATGTTTGAATATTAGTAGCAGACGACACAAACAATGTATAGTAACCATAAATAAACAGCATCATTATATTATATATTTATTTTAAGTACCAGCAGACTTTTGTTATATCATTTATATTTTCAGATTTTTTTTAAAATTGGATAAAAATGTTATTGGCTGATTTAACCAATTTTGATCCTTTTTATAAATTTCCTGATAAACAAGCTTTTAGTCAGGCTATTACAATAACTTGTTACAAACACTTTCAAGTCCAGGGAAATTATGTTAAATCTACGTTGAAACATATCATAAAAATCATACATATTTAAGCAGATTTCAGTCACGCACCACCAGTTGTCCATAGTAAAATAAAGGATCTATGTGTCCATATATTTTATAGGATTTTCTACCTTAATGCATTGCTAATCACATGTTGATTTATCCTTGAGTTGTATGCATCTCTATTTGTGATTTATTCGATCAATTGATTTACAAATTACTAATGTTCATGATCCATGGTTATATTTTGTGAAGTCAACATAAATATCAAGGAGGATCCTCTTGTCCAGATGAAGTGGCTGGAAAGATAATATCATCTCATTCAACAAAAATAGACTAAAAACAAGAGATCCATTTGGGAAACAAATTACTTGATCAATAGATTATTCATATAGATGTATACTTTATTACGAGACAAACAAGTGAATGATCCAGAATGAGATTCGGAATACATCCTTATTCTGGTAAAGATGGAAATAATTCAAGGATCAAAACAATTCAAACAAACATTCAAGGCAGCAATAGGGAATGAGATAGGGTTGTGCAATTGATCATGTCTAATGTGCATGCATGGCAGCAAGAAGATAGGGTAGGAATGTACTTCTTGGATTTCTTATTTGGTAGATCACAAGCAAGCAGCAGTTGTGGAGGCTCCAACACTTCTAAATCTTCTTGGATTCAATCTCCAATAGACCAGTCTGTAGCAGATTTCGGCCCCAAAATGAAGAAGAAAGAAGAAGTTTAGTCTGGGAATTAAGGGAAAGGAGAGGGAATGGTACCTAGATTGCTCAAATCTTGAAGAAGAATTTGCATGAAGCAGAAATTGTTGAAGTTCCAGGACTGCCTGGAGCAGAAATTTAGAGGGAACTTGATGTTCTCGATTGGGTATAGAAAGGGAATCGGGAAGGTTAAAGATAAGAGGAGGAGTGGTTTATATAACAAGGGGCTTTCCTTTGTTATTGGACAAGTGGTGGACTTAGAAAACCAAGTGGAGGGAAAAAGCAAGGGCAAGTGGAGGCTGCTGGTAACTGCAAATTTTAGAATTAAAAAAATTTGTTTTTTTTTCACCCGTACAGACTGGTGTCTGTAGTTCTCTTTTTTTTATTCATTTTTTTTATTTGAATTACTTAAAATAGACCGTATGCGCACCTCGGGTGTCGGATTTCGACGCGAAAAATCTCGACTTGACCGTTATTGAACGACGATCAATATGAGTATAATATTGATATACTTTCGATCGAGTTTTGAATAACCGAAATTTCGAGATACGGTTTTGACTTGGGGTTAAATTTTGCGAATTAAAAATATCAAACGACCTCCGATTGACGAACGGTTGATTCCGTTGGTCTTCTTTCGTCGAATCGGATCTAATGACTGTCTCGGTTTGTTTTGCGGTTTCCGAATTTGCGTTGCGGCTTTTCGCGGCACACATTATGATGCGACCGATTTTTGGTCAATTTCGCCCGAACGACTTTTGATTTACGATCAATTGATCGATTTAGATTATCTAATATTGTCAGATAACTTAATTGGGTTATTCGGACCTTATTCGGGTCGAGTTCGGGTTTACGTGGATCCCGGATGTTATAGTAAATGCACAGTGTGCGGCTGCACCCTTGGTAAAATCACGGCATCAACCACCTCCGTGGATGTAGTAGGTGCGTCTTCCAAATGACGTTAAAAAAGCAAAGGTCTCCGCAGACTGTGAAGGATGAATATAACATGTGGAGGTCTTGAGCTGCTATAGATGTTCAAAGATGAGCATAATGGAGGGAAGTGTATTAGACATGAGAAACTAATCCTTCGTGGTATGATAATGACGATGAAGAGCGGTAAGCAATCTATAGACTTGCCACTCAGATCTCTCTGCCACATGTTTGGTACAACAGGCTAACTGAAAGATGGCAAGTTCCTCATAGAGGCCAGTGAGATATTGATAGTACTCTATGAGGAAAGAATCTCACTGACAAATAGAACAAATCCGCATGCAGATGTCCGCAAGTTGCAACTTGGTAGTTTGCTAAGAATAGATCTGTGATAATCCATCCCACATGTTCTTCGCAGTGTCCTTGTACAGGAGATTGGAAGCAATGTGGGACTCAATGTTGTTGGTCATCCATATCATGACATGATAGTTGTCCCCAAACCAGGACTCATAGTCTTTGTCCGTTTCGAACTTCCTTCGTCAAAATAGATATTTTCCTCTGATCGTCAGCGAAAACCCTAAAGGCCTGAGACCAGAGCACATAATTACATATGCCCTTGAGTTTGTTAGAGGTCCCCTGAACCATCATAAAAGATGTGAAAACATGGGCTTGGGGTCGGTAGAAGTCATGATCACCAAGGTCAAGAAAAAAATCAACAAAGTTCAGAGTCAGTTCAATCGTGTATGAGTAGCGATCTAAGAGTCGCACACAAGACAAAGATCGTCCACAGGGAAGAATGTTGGGGCATCGCAGGAGTACGCAAGGTCCTGCGGAGGATGTTAACAACGTCGATGGGACCTACTGGCAGCATGCAACATGCTAAAGGTGGCTTGCGGTGCCCTAGGGATGTTGGTGGCGTTGTTGGAGCCTACTGGTGGCATACAACAATACTAGGATGGTTGGTGGCACTCCTAGGCCTCTAGCAGTGCTGCTTGTATCCAGGTGGTACCATGCAACAACACTACAGATGGTTGGTTGAGCCCCTAAGGCTCCAAGAGCATCGCTAGCGGCCCAGTGTTGGTGTGCAGCAGCGCTTCGCGGGAGGGATTCTCACGCGGGAATGATGGCACGGAGGAAGAGGAGACCTAATGAGGGGGATGGTAGTGTAGCGGAAGAGGATCGCGCGAGGCTGCGAAGCTTGTGGTGGCAGTGGGCTTTTTCGGTACGAACTCTAGTCTAATACTGTCACTCTCATACCAAGTGGAGAATGTTATTTATGGTGAAGGGTTTATTAATATAGTGTGATCAATAGGTAGCAATTACGTAATAGTCCCCTAAAGTACACGTAGAAAGAGAGAGTACATGGAAATAGACTAGACATAGAAATGAACCAAAAATAGGAAAAACTAATAGCGTCAACAAGCTTGATCTCATATTTGGAGGACTTCTTATAGTTACTCATTTCTATACATCATGTGACTCTAAAAATATATATATATCAAACACACAGTAATATATGAATATTAAAAATTGTTGAAAACTAAAATTTTCATATGTTTGGCTACACATTAATACCCCAAATAATGAAGAAAATATTTTACACTAATTCTTTTAAAGCGAATTAATCTCTCAAGTCAGACGATAAGCAAATCTTAGCTCATAAATGTTTGCTGTGAATATCTACGGACCAAAGAGACTTCTATTAATATAGGAAGAAAGATGGACAAAATTCTCCAATAACTGACTAAACTAACTCTCACAGTGAAAATACGGAGATCACCTTTCCAATGGAATTGCTAAGTTTCGCAAATGCTTCTACTTGCAAAAATTCGGGTAAAACCTGCGAAGGGTTATGGTAAGATAACATTGTACACCCTAATTTTAGAACTCATAGTAACTTACATCAGGACTTGTCGCGGCATAGTTTGATAATCTGTCCATCAGCTGAGAAAGTACTGTCTTGATGTCGACTGTAGGCTGGAAAAAGGAAATAAATGTGAATATATATTTAAAGGCAATAAAATTGGATACGTGAAACAGTAATAGAAGAATCTGATGCAGAGTGTGGATATGCAAGATATCATCAGCTGCACAAGGCAAAGGATGACAGTCATCCTCAAACATAATTATATATCGACCTGAAATTTTATAATGGACATCAATGAATACCATGTGATCTCTTGAGAGATTTCTTTCTGGGAAAAGCCAAAGGATGATTACTAGGTATTACTAATTGTCCAGATAAATTATAAAGTTGAGGTTCAATTTGAAATGACAAGTCTTTCATCCATAACCTCCAATATTTGGTGATGACAGACTGGATCACATTCTTAGGGTCATGCAGACTTAAAACCTTATTGTTTCTTAGCAACCAAATGGCCCAAATAACAGGAAAGGTTTAAGATGCCTCCCGCTTCTCAGGTAGGTCAAATCAGACCCTTCCCTTTTACCATATTTGAAAAGGAATCAAATGAGGAAATGTATAGCCAGGAAACCCAGACCAACTCCATATCTCCCTTGCGAAAGAGCTTAAAGAAATGGTGGTCAATGTTTTTCCCAATGACAGTGCCTCGTGTAAACCTTCGTCACCAAGCACTTCTTATAAGAGCTGAATGAGGATCTTGAGCTTGATGGAGGTTTTCACTGCCCATGAGCATCTATGATCACACAACTCATCAACATCTAACACCAATGGGGGTCGATGAGTCCTTTGTAGGCAGCAAACACGGATAATTCCTCCCCAGTCTAATCCCAGGAGCAGTACACACCTGCTCTGGACTTGTACACCCAAAGCAAGGAAAAGAGTACACAAAATTAGCAATTCTAGCATCTGGCAGGTTCAAACTGTCAGTGCATGCCCAAACTCCATGACCACCATCTGAAGATGAGCAATAGTTCACCACAATCACATTTAAATCCAATTCAAGATCCATCAGATGAGGGAACAAATCCACAGTTCACATGGCTCCCACACAATTGTGTAACCAGAAGGAAAATTGGAAGCCACATCCTAGTAATTGTAAGAGTGGAAAAGATCTTCCAGATCTGCAACAGCACCACCATCACAAAAAAGGATGTCTCAGAGGAAGCTGGGCCCTCTCTGCCAGATCCAGGGTCCTCCAGACAGCTTTAACCATGTAAACACAATCAATAAACTATCCACATTCCAAACTTTAACTAACTTCTAGATATTTGTGAAACATTGTCCATGCACCTCAAAAAGAAAAAACATGCACCCTGGCCTTCCAAAAATGCAAGATAAAACAAACTACGCACACAAAACATCTAAAGTGCATGTATGTTGTATTCAATAAGGAGCATGGTGTCATTTCACTGTTGTCCGAAAAGCAACTTCAAGAAACTGCACTGATATGTTCGGACAATCGTGTAAGTGATTTTAAAGAGTTTTTTTCAGAAATTAATGTTCTCAATGTTATTTAACCTATAAATAAGATAAAAGCGCTGACTTATTATCCAAAAAGAGCTGTAATTAGGAGGTTTGACTCATACCACGTCATATATGGTGTGCTGTGTTGAGAAGAGGAATGGATGAGATGTTTATTCCATAGAGCTAGGGTCTCTTATATAGAGAGAAAACCCTAGATAGTACAAGGGTTATGGAACCCGAAGGATCACAGGGGGCTTACGGAACCCGAAGGGTTACAAACATAAATGTAAATATAATAACTCTAACACTCCCCCTCAAGATGGAGCTGAGAAAGCTGTAGCTTGTAACAAAAAGAAAAAGTATACACCACATCTTCACACGAAGCATCATAAGAACATATGTTTGCTGCTGGTAGAAGACCTCGCTCGAGGACGGGTCTGCGGCTTTCAGGTCATCGAAACGTATCTCTGCCATGCATGTAGAGTCGTTGTGATATCAGGTCATCGGAACATATCTCTGTCGTGCCTGTAGGTCACCGGAATATATCTATGTCGTGCCTGGAGAAGAATCGTTGTTAAAGAAGTCCAGCGCAGGGTAATAGTCGGGTCGTAACAGAAGAAGTATACGCCCCGACGAAGAAGTCGATGCTCGATGAAGACAGATGATCTGAGTAGTAGTATTGGGAGAAATAAGTCGTGAAGCAAGGGTTGTTGGAGGGGGGGCGCTCCAGGCGATGTCGGCAGCGCAAGAGGTGCGGATGGAACTGATGGAGCCTTGGGCGACACTTTAGGTGCTGCTGGAGGTGACAACTAGTGCTGCTGGGGACTTGGACTTCCTTGCGTGAGACCATGGAATACACGGGCGATGCAAGAGGTCCAACCCTCTCTCCTTGTCGGCGGAGAGAGGGCTGGTGGTGGTGGCGGATTTAGGGTATTAGGCTTTGGTCTAGGACCGTTGCTCTGATACCATATTGAGAAGAGGAATGGATGAGATGTTTATTCCATAGAGCTAGGGTCTCTTATATAGAGAGAAAACCCTAGAGAGTACAAGGGTTACGGAACCAAGGCCTTAAATGTCGGTTTCGGTCACCGTTTCGGTATCGACCAAAACAGAATTTCGATGGAATTTCGGTGGAATTTCGACCGAAATTTTGGTCATTTCGGTCATTTTTTTGTACTAGGACCCCCATATTTCGGCCATTTCGGTCATTTCGGTCGAATTTCGATTTCGACTGGATATCGATATTTGACAGAAATTCGACCGAATTTCGCTGAAATTTGAGGCCATGTACGGAACCCGAAGGATCACAGGGGGTTATGGAACCCGAAGGATTACAAACATAAATGTAAATATAATAACTCTAACATGCTGAAAATTGCAGACATATGTCCTAACAATTACAATATGCAACTCTTTCATATAAAAGCATGGTTTCAGATTTCGCGAAATATAGGTGAAATTTCGCCGAAATTTCGGTTTCGACATGGGACCGAAATTTCGAGTGGAATGCTGATATGAAGACCATCATTCACAAATGTTGCTCGATTTCGGAAAAATGTGATCGAAACTCACCGAAATTTCATCGAAATTTCGTTTCGACATGGTGTCGATACGATATCTGATATCGAAATTTAAAACCTTGTATAAGAGCAGGTGTCATAGTTTACAATATCCAACTCTTCATATAAGGGTAGGTGTCATAGTCAACTACAACTGCCTATATATGGCCGATCATATTCCTATGTGCGGCAGGGAGGAGTGTTGATGTGACAATAAGAAAAGGCACTCTTAGAACTGTTATTGATGAGATACGATAAATCCTAAGTTGTCATTTAGTTTAATGCAGTTGTAACTGGGTGTTCACGACCTCCCGCATGTGCTATTTGAGTCGAGTTTTCATAAGATTTATACATCAAGATTAGTTTATAATGGAACTAGCTATGCAATTTTCATAATTATTGCAAATATTCATTTGTAATCTAGCAATATATCAGGTCACACACACAACATGGATCTCGGGCTTTTTTAAAGAGCAAGAAACCCATCAAAGAAACAGCAGAAAAATCTCTTTCAAAAACACTGAAATTTGGGTGAAATCTAAAGGATTTTCATCTATTTCACGAGATTTCACCAAAATAAAGTCAACATGGAAGGAATATAGGGTAAAATCATGGAAATTTAAAGCATGGAAGGTTTTGAAATCAGTAAGCTATAACGAATCCCAGATATCGGCAAAATTTCACCAAAATTCCAAGGCCATGATAAAGAGGACGGAGCACTGAATATGCTATTCAATGTAGAGTGTGCTGTTAGTTTTTTATCTCCCTCGTTGACCAAGAAAATTAAGACAAGACCTACAAAATCTCTTCGCTAATCACTAATCATTTTTTGATGCTAAATGATAGTGGATAGAAAATAATAACCATCTAAATTCATGATAATCTAAATTAAAAAAGTGACAGGACACATACAAGCTCAAAACTATATATGAAAAGTACACCATCACCCCTATTTTGTTCCACAAATCCCATAACTATCATCGTACTTGAAATACAGTCTCTCCTCCTGCATCCAAACTGCCCAAATCAAAGCAGTCATTTTTGCCCTCTTTCCACAATGTAGCCCCTCATTGATGTTATTAAATAGTTCAAAAATACAAAGGACATCTAAAAATCCAACCAAGTAGAGGAATCAATTCACACAACCCTGCCTCCCTCCAAATTTGTCGGACTATCGGGCACATGAAAAAAGAAGGTTGATATCTTCCAAGATCCTGCCACACAATGAGTGACTTAATTCCGCATCCAGGACCCGCCAACTTCTATATACCTTCTGAAAAACCACGACATAATTAGCGAGAGTTTATATTATTTTAGGGACCTTTTTGTTAGTCATTTTGTTTTTCTATTATGTAATTTCCCGTTACCTTTCTTTGTATATATGAAAAGATTGTGTTATTTGCGACACCTGGATCCGAATAAACCGAACTTGACATGATTAAGAGTCTGCAAGATCATTTAATGATCAATTAATATTGAATAAACCCAGGTAGATCTATAGTTCACAAATCAAAATTCGTTCGGTCGCAATCGACCAAAAAGTCGATCGCATCGTAATGTGTGCCATTAGAAAAGCCATGACGCAAAATCCGAATCGCAAAACAAAACGAGACTACCATAAGATCTGATTCGACAAAATAAGACCAACGAGATCGACCGTTCGTCGATTCAAGTCGCTTGATAATTTAAAATCACAAAATTTAGTCGCAAACCAAGACCGTATCTCGGAAATTTGATGTCGCAAACCAAGACCTTATAGATAAAGTGAAGTGCATGTGTGCATAACAGGTTAACCAACCATATCATCGATATGAATTTGATGCTGCAATTTATGAAGTACATGCCCCATTGCCATGATATGCCACCAGTCATTACATCACTATAGGGTTCATATTTATTAAAAAAAAACAATACCCACAAGAATGATAGCCACTCTTTATTCCCTATGCGGGCATGCCAAGAACATTTAGACTGAACCGAAAGTTCCTGACAAATATCCGATAGATTGGCCTTTAGACACAATCTGGTCTTTAAGCCACATGCAAATGGAAACCAAGACATAGTATGATGTTGCGATGGTGTCGACGATGAAGCGCAATAAAAGATGATAATTTTGGCAATGATTGCATGTATTTAGATATAAATTCAGAAAATTGTTTTCATGGTTAAAATTTAGAAATTTGGAGAGATTAACATGCAATTAAGACCAAATTATAAAATCACCAATTAACCATTGATTTCATGGTTAAAATTAAGAGATATGAGAATGATTTAGCATGCAAATTGAGACTAAGTTTAGATCTAACAAGTAGCTTTAAATCTCAGAGTATAGCTCTTAATCTTGGATTATTTTAAAAGATCAAATTAGGGGTTTTTACATGAAGATTCTACTCTTTAAAAGTTATTGAATCGAGAGTTTTAGATCTAAATTTAAGATCAGATTATAGCTCCTATATTGGATTTTTTAAAAGGATGAAAGAATTAGGAATTTTTTATGGAATTGATCTTGATTTAGACCACTCAGTAGGTTATGAGATCCATGCTTTGAATGATGAAAAGAATTAAAGATTTTACGTGAGTTGGATCATAAAATTGAACTTAATCCAGATCTAATGAGTAACTCTAACTCTAATGATTTAAAGATGAGAAGAATTGGGAAATCTAGCATCAATCTGAACTTAGATCCAGATCCAAGGAACCTTCTAATTTCATGACCTTATAGAAGAGATTGAAATATAAATGTTAAAATATTAATATTCATCTTTTATGAAGTTAATAAATGATTTCCTAAGATCATTAGGAATAGCAATCCTCAATCAATTGATCCTTGAGTATAATATTCTAGTTATACATATCACTAAAGATAAGTGGTGACAAAATACCTAGATTTGTAAAGTCAACTATAGAAGAGAATGAGAAAGGATAGAGTAGACAAATAAGTGAAATTGATTGTGAATCAGTGATATCAATAAGATCGTTGACTAAAAGACCTAAATTTGTACAGTCAACCACAGAGAAGATTGAGAAAGAATGAGGAATCAAATTAGCACTGGTGATTCAGTGATGATTGATAAATAATGAGTGTCAGTCATGGTAACCCTTACACCTGACTGTGCGAGGGTGTAGTGTCACTCAACTGGGCGGGAGATAGGAAGCCCAGTCAGGGCAACGGTCGCTTAGTGTGCGGGTCTCAGATCCCAGTCTTTTCTCGATTTTTAGTGAGCGCTCGCAGTTTAATACCTCTCTGGGATCCACATGTTTTCTTTTAGACCAGTTCCGTTGATCCCATGTTCATTAGGGTGCCTAGGCTGGAGGGCCCTCGGGTTTGATTTTTCGAGCTCATTTGCCCGTATCGGTCGGATCGGTTTTTCTGGAGTGACTTCTTCCAGAAAGGCTCTCCCCCATCTCATAAGTGTAGTTTTGGAGTAGGCCTAACCATTCGTTGGACCGCACTTCCACTGGATGGGCGAGACAGAAGAGTCTCTTCGGAGGCTTCCTCACCGCTTGAGTTTTGGTTACTGTTCATGAGAGTTGGTTGCAGTTGAGCTTGGTTACAGTTGAGTTGGTTACAGTTGAGCTTGGTTACAGTTGAGCTAGTTACTATTCCACCAGTAGGTACTAGCAAAGAGAAAAGATGATATCATGAAAAGCATCCTTATCAGACTAAGAGGTATTACCACGGTTGTCAGAGAAGCTAGTGGACGCATTGGGAACTTAGTTAGGATGCATTTTGCCCTACCGCATGCTTACGGAGGCACTCCAACACTAAGGCTTCCTTACTGCCTTAGAGTCATAATGTGAGGTCTTATCCAGACCAAGATCACAGACTATTCACTGAGCTTGAGAAATTCAACAAGAAAAGAATCAAAACACTAGACTCGTCATCTACACTTACTAAGATCCATCCACATGACCCATAAACATCAAAAAGAGATCTGGATCACCTCGATCATAATAATCATTAAATAAATTAAGAGATCTGGATCACCTCGATCATAATAAGCATTAAATAAATTAAGAGATATGGATCACCCTGATCATAATAAGCATTAATAAATCAAAGAATTAATGAATCATTGAAACTGGAAATAGGATGAGGAAGAACAGAAATCATATACGGTTTTATACCAAAGATACGCCTTAGACTCATAGTGGAGTCACACCCAGAACAAGAACACAGATTATCCACTAAACCGAGAGATTAGATAAAGACAAAGATCAGATCAGAGATTCATCATCCATATTACCAAGATCTATCAAACAAATATTATAAAAAGGAGATAGCTTAAATATGGAGCATATAATCTATGTATAAAAATGATAAATATGGGTAACTACGGTAGGATAAGTAAGTCAGGGGACTACATAATGAACAACTTGAAAATTGTTTCAATGCAAGTAGCTCAAAAAATTTAATTGTCTATCTACTTGCTTTCTTTTGAAGTCATTGAATTTCCTGTTATTTTTAATTGATTAGATGTGTGCAATATTTGCTGATGTTCTTTTCTCCCTATTGCATGGATTGCAGAATAAGCACATGCATGTGGTATTATGACAGTTGAATCTGAGCTTCAACAAGAAATCTTGTTAGGTATAGATGCTAAGTTTATGTTCAAGATATTATTAATGTTTTTTCTCTTCTGCTACAATTTGGGATACATGTACATATACAATTTCTTTTGTTACATGTTAAATTTTATGAAAATTAATGCAATTTAAATTGGTGATACATTATTGGTTCTATGGCTTGTTAATTAATTGTGAATGTCATTTCGAAAGTGAAATTTTCCCTCATTTTCGGTACCTAATGCTATCTCTAGCGAACATAACACTACGAGTGGTGTAAACGGGTATTCCGGATCCGCGGGCGTCATAGTTATTGGTTCCAATGAATCAATTCATTTTATTTGTACATGGAATAAGAGCATTGGTTCTAGATCATGATCCCCATCCCTCTTTGAATCCTAAACCCGGCCCTCTCATCCGCAACCGCATGCATAGTCACACCAAGATGAAGGATCGCCAAAGTCACCACATTTCTTGCACAGGCCTAACAGCACTAGGCCAAAACATACACAATCTTGTTAAGCCACTACCCAATGCTGCCACACCATTCCCATATGGGCAACCATGCCGCAGCCAAGGCACCGCCACGTATCCAGCCATACGTACCCAACTCGAGAAGCATCAGGTTATGGAGTCATTGGAGAGGACCATCATTGCTAAGCTTTTGGAACCCATGTTGCATACTTCAACAGTTATCATAGGTTGGTCCTTCGAAAACGCCATAAAAGTAGGAGGTATTCCTTATCCGAATGGATTACACGAACTTCGGCACTGGTGTCTTTCTAGAATCTTCAATTCCATCGCACTACCTTCTAAAACAGGTGAAGCCGTCAACTCCGCCATCATCATGGCATGGCCATTTGAACCTCCCTCTATCAAGAGAAGCAAGGTATCTCCAAGGATCACCCAGTGTCCTCTCTGTGGCCCTACCATCAATGTTCTCGATCGTGATCGAAAAGCTCGGTTCCAACCTTAAAGCCAATAAAACCCTAAAACACCGAAACTAATCATCCATCTATCTCCTCTAGAACTTCCAACAAATGACTTGGAGACAAGTCATCAGCAATCATCACCCCCACAACACCAAGAGGTGCAAGCGATGAAGGGATGGTCGAAGGATCATGTTATCTCAAAGACAAACATGAAACAAGATCAAATGACATAAATTGACAGGCCCAATCTCATCCCCTATCAAAGGGTGGCACCATACAATGCAAGTATCTCCCTGCCTATATCAAAGCCCCAAAATGGGGCATCCCAACATCCAAATCATAAATTCCCCTATGATATAACGTCTTATGCTCCGATGATTAACAGCATTTTCAATGAAGAAGATGGTGTCGTCCACACAATGCAAGTATCTCCCCGCCTATGATTAACGTCATGTGCTCTGATGAGATTGCAAACTCGGATGTTGAGATTCATGCTCGGGTTGCGGAATGTCTAGGGGTAATCATACCTGCCAAAAAACCTACAAGTGGTCCATAATGAAGATGATCAGCTAGAATGTCTGGGGGATTGGGGACAGGGAGAAGAGAGTGACGATTGGAGGTCTCTTGAATTTGTGCCATGCTGACGTAGCTCTTTTGCAAGAGTCTAAGATAGCTAACTCGGATGTTTACCTTTGGAAGTCGATGGGATGTCATCGACCATCGGAATTCAGAGCAATACCAACTGTGGGGCGTGCAGGCAGTGTGAAGCTAGCGTGGAATGGGGACTTGCTAAAGGCTCTTGATGAAAGACTGGGTTCTAGATCTATTTCTGTTTTGCTAGAACTTAAATCAGGTGATGGTTGCACGCTTCTGAGTTCGATTTATGGAGTTTATGGAGGGGCATGTAACCAAGTTCTTTGAGAAGAGTTGGGAGCGGCTAGGATGGGACTTTCAAAATTTTCTGTGGATTATTGGAGAGGATTTTAATGTAACGTTTCTTGTTTCGATCGTTCTAGTGGTCGTGGGAGGCCAGGACATGGGATCGGAGGATTTTATGGAGTTTGTTGGTGAGCAGGAGCTAGAGGCCCTTGATGCTATGAATGGAAAGTTCACCTGGCGAAACAGCTCGTCAACATCGAGCCTGAATCGCTTTCTGGCGTTGGTAGGAATGATGGAGATGTTCCCTCTTTTCTCGGTGTGTGTGCTTCCTAGATCGAGATTGGACCATACTCTAATTTGTTGGGATTCGGGCGTGGGGTTGATCCCGAGATCTATGTTTAGGTTGGAGAAAGCCTGGTTGCTGGATGATGGATTCAAGAAGAAGGTGTCGGGTTTCTGGAGATCCGTACAAGTGGAGGGTTCATCTGCTCAAAGGCTGACGCGGAATATTGTGGCTTTCAGATAGAGGTTGATGAAGCACAAGGATGTAAACAGAAGCAAGAATGAAAAATGAGAAGTCATTGTTCGTCAGATAGCCAGACTAGACGGGCTAGAGGATGAATTCGAGCTTGATCCGAAGGAGCGAAAGACTCGTGGTGAGCAACAGAAGACTGTGGATGAGGTTGACAAGCGAAGAGAGGTGGAGTGACGTTAGAAATCTAAACAGAAATGGGTGAAGGAAGGAGATGTGAATACGAGATTCTTTCATGTTGTGGCAAGCGCCAGAAGAAGAAACATGATACATGACTTGCTGGTAGAGGGATGGCAGGTGCAGGGTGATGGGGCGATTTATGTAGCAATTGTGGACCACTTTCGGAACTTTAGCTAGAGGACGCCTTCTTCTGGGGTCAGATGGAGTGGAAGGGGGGTTAAAATGTTGAAATCTGAGCAGTAGACGACGCTTGTGTCAGATTTCACAAAGGATGAAGTGTGTCGGGCAGTTTTCGATCTTAATGCAGATAGGTGTCCTGGCCCAGTTGATCTTTCGGTCCTTTTTTACAAAGAATTCTGGGATACTGTGGAGGTGGACGTCATGGGGCTGATGATAGAGTTTAGAGATGTGAATAGGGGCTTGGAAAAGCTCAATAGGTCGTTGTTCTTGCTCCCGAAAAGGGATGATGCTGAGCAGGTTGATGAGTTTAGACCCATAACGCTTTCTAATGCCATCTACCTCATAGTGGTGAAGGTGTTGGCCAACCGTCTCAGGGTGTTCTGAACGGTCTTGTGATGCCGGCTCAAACGGCATTTATTCCAGGGCGACAATTATGGAAGGGTGTGGTCTTGGCTTCTGAGATGGTCTCAGACTAGAAAAGAAGGGATGTTGATGATTTCCTTTGGAAGGTGGACTTTTCTAAGGCGTATGATTGTATGAGCTGGAAGTTTTTTGGGCGGTGTTGGTCAGGAGAGGCTTCCCAAGCATCTGGATATACTGGATTAAGAGGTGCATTACGACTGCATCGCTCTCAGTGTTGATTAATGAGAAGCAGAAAGGTAGTTTCTTTCAATCACATAGGAGAATGTGGCAGAGACGTCCCTTGGTTCTACTACTTTTTGTTTTGGCGGCGGATGATCTGGCTGTCATGTCAGGGTTGGCAGAAGTCGGTGGTTTTTTTAGGGGATTTTCCAGAGAGAATATTAATATGCCAATCTTACAGTATGTGGATGACACTATTTTACTCATTGAAGGTGGGGTGGCAGAGAGTTTGGCGATAAAAGTGGTACTTGATATTTTTTGTGAGGTTTCTGTGTTGAAGGTTAATGGGGCAAAGTATGCTTTCGTCCTCTTTAACCTTTCCCCAGCTGGGGAGGTGGCATGTGCTGAAGTCTTGGATACGAAGCAGAGGATCCTTCTAATTAATTGTCTTGGTTTGCCATTCATGTGTGGTCCTCAGGCAGATTGATTGGTAACCAGTAGTGGAAAAGTTTGAGAAGAAACTGACTACCTGGAAAGTTTCTTATCTTTCAAGGGAGGGAGGTTGGTTGTGGTAAAAGCGATCCTTGTGGTGATCCCCGTCTTCTTCATGTCCATGAGAATGCTACCAGCTGGCATTCGAAGAAGATCTGAGTCATTGATGCGACATTTTTTCTAGTCCTCATCGCAGGATGGCAAGGGTCTCACGTTTGGTTAATTGGTCAGTAGTGACTACACCCATTACGGATGGAGGGCTTGGGGTGCTTCGATTGGAGGATATAAACAGGGCGATGCTTGCTAAATGGGTGATGAAGATATGGGGTGAAGGGGACAGGTTGCTCCCAAGGTTGTTGAGATCTATCTACAGTCTGTCACCAAGCATGTGTGCTCGGGCGGATGTTGTGTCGTTGCCTTCCACATTTTGACGTGGTATTTGTTCTGTCCTTCGGTTGATGTCAGACTCGTTGAGACCTCTTCCTGGAGATGGATGTGGATTTTACTTCTGTACGGATGACTGGTCAGAGGAGGATGCCTTTTGTGATCTTTACCCCAAACCTTTTCCTATTGCAGTGGACAGGGAGGCTTTGGATGCAGATGTTTGGGTTGGGGGTACTTGGACTCCTATTTTTGTGGTCGATCTGTCGAATCAAAGAGTACATGAATTTCTATGTCTATTAGGAAGGTTGGCAAGAATTGAAGATCCTTCAGATGGAAGGGATTCCTAGTGCTGGCGGCATGGGAACTTCACTGTTAAAAAGGCTTACAAGGTGGTTTCTTTCTCACCTTCTTCGTCGGACATGGAGGTTGCCCGTGACTGTGCTCAGATCTGGGGTTGGCGGATCTCACAAGGGTAAAGGTCTTCATGTGGCTATTGAGAAGAGAACATGTTATGATGGCTACGCGTAGGGCCAGGATATTTCCCGAGGTTGAGGAGGGTTGTGGGAGATATGGTGGTTATAGAGAGGATATTGATCATTTGTTTTTCGGTTGCCCTGGTTCAGTGGAAACGTGGAGGGGTGCGAACATTCTGAGTGTTCAATAGAGTGATAAGGGCTTATTTTGGGCCTCACTTGGAAGAGGGTGGACTGGTTCAAATGATGGCGTGCTAAGGCTTAGGTGATGTTGCTAGCCAGAAATGAGATTGTCTTCATGGGAGGGAGGTTTAACTTCGAAAATATTTTAGGGCATGCCAGAGGCCTTTTGAATTTCTGGCGGATGTAATTTTTCTCTATTCATTTATAATATATTTTCGGATGGCTCTCTAAAGAAGATCCATCCCATCTTCTCTCAAAAAATCATAAACTCCCCTCACCCGCCCCACAGGACTACCCAAGTGGATCATGTAACCCATGAAAGGACACGACTGCTCACCAACAAGCAATGACACCTTTTAAAATGCTATGCAATTGCCTTTTACCTCCCCTATCCGTCACTCATCAAGAACCAGCCTTTCACATTGTTAGAGTATGCGTTATAGATGGGTAATTGGATCCCTCCATTGTCCAATTACCACATCCACAGGTCAGTTCCAAATAATTTGAGTGGGGCTTGGTCTTACGGGTGGGGCTATATAAGAAGCCCCACAACACATGTAACATTTGAGAAAGTAAGAACAAAAGATTTGACCCTTGAAAGGCCTTCTCCCATGATTTCATCTCACTCCTCATGGAATAGGTCTATGTAAAATCACAGTGTTCATATTATTCTATATTCTTTATCTCTGATATGCTTACGCATTCTCATTTTCTACATGGCATCAAGGCATGTTCGATTCTTGGATTTTTGTTCTAGAAGATTCAGCTCGATTATAAGAGTGGGTTCGATTCGTGGAATTATTCTTGAATATTGTTATATTCGTATCTAGTTCAAGTTCGAGTTCTAAGGCTTCTTCGGAAATCCTAATCATGTATAGTTCACCACAAACATCATGTTCAATCTCTGAAAATCATCCGAGTTTGAAAGCAAGTAGGGTTCCTGATGATGGAACCCTGGTATTCACGGTAGCAACCATCTTGCATCTCCAGGAGTAGGATTCCTGATGATGGAATCCAAAAGACAAATCAAGCAACATTGGAGGAGCCAAGAAGAAGCAGGTTGCAACTCTCCCTTCGTGGAGAGCATATCCAGTAGATCTTCGAAGAAGAGGTGGAACAACGCCCTCATGTTGCTACCGACCTGCAGGACGAACCCCTTCAACAACAATAATGGGTTCTGTTAGACGAAAGGGAGTCTTTGTTATGATCAATAAGAAAACCCTAGGCTCTCTTATATAGGGAGAAGCCTTAAGGGTAAATTACATGGATGTCCAAATAGAAGAATGAAATAGAAACACAATACAAATAATAATAATAGAAACTCTCTCTACACTCCCCCTCAAGGTGGAGCATAGATATTATCGATCATGCTCAGCTTGGATGAACATCTCTGGAAAGGTCCTCTGAGCAATGGCTTGGTGAATACATCGGCCGTCTGATCTCCTGAGCTAACATGGGCCGTGGATATCAATCCTCTCTGGATCAGATCCCTAGTGTAATGACAGTCAACTTCAATGTGTTTGGTCCTCTCATGAAAAGCTGGATTGTTGGCAATGAACAAAGCTGCCTGATTGTCACACTGAAGCGTCATAGGTAGAGATACAGCTACATGTAGATCTTCTAATACAGAGCGAACCCACATCATTTCCGTGCTGGCTTGGGCCATTGCCCTGTATTCGGACTCGGCACTGGATCTTGCCACCACCGTTTGTTTCTTGCTTTTCCAAGAAACCAGAGAGCCTCCAACAAAGACTGCAAACCCTGAGGTTGATTTTCTATCCTTAGGGCATCCTGCATAATCTGCGTCTGCACACGCTGAGATGGATAAGTCTGCACCCTTTCTGAATAGTAGCCCTAATCCAGGAGTAGACTTCAGATACCTCAGTATCATGTGTATAGCATCCATGTGAACCTGTCTGGGCTGCTCCATAAACTGACTCACCCGGCTAACAGCAAATGCAATGTCTGGACGGGTTATAGTAATGTAGAGGAGTTTTCCCACCATCTCTCTATATCTCCTCTTATCCACTTCGTCAGTATCATCATCATATAACTTCATGCTGGGGTCCATGGGGATGCTTGATGGTTTGCACCCATCCATACCAGTCTCAACCAGGAAGTCAGTAATGTACTTCCGTTGTGTCATCACCAAACCATGCGCATTCCTAGCAAATTCCAACCCTAGAAAATATCTTAGGGTTCCAAGATCCTTTGTAACAAACTGACGACCTAGGAATGTCTTCGCCCTTGCTATGCCCTGAACATTATCCCCTGTAACAAGAATATCATCCACATAGACCATTATGACAACCGTACCTGCCGAGGTCTTCTGGACAAACAACGAATGGTCAGCATTGGACCTCTTGAATCCCTGCTGCTCAATTATGTTGGACAATTTCTGGAACCATGCTCGTGGACTCTGTTTAAGTCCATATATAGCCTTGTGAAGTCTACATACCATATGCGTCTCCCCCTCAGCAGTAAACCCGGGTGGCTGCTGCATGTAGACTTCCTCCTGTAAGTCTCCGTACAAAAATGCATTCTTGACATCCAACTGATAAATGCTCCAGTCACGGACCACTGCAACAGACAGGAGGATACGCAGAGTAGAGTGTCTCGCCACTGGAGAGAATGTATCCATGTAATCAACGCCATATGTCTGTGTAAATCCCCGGGCTACTAGACGTGCTTTGTATCTATCCAATGTGCCATCTGCATGGTATTTGACTGTGAAGACCCATTTGCAACTGACAACTGAGGCATCAGGAGGTGCAGGGACCAAAGACCATGTGCCACGGGACTGCAAGGCCCCCATTTCTTCTTCCATAGCCAGTCTCCAGCATTCACTCTTCAAGGCTTCCTGGTATGTCCGTGGTATGTCCACAGAAGATAAGGCAGTAGCAAACCTCTGGAAATCACCTGTGAGTCGGTGGAAGGAAACCTGTGAAGCAAAGGGATAGGATGCACACTGTCGTCTCTGTTTCCGAATAGCAATCGGAACATCCAGATCATCACCTTGGCCCACCTGTAAAGAGTCATCCTGCATGTGTTCTGATCCTGACCCGTCAGTAGAAACATCATCTGAACATACCTGAGGCTCAGTGATTGGCTGATCTGCTGTCTGAGCGGGACCTGACCGACGCGTATAGTGGATAGGAAATGGTGATATAATTTTCCGAGGAATGGGTGGTGGTGGAGGTGGAGGTGGTGGTGGAGGTGGAGGTGGTGGTGCTGGCAAAGGGACTGACACAGGAGACGAGTCAGGAGTAAGACAGGTAGGTGGTGGTGGAACCAAAATATCATCAGCGGTGGTGGATGGTATCATTCTGTCCCCGGCTGGCGAGAAGAACATGACCGACTCGAAGAAGGTGACATCCGCACTAACGAAGTACCTGTTGGTAGTAGGATCATAACACCGGTATCCCTTCTGGGTCCTGGAATACCCAACAAAGACGCACTTGACTGCTCTTGGAGAGAGCTTGTCAAGTCCAGGAGACAGGCGATGAACAAACGCCACAGCACCAAAGACACGAGGTGGCAGTGAGAAGAGCTCTTTATCAGGAAAGATAAGAGAGATGGGTATCTTCTCTCCAAGGACAGAGGAGGGCATTCGATTGACCAGATAGCATGCAGTAAGAACAGCATCCCCCCAGAAGGAAATAGGAGCACAACTTTGAATCAATAAGGTACGAGTGATGTCCAAGAGATGGCGATGCTTTCTTTCCGCCACACCATTTTGTTGGGATGTATATGCACAGGTGGTTTGATGAATAATTCCCTTTGATGATAGAAATTGAGAAAGAGAACGTGTACAAAATTCCAGCGCATTATCCGTCCGAACATATTTGACTGAAGAAGAAAAAACATTCTGCACTTCATTAATCAAATTTTTAATAACATCTCCTGCTTCAGACTTATTCTTCAGTAGAAAAACCCAAGAGACACGAGAAAAATCATCTACGACCACAAGATAGAACCTGTGTCCCTGGTGATCGGGAACACGACTCGGACCCCATATATCTATATGTAACAACTCGAAAGGGGAGCTACTGCTCCGACTCTGACGACCTGGAAAGCTCGACCTGTGATGCTTTCCTAACTGACAGGTTTCACAACGAAACGACGAACTTGGCGAGATCTGAGGCAGAAGATGGCGCATTTTCTGGAGTGGAAGGTGACCAAAACGAAGGTGCCAAATGTAAGGTGAGACTGGACCAGCAGAGTGAGCGGAGATGCCAGCATAAGATTCCCGGACCAACCGATATAGACCGTTCTGCTCAGAGCCACAGCCAATCACCTTGCCCGTGAGTATGTCCTGAAAAATGAGAGAAGACGGGTCAAATATAGCTCGACAATTCAAATCCTTTGTAATCTGACTAATAGACAACAAATTCAGTGAGAATTCAGGAGCATGTAAGACATTCTGTAACTGCATAGCGGAGGTTAAGAAAACCTCCCCCTGACCAACAAGGGGCGAATAGGAACCATCTGCTATCTGCACTGAGCGACCTGGAGGAATAGCCCTGTAGGCATGTAATCTACCTTTATCTCGACACAGATGATGTGTAGCTCCTGAATCTATAACCCAGTCAGATATATCATGTGAAGGAATGATCGCTGAAGATCTACCTGAGGAACTGGCAGCGGCGGAAGAACTGGCTGAGGCTGTGGCAGCAATATCAGATGAGCCACCAGATGAATCACCAGAAGACTGTGGCATAATATCACGGAGACGGGCCACGAGTTCGTCAAATCTATGATCTGCAGTAGACGGTAATGGAGACTGTGAATGCTCTGCAACCCGTGCCGATGCTGGGAACCCATGCTTTGAGTAGCATGTCTCCTCTGAGTGTCCAGGTCTATGACAATATGAGCACGTCTGACTAGGTCGACCGCCTCTTCCCTGAGAGCCACGGCCACGTCCACGGCCACGCCAAGAGGATGGTCCACCTCTCCCACGCGAAGCTGCCATCGCAGATGGGGGTGGAGTAGAAGAGCTGGAGGAAACTGGGATACGGCTGAGCCTCCTGTATACATCCTCCACGGGAGGAATGACTGCATCTGCTAAGATCTGTGACCGTGCTGCGTCATACTCAGGGTCTAGGGCAGCAAGTAAAACACCCACCATGGTGGCGTTCCGGAATGTCTTCTGCTGCTCTGGAGTAGCAGTCAGAGGGATGGTACTGTAGAGCTTCTCAAACATCCCTCTCAGGGATGTGTATAGAGAGTGGAGCGGTCTGCCGGCCTGCTTCATCGTAAAGATGTCATGCTGAAGCTGCAACATCTTTGTCTCATTTCGCACCTGCGAATATGTAGCAGCAAGAATGTCCCACATCGCCTTAGCAGTGGGCTGATGGAGGACATCATTAGCTATCTCCATCGTCAGCGTACCCGATAACCAAACCTTTGCATAAGCATCATCGGCCTCCCATGAGGCGTAGATCCCTGTCTTCTCCGCAGGCTCATCCTCGGTAAGAATGTGTTTCTTACCATTTGATTTCATGAGGCTCATGAATTGCATGGCCCATAACTCATAGTTAGACCCGTCCATCTTCACTATCGGCGCCGGACCTTTGAATGCGCCGGTGGAGGGCAAATCGACTTTCGATTCTGACATACTGCTGCCGGAAGAAGACAAAGGGAGAATAGACAATGTGATGAATGTCTACACCCACTGCATCGGATTTGAGTGCGTGTGTAGACCTTTACGCACTCAAATCCATAAAGCCGAGGAAGAAAGGTCTAGGGCACGCTTCCAAGGAAGCAAAATAGCCCTTGAACGGCCTCGAGAACGACGCCTAAGTGCTGATGAAGTCCACGGAACCCCTACGGCGGCTGATGGAGTTGCCGCTGGGGCTCTAGGTGCGGCAGGGGGTGCCGCTAGATGGCCTGGTTGGCGCTGGGGGGGTCCCGGCGGTGCCGCAGGAGGGCTGGGGAGGCCGCAGGAGCGGCTGGCGGCGCCGCAGGAGCGGCTGGGAGGGCTGGCGGCGCCGCAGCAGCGGCTGGGAGCGGCTGGCGGTGCCGCAGGGGCGGCTGGCGGCGCCGCTCGGGAGGAGAGAAGGTGTGGGCGGCGGGTGGGGGGTTAGGGAAAGAGCCCTAGGGTGGCTCTGATACCATGTTAGACGAAAGGGAGTCTTTGTTATGATCAATAAGAAAACCCTAGGCTCTCTTATATAGGGAGAAGCCTTAAGGGTAAATTACATGGATGTCCAAATAGAAGAATGAAATAGAAACACAATACAAATAATAATAATAGAAACTCTCTCTACAGGTTCCTTAGCTACATGGATAGGTTCCCAGTCAAGTCCAGTCGTGGTTCTCCTTCATGCGTGAAAATCTTGGGGAGTAGGGTCATCAGCAGCACCCCTTCTCAAAAAGAAGAAGACAAAGACAGAAGGAGGGCTCGTCACCCTCTTCCCATTTCCGGGCAGCACAACACAACCCACCATGCGGTAGCACAACCGACCATGTGGAAGCACAAACCACCATGCAGTCAGTTCCACTTTCGATCGCTCTAAACGATATCTTCTTCAATCACGAAGAGGCTCCAGTACTGCTGCAACTCCAGGCAGTATGAGATGTTCCCCACAGCGGTAGCATTCCCAGGAGGTACCGTCCTCCTTCGATCAAGCATCCCTACAAGGCGATCCTACGCAGCTCTAGGTTCTCTCGATCGCATATTATCAACTTCAGCCCACCCTCGCACGATGGTGGTGCATCTTCTCCGAAGGAAGGTTCCATGTGACGTGTTCCTTAGGGAACCATATTTGGTTATCAGAAAAGTGGTCGGATGGTCCTTCATTTAAATTGGGTGGGCTGATTTGTTGCAATGAAAAAAGGTTGGCAGATTAGTATTGGGCCCAATGGCCCATTGCTGCTGGAAAAAAAGGGGAGAGTGAAATATTTAGGCCCAAATTGGGCCGCTTCTCAAGAAAAAAAGAGATGCTTTTAGGCCCAATTGGGTCGAAGTCAAAAAAAGGCCTAAAAGAATGAGGCCGAGATTATGGGCTAAATTTGGACCTCTACTATAGCACAAAAAAGGAGAAAGGGTTGTATTATGTTTCTAAAGCCTAACAGGCCCAGTTCTGGAAAAAATGAAGAGGAAGGCCAATTGAAAAAAATAGAAAGCGACTAACGTACAAAAAAAAGTCGTACAAAAAAGATTTGAAAAATGGAAGAAGAAGAAGAAGAAGAAAAACTCAAAAAAATCAAGATTGGTCTTGGTTCTCCTACTTCATTTCTTCTCCCAACTTGGTCGACGTCATCTATTTTCAACCAGTATGGCAGAAAGGGGGAATATTAGATAGAGTTCTCCAGTTCATATTTCAGACTCTACCAGTTCCAGATGCACATATTTGAGAAGTCCCCATAGATGTTCCCTACATCGACGACATCCCCAAGAGGCGATCCTGGGCAGCTCCAGGTTCTCTTGATCAACTATTGTTAACTTCACCCCACCCCCACGTGATGGTAGCCATCTTCTCCGAAGGAGGTTCCATGCAATAGTTTCCTTGATCAGAAAAGTGACAAGATGGCCCTTCAGTTAAATTGGGGTGGGTCAGTCTACTGTATAAAAAAAAGCTTGGCAAAATATTGTCGAGCCCAATGGCCCACTGCTGCTGAAAAAAAGGGAAGAGTGAGATATTCAGGTCCAAATTTGGTTGCTACTTTTTTGAATGAAAACCAGATGGTATCTCAGTTTGGGACCCACCACCAAATTGGACTGCTATTGAAGGAAAAAAGATAAGTTTTAGGCACAACTAGGTCGAAGAAGAAAAAAGGCCTAAAAATGAGGTTGGGATTATGGGCCAAATTTGGGCCTATGCTACACTACAAGGAAAGAGATAGTGTTGTATTTTGTTTTAATTCCCAACATGCTCGGTTCTGGAAAAAAGAAGAGGAAGGCCATCAAAAAAGTTTTGAGAAAGAGGCTACCATACAAAAAGGATCGTACAAAAAAGATTTAAAAAGAAAAAGAAGAGAAAAAAGCTGAAAACGAGAGGATCGACTTAATGATTTTGGTTCCCTCACTTCATTTCTTCTCTCAACTTGGTCGACGTCATCTACTTCCGATCAGTATGAGAGAAAGGAATAATATTATATAGAGTCTCTCGTTCATATTTCAGACATTACCCGTTTGAGGCAACCATATTTAAGAGGTAAACTGTACACACGTACTCTCGATTTGAGCTTAGGGTTTTCATGTGAACTGCGTACGTCAGAGACATGTGTTAGAGGCTCGATACGGAGAGATTCATAGGGACTCCAGAGTAGAGATCACATTCTCTGAGCCATGTGGGAGAGACCCAGTTCTCCAACGTGAAAACTTGGTTTCAAACTCCATTCTCTAGTGATCGTGAACTCTAGTAAGAGATCCTTCTAGGTTCCTATGAGAGAGAACCTACTTCTAGGTCCCTATGAGAGAAATTCATCTTCAGAGAACTGTGTATGGATATTCCCACAATGCTCTTTGTTTGACCCTTCAGAGAAATTGAGCAGTTACCGGTCAGCATCCTTCGACAAGTGGACTCACACAATTCCGATGACTCTAGGAGACGCAGTACAGAGTACCCATACTCCGACGAGGAGACCTAGTTCACACTCCATCCCTTCAGTTCCTCCTCACCAGCATGACATGAGAATCAATGTCCTCAGCATGCAACCTGTAGAGTATGCGTTGAATTGATATTGTCTGTAGTGTCATATATTGTGTGAGTGGGCGATTTCTTTCTATTTGTCTAAGCTGAACATTGCATGCTCTAGCTTGAGGGAGAGTGTTAGAGTATTTGTCCTAGATGGGTAATTAGATCCCCCCATGGTCCAATTACCACATCCACAGGTTTAGTCCCACATTATATGTGAGTAGGACTTGGTCTTACTGGTAGGGCTATATAAGAAGCCCCACACCACTTGTAACCTTCGAGAAAGCAATAAGAAAATAGCTGACCCTTGAGGCATTCTCCTGTGATTTTCATCTCACTCCTCATGGAGCAAGGTTCTATGTAAAATCAAAGTGTTCATACTGTTATATATTTTTTATTTCTGATACGCTTCTGCGGTGTTCATATTGTTATATATTTTTTATTTTTGATATGCTTCCGCATTCACGTTTTCTAGACTTGCTCTCACCTTTTAAATGTCATGAACCATAACCAAGTGATTACAATAGTTCCGCAAAGTTTTTGGGAACACAAGATGCGGATGGGTGGGGAGCGAGGTTCTCGGCGGAAGCAGGAAAGTCTCCAATGGCAGTTCTGGGCGGGGGCAACCAGTTGGAAGTGGCGTTCCGCGGCCGGAGATAGCCTGAAAGCAGGGTGGGGGTCGGTGGTGATAAGAATCATAAGAGGGAGTCGAGAGATGGGAATGGATGGACGATTGTGTCGCACAGGAAGGTAGGGTGGAGATGCTTCAGGTGTGGGGAGGGGGGCACTTGGCCTCCTCCTGCTTGTCTCCCCCACGCTGTTTTGCCTGCAGGCTGGTCGGTCATCGCCGCCAGTCCTGTAGGTTTTTAAGTGATCGTGCTCATGTCGTACGCGACACAAGGTCATCATCAGCTTCATCGTCGGCAGTCCATTGTAAAGCTTGGACTAACGAGGGCAGGGAAAGAGTTCCTATGCGTCGATTGTCGGAGTTTCTGATGCGGGTCACAAATGCAGTTACTTGATCGGTTCATGGGTAAAGGAGTGCATCTCGGCCCCGACAATATGGGCGGAGTTATCACATCAGTTCGGAAATGAGTTCACGGGCGACGTGGTTCATCTTGGTGAGAGGCAATGTTGCGTCAGGGGGCTATCGGAGTGCCAGAAATTGCAACTGCGGTGTAAGAGATTTAGAATGGAGAATTCCTCGCTTTGCTGATGGGGTGATTGATCACCCGTTAAGGTGGGTGGCGCAGGTGCGGGGGGTGTCGTTTCTCTCATGCTCGGTGGCATGCTTAGGGAAGCCACTGGCCCACTGCGGCATGTGGGCTCGGTGGTACAAGTACTGGCCGACGGAACGAAGCCGGGGTCAGATCCAGAGGTCACGTTGCTGCTAATGGATTGCCCTTATGATGCTGGACCGCTAGCTTCGGCGGAGATTGCAATCGGTCGTTTCACTTTTCACCTGCAGATTTCAATTCTTGTTCCCGCGCCACCGCCGTAGCAGCCGAAGATCGTTGGCGGCTCCCTGTCAAGGATCGAGGATGACGGTTCCCATTCTGCTGAGGAGGTGAGGAAAAACGGTTCCCTTTCTTGGCAGGGTCCGCCCCAACCGATACGGGTTGGTGAGGGGGCACTTTCCAAGGCGTCGATATAAGATGGTCTTTTCGCGTCGTTTCAGAAGGCTGATGATTCGTTTTTGGGGGAAGCGTTACCTCTGCCGTTCGGCTTCGCACAATTAATGGCAGAGCAGCACCAGAAGGTTTCGCCTCTAATTCGGGCGTTGGAAATGAACCTTGGCGAGCGTGTTTCACGGGCGGGTTGCTTCTTTATAACTCCTGGGTCTGCGGGTCCGGTGGAGACCCGTATCTTATTTGATGACCGATTGATAGCTATGAATCCGGTACCACAACTTCCTTATCAGGACCGCTTGACGGAGTCCACAGAAAATTTTGCGAGTGCGTGCGGGAAAGTCATTGGGCTCCAAACAACGGTGGGAAGCTCTGCTCATCGTTGTTCTTCCCAGACTGTGGTACTTGCCCTGGAGTCGGAAGGGGTTGCGACAGATCGGTCCAATGTAGCCCGGTCGTTGAGCTTGGAGGATACGGCTGCAGCTAATGGGTCTGTGGGGGACAAAAGGGCTGGGAAGAGATATAAAAGGAGGCGGCGACCTAAGCGACAGCATGGTGATCTTCCTCATGTTTCTGATCGAAAGGCTGAAGTAGCAGTGTTGGCAGGGGTGGTCCGCCTCTGGGGTAATAGTGTTGCATGTAAATGAGGATCATATCTTGGAACGTGAGGGGTCTGGGTGACCCTGTAAAGAGGAAGATCTTGGGCTCGAGATTCATGGAGTGGGGCTACGATGTTATAATGCTGTAGGAAACAAAGTTAGCTTGATGTCAGATATCGTTTGGCAAATTTGTTTTCAGAGCAGAAATGAGGGGGACACATGTTCTCACGGTGTTACCGGAATGTCTTCGCTCTAGCGTCGTATTCGCTTTCTCTTGTGTGCATGGACCGTGTCAGCCTGCTTCGAGGCAGCAGCTTTGGGCGGATTTGCGTGATGTGAGGAGTGGTTTTTCGAACTGTGTGTGGCTAATTGGTGGAGACTTCAATGTTACACTCCTTTCTTCTGATAGATCGGGTTTACGTGGGGGTCAGGACCCGGGATCAATGGAGTTTGCTGAATTGGTGGATTTCTTGGAGCTAGAGGTTTTGGGCGTTTAAAGTACACCTGGAGGAATTCTGCATCCCACTCCCGCATCGATCGTTTCATGGCGTCGGCTGAACTATTGGAGCTATTCCCATTGGCAAATACATAATATTTAAGGAGTCTAATCAGGTAAGTATTTTTATTACTGTTAAAAAAGACAAGAAAATGGTTCATCTATTAACAAGGATCGAAAGCCCAATGGCAAGGAATTGTACAAGACAAGGTCGTGTATTTGTGATACTTTGTAGGAAGGATAAGCACATAAAGAAAACTAGCCAGAATAAAACATGCGATTTATGAAATTGGAGATCCCCAGTACCGGATCAAGTAATGTACAATTTGTTTTATTTCTTATTCGTGAAAGCAGAAAACAAAATGCAATATAACCTGAAGCTGAGGGCATGCACCCAGTAATGTTTCAAGTGTCTGCAGGTGGTACTCATCTGGGAAGACTTGAATTATGCAATCCATTAGATAGTACTGTGCTAGTTCATCCTTACAGTTAACAACCTGCCAGTGCATGATATCCTGGGATTATTTTTTCAAAAAAATAATACTGTGCTAGTTCATCCTTACAGTTACGATGCAATCGCCAAAACAATGATTTTTTGAAAGAAGAAAATACTGAGATTTAATTTGCCTGCTCTAATATCCTGGGAAGAACAGTTTCCTTGTACAGATCAAGGTCGACGCCTTCCACTTGACCAAGAACGTGCAAATTCTTCCCAACCTGGAATAGATTAAAAAACAAAGGAGAAACTTTCAAACTACAAACTTCAATCACGTCATTTGGTGCAAACCAGTTCCAAGGTACTGATATTACAAGATCACGAAGCTCCCTCCTTTCCTTCTCCCTTCTTTCTTTATCCCGGACGGGTCCCTGCAGACCAGAAAGCCCGATTCCGAGCCTCAACTCAGGATCACCTAAGAGTATCAATGATTCACAATCACAATGACACCTACATGACCACAACTCTAATATGGTATAAGCATGATTATGTGATAGATCTTTGATTACTATCAATTAACCCAAGTGCTAGCTACAAAAATGCATTGATGCCCACAATTTGGACAGGAACCAACCTGATGTTGCATCCGAACCCAAAGCTTATTCATCTCTGTAAAGTTTTGCAGAACAAACTCCACAGCATCCATAACTGTATCTGCATCCCTGAAAATGGACGAACCCAAAGAAATGTGAGTTATTCTTCGACAGTATATATATATATATATGAACAAGTCAAAAAATGGTAATAAGAGGCCTTCATGTTGAAGTATATCTGTTTGAGAGAAAAGGATCTATGTAGAAATGTCCACATAACTTGGAAAAAAAATTGGTTTTGGTTGTCATGTGCAAATATATAATTAATTACAATTGTAGAAATCCCTGAAAGAAGCATGAATTACAGTCCTCACCCTTCATATTCGGAACCTATATCAGGTAACTTGTCCCTGCTGATCTGGGAAAGATAACTCCTCAAGAAAAGTCCACGCACAGGATTTTGAATCCCACGACACATTTCCACAAGATCATTTAGAATGTCCTTTGCCGGAGCTTCTTTAGATTTAATATACACCGATCCAACCGTACATAAAAGGTACCTGGTCAGTTTCAAATGCAAATTTAGGACGAGTTAAAAAGCAAAACTTAATGAGCATCGAACCAGACAGTAGACTAAATTGTCTGCTCCAATTTCAGATAGAACAGATGTGAAATGAGATAAAGGGAACAAGCTGACTGCATTAAAGACGTGGATAAGCATGTTGATGGGAAAGAAGAGGGAAGTGAGATGTTGTAACAAGTGTGGTGGACAGGAACAAACTGAATGGACAACGGGGGATGATTTTTGTGTGCATGTGTGGGTGGTGTGTGTGTGTGTGTATGTGATCATGTTAACATTGGTGTATACATTTGAAAGCATGCATGTTCACACAAAGATCATATATTTGGAAACAGCGTATGGGCCTAAAGAGAATATCCCCATTGATTAGAATTAACAGTATAAAGAATATGTTTTACTTCTCAAAAAGGAATGTTTTTAATCAATTAAAAAAAGTGTTTTTGGGCCTGCCACATGTTCCTGTTGAACTGATGCTAAAAGCTCCAGAACAAATAACACATAAAGGAGTGAGATTTCAAATGCGCATGCCAATAAATATTGTGTTTCTCATCCATAGAGAAAAATCTCTAGTCCCCTAACTAGAATTGCATGTACAACCAGAATTGGTGGTACTACTCAGTAGTGCAAGTCACTTGCCATGGGTTTGCCATGGACTCCATATTCAGTATCATTGGCTACTTATACCGCAGTACACAAGGTAGTATTTAAGAAAAAGGGGTGCGATCTCAAGGAGACATCCACTCAAAAACTTCTATATATTCACATTATTGAACCAGAATAGTTACAAAAACCAAAGCTCTGTAGACTTTTGTCATGTTCTAAAACATTCTCCATCTATATTGTCTCTCCCCAGAATATGACCTATTCCGTGCGAGCCACGAAGACGAAAGAATAGTCACAACCCAAATCTTGGTGGAGCTACTCCCATGACCCAGCCCCGCTATAGACTCCCAAAACTCAACTCGGTCTAAGCTTGACACCTAATCAACATGCATTACTTGTGACAGACCTCCTTTGAAATAGAGCAGCCAAAGAAGATATTCTCAACGTTCTCCTCTGGCATTATATAACACTGGCATGTGCCCCATGTTCTCGGGAAAAACATGGCTCTTCACTCGCCAATCATCAACTAATTTCACCTCAATCGCCAGATGAAAAAATCAGTACTCATAGCGGACCTTTCATCTCCCGATGTCCCTGAAAAGCTCCCACGCAATTCAAAGATCAAAGATCGTCTCCAAGTCAAGGCCATGTAGGCCTTTTGCACCGTGAAATGCCCATCTGCACATGCACAGTGATCCACAGTATCAGAAAGTCCTCCAACTTCAGGCAAGACCTTTAAAAGAAGCAGAAACTCAGCTAAGCGTTGATCATCAAGGGCGGTACAAAAATGGGAAAGCCCGCCATCATCCTCCTTGCACTCCCGCATCGTGCAGCAATCATCATACGCCAAAGCAAATAGTCGTGGGAAGCGTACCCCACACACCCCCCCCCCAACCTAGTCCAATCATCAATCTAAAAGAGGAATCCAGAGCCATCACCCAATACATGCTTCATGAGTGGGTCCAAACGAGGGAGAGTAGAGCAAATGCCCCTCCAGAAATTGGAAGGCATATTTACTGCACCAACATGCACGGAGAGATCCATAGAAACCCCATATATTGATCGAACCATTCTGCACAATAGGTCAGACCCACTGTCCCAAATGTAAGTCACTCGTTTGGCCAATAATGCTCCATTCATCTCCTCCACCCTCAAAATCTCAGACCACCATCCTCCTTTTTGAGCATCAAGGTCTTCCACCCCACCAAAGGCATCCCCTCCATCTCGCCAAACGAGGTCTAAAAGAAACATCTCACCAATGCCTCCAACCTCTCCCTAACAAAAACAGGTAGAAGGCGCGTAAAGAGGGGGCAAATCAGGATAGCAAACGACACCGTCTTCAAGGATACCAAGCGGTCACCGCTCGACGGACAAGCTGCATGCCAATTCTCCAACTTCTGCTCCAACTTCTCGACCGTAGGCAACCCATCAGATTGCCTCACTTACCACTAACCAGAGGCAGCCCAAGTTAAAGTAAAGGGAGTGCCTCCCGTCCCATATGAAGGGCAACCCCACAACTCTCCATCTCCTCCTCACTCATACCAAAAATAACAAAGGTGGACTTGGCATGGTTGATCAGCAAGCCACATAACATCCCAAACAGCTCAAATACAATGGCCATATGCTTCGTAGATTCCACATCTCCCTTCGCAGAAAAAAGTAGTGTCCTCATCATACTAGAGGATGGGCATGGTTCTCACCAGTACTAAAACATATCATAAAACCTTTCCTTCACCTTACCAACCATTCTTACCAAGGCATCAGCAACAAGAACAAAAAATAAAGGCATTAGCAAGCATCTCTGCCTAATTCCGTGTTGCGGGTGGAAGAAATCGTCATCGTGCCTATCATTCACCAAAACAGCATAGGAAGAGGTCGTCACACATCTCTTCATCCAATCAATGCACGTACTCAGAAATCTCCTACGGCGAACGGAATCCAAGATGAACTTCCAGTCAACACAATTGTAGGCTTTGGAGAAGTCGATCTTCCACAAAACGTATTTGGTCTTCTTCCGCTTCCATTATGCAATAATCTTAAAGGTTGTCAATACTTCATCTATCATGCGTCAGCTCAGGATGGAAGTCGTATGCGCAAAATCAACAATAGAGCCATGAACCTCACACATCTTATTTGCCAACACCTTCACCATGATGAGGTAAATAGCATTAGATAGAGCAATAGGCATGGATCCTCCATCCTTTGCACCATATCCTTCATGAGAAGGAAGAAAAGAAAAAACCGATTAAGTCGTTGGGAACCATGATTCATCTGATGTAATTCCTCTACCACATCCAAAGTCTCTTGACCAACAATATCCCAAAACTCCTAGTAGAACAAGAACGGGCCGAAAAGGTAAAGTATAAATACCAAAATACTCATTAAGAATACCTCTTAAATCATGTATTGGTTAATCAATATGAGATGAGATTAGTTGCACTAAACTCGGTCAATTATAGCTTCGTAGTTATCCCAGTAGCTTATTTGTTGACACAGTTCGACGAGACTGAGACATACGCGAGAAGTCAATATGAGGATAGATTAATAATTTTGGCTTATTTGTTCCCCGTATTGTTAAATTTCCAAGGAGTTCATAATGGTCACATGTATATGCTGCTGTATAGAGGGACTCTTTAGTATCGAAAATGTAATAGAAGAATTTTTTTTCCTTGTTAGCTTTAGGCGGTTGATACCACATATCAACTATAAAGGGACACAATTGTATTTTCTGAGTTTAAAGAAAAATTTCCTCATTTACCCATTATAGAATGCTTTCTTTCTTAAAAAATCATTTACGCAAGGGAAAATACTATTAAAGTTGGAATTTCAGTTTGCAGATTTACATTTGCCAGGCAAAATTACAAATTATTTTCAGGAAACCAAAATAATGAACTTCAAAACCGATTCACGGGTATCTACATATTACTGTGTCATTATACTACTAAATTTGAAAGAATGATTCTATATGCAGGTCATCATGTTACTTTTGCAATTTACCCATTCTATAGAAAGAAAGGAAAAAACTGCTTTAAAAGTGGGAGTAAAAACATGGATTCGTTAGTGTTAGAGTATGCATTCATAGATGGGTAAGTGAATCCCTCCAGAGTCCAACTACCACATTCACAGGTTTAGTCCCACATCCTCTATTAGTGGGGCATGATTTTACCGGTCGGGCTATATAAGAAGCCCCACACCGCTCGTAACTTTTGAGAGAGAAAAACAGAGTATCTTATCATTGATAAGCCTTCTCCTGTGGTTTCATCATGCTCCTTACAGAGTAAGGCTCCACATAAAATCCCAATGTGCATATTGTTCTTTATTCTTTATATCTGATTGTTACGCTTCTGTGTTGTCATTTTCTACATGTTATTAGAATGGGTTCAGTTCTTAGATTTTAGTCCTTTTTTTGAAAGAATTGGATGTTAGTCTTGAAGATGTATTTTGGTTTTCTTCTTCGGAATTCTTGATATGTTCAACCGCATCAAGATTCTTGTTCAAAGTTCTAAGGGTTTCTGATACCTAATTCTGCAAGCCAACTCCGATCTGATTTCAATCCAAAGATTTCATTATTTTGTGCATATGCAAATGTTGGAGGCATCTTCATCCCCAAAATCAAGGGAGAATTTGGGTTTTCATGGAACCCTAATTTTCGCACAGCAGCAAGCAAAGGTCATGCATCTCGGCCGCTCAACTCCCAGCACCTCCATCTCCAAGGTTTGCTGGTGCGGGGGCCCTTGTTCAGAAGCACCAGCATCGCCTTCTCTAGGCCCGAGGAGGCGGCCCCCAACAAGCATCTTCTCCAAGCACGCACACTAACCTCCAAGCGGTCCCATTTCTAGGCGCGCACAACCGCCAGCCTAGGTCCCCCAAGTGTCAGACCCGACAACCCCACCGCTACCTTTGCACGGGCGACACCATCAGGTAGTGCTACCACCTCCAGGTGGCTCCGCATCCCCTCCGTGCAGCGTACAGGACCCCTTCCAGATCGTATGGCAGCGTCGGAATATCGCCCTCCTCCAGATCACATGGTGGCACCGGCCACTCCTCCATATGGCATCAACCCCCCTTCCAGGCTACTCTGATCTCCTCGCAACTCCCCTTATTTATCCGATCTCCAAGATGCTACCCATTGCTAGATGAATACTCTAGTGATGGAGGTGGCGGTGCTTCTCTTGGGTTCTCTATCGTCGTTCTAAAAAATAAGAGGGAACCATGTTTCACGTTAAAGGCGGAAGCCCTATTGGGTTCTTTCTATCTTTTTGGTTTATTTTTATACTGGATTGCAATCGGGCATGTCATTGTAACCATAAAAAAGTGGAGGTCTGTTATTGCATCAAAAAAGGTGGGACCGAGTTTTTAGGCCCAATCAGGCTGGGTTGCATCAATTTCATGCCTCCAAGATGCTACTCGTTGCTAGATGAATACTCTAGTGATGGAGGTGGCGGTGCTTCTCTTGGGTTCTCTATCGTCGTTCTCAAAGAATAAGAGGGAACCATGTTCACGTTGAAGGTGGAAGCCCTACTAGGTTCTTTCTATCTTTTTGGTTTATTTTTATATTGGGTTGCAATCAGGCATGTCATTGTAACCACAAAAAAGTGGGGGTATGCTATTGCATCAAAAAAGGTGGGACCGAATTTTTAGGCCGAATCAGGATGGATTGCATCAATTTCAGACCCGATTGGGCTATTATGGCTGAAAAAAGGGAGGAAAAGGATTTGTTCTTTGGACCAATGGGCCCAGTTTAATTTAAAAAAAAAAACTATCGTGCGAAAAAAGGCGTACAAAAAATTTAAAAAAAGGAGAAGAGAAAAGTTGATTAAAAGATAGAAATGACTTATTAAAAAAAGGAGAATGGCTTAAAAAAGAGGAGAAAAGTCGAAAAAAAAAGAGATTTCATTTTTTTCCTACTTCTACTTCTCCAATCTTGGTCGACGTCCTCCTTTTCCAACAACTACGAGAGAAAGGAGTATTGTGTAGAGCTTTCGGATTCAAACTCTACCAGTTTTAGTCACTCCACGTTCGAATGACCCAGTTCTCCGACGAGGATACTCGGTAATAGACTCCATTCTCCAATGATCGTGAACTCCAGTACGAGATCCTTCGAGGTTCCTATGAGAGAGAACCTACTTCGAGATCCCTATGAGAGAGACTCATCTTCAGAGATCTATGCATGGATATTCCCATGATGTTCTTTATTTGGCCCTTTAGAGAGAAGAGCGGTCTTCAGTGAAGGAGACATGTTATGGGACAGAGTTCTCCAACGAGGAAACTGATTCCAATTTCAGTGACTCTGACAGCTGCAGAGCACAAGTTCTCCGACGAGGAGACTTGTTCCAATTTAGTGACTCTGGTAGTTGCAGAGTACAAGTTCTCTGACGAGGAAACTCAATTCATTTCCGATGACTCTAATAAATGTGGTACACAACAAACGTTCTCTGATGAGGAGACTTAGTTCACATTCCATCCCTTCAGTTCCTCCTCACCAACACACCATGAGAAGCAACGTCCTCAGCGGGTAGCTACAGAATTTGCGTTGAGTTGATAATGATATTGAATAAGTTCTTTCTTTCTATTTGTCCAAGTTGAGCATTGCATGCTCCATCTTGAGGGGGTGTTAGAGTATGTATTCATAGATGGGTAATTGGATTCCTTCAGTGCCCAAATACCACATTCACAGATCTAGTCGTGTGTTGTCTATTAGTGGGACTTGGTTTTACTGGTAGGGCTAAATAAGAAATCCTGCACCACTTGCAATTTTTGAGAGAGAAATAACAAAGCATGTGGTTTCATCCCACCCCTTATGGAGTAGGGTTCCACGTAAAATCTCGATGTTCATATTTTCTTTATTCTTTGTATATGATTATTATGCTTCCGCATTGTCGTTTTCTACAGTTAATATCATTCAGCTTTGCCAAAGAGGGTGATATGAATACCGATCATCGTCCGTTATCTTCATCTATTTCTTGTTCCTCGAACACGGGCCTAATGAAGGGATAGGACTTCATACTCAAACCCAAGGAACCTTTTTCTCCAGGGCTCATGTATGCTTGCTTTTACTCATTCCTTTCTAGGAAGCTAGCTCTAATCGGAAGCTCTCTCCTTCATATATGTTTACGCATTCCTTTTTACACATAACTCGACTCATTCCATTTAGTTTTCATGAATATTATGATATCCTAAAAATGGCCTACGAATTCCTTTTTTATGTAAAATAGGGAGATCTCCTGAGGCGGGAGTCACCACAGCAACACTTCCATTAAAAAAAAGTTGAGTACAACAATGCGAAGCCCAGAAATTGTATAAAGCATTACAATGCGACACAATATTCTCCGAATAAAACCTCGGGGTTTTTGAATATCAAATCATTCCGACCAATCCAAAGGGCCCAAAGCACTGCAAATGGTTTTGAACAGTCATCCGAAGAACCAAGGCCCACTGCGCGAACCGACCTCCAAAACTCCTCTCTGCTGGCCTGTACCCAAGAGATCCCCACCAACCTCCAGACCTGCATCAAAGTCCCGCAACTGAAGAAAAGGTGATCCGTGTCTTCAACAGCGCCCTCACACCTGTCGCAACATGTATCTGCCAAGCCGAACAATCTCCCCCTCCTCGCTTTATCACATAAGCAGATTCTTCTCAAACACCAGAGGAAAATCTTCACTCTACACGAGATCCTGGCGACCCAAATAATTTTCATGTCTGTGCACAGCTCCTCGTCGTGCCCCACTGTCAACCTTCTCATCGAATCGTAAGCTTTCTTAACTGAGAATCTCTCTCCCTCCCATTCAAAATGATCAGGTTCATTCAACCACTCCCCCGACGGAGTGGTCTTAGCCAGCAACCTCAAGAAGTCGGTCATGCATTAATCCGACAGGTCCGAGACAAACCGCGGAGCCCACGAGCCAGAGTGCGCCACCTCAGCCAGAAGTGCAGTCCTGTTAACCGCCAAAGCCAGCAGCCTAGGGAAATGCCGCCCAAGGGCACCCTCCCTCGTCCAATCGTCAAGCCAAAATCTAAACACGTGGTCGTTCCCCATCCTCGGACGCAAGGAAGGAACAAGATTCAGCAGGACGGCACAGATCCCAACCCAAAGCGGCTATTCGCAACCAAAAATAAGAAAGAGTGTTTTTTCTAGTAAAGAGGGTGTGAAGTCGAGGTGAGATACACCCAAATTAATTAAATCAAGATGAAATTACATGAACCAGGCCTAAAAAAAGCTCAAACACGATGCAATATACTTTCCTTATAATATCATTCCTACCTAAATATCATTCCGTTCCATAATAACTAAATCACCCAAGCTACAACAAATTGACGTAGACAACCATCTCAAGAAGCTACGCATGCGCATGCAATGATGCAAAAGTCTATTTCGATATTCACTCGGAAGGGCCATTAAATAAAGAATAAAGGGTATTCGCGCAACTAATCAGAAATATCCTATTAGATCTTTTTAATTATTGTAAAAAGAAAAAGTATGTTTAATACAGATAATCTTATATATTTATATATTTATGGTCATTAATTAACAAGATAAAAGTAATAATTAATTTTTTATCAAACTATTCACGTCTAACTTTCACTTTGCACTTAAGAAAACTATGAAAAAAGCCAAAAATATGATAAAGAAATTATTTTTTCAGTAGTCGGCCAACTGATCGACCCAAGTTATTTTGTTTGCTCACCCCACCAAACAAAGTAGTAGGACAGACTAATTGGTCGAGTCTATTGCAACATTGGGTGCGCATTAATGACCAAAAATCATCAGCATCCAAAAGATCCAAGCAAGGAAGATCTATCTCATAGCTCCTTCGAATATTGACATCCAAAGAACAAATGTTCAATAGTTTCACAGCAACCGCACATCTATGACACACAGTATCTTTCGCACATGCCCACCTGGCTCCAGCTCCTTCGTCGTCACTCGCTTACACATCTGCCAAAAGAAAATCTTTACCGTGTGCATAGCAGGGAACGCCATATCAATTTGTAGTCCTCATCTTCATCACCTAATCTCATATCCATACCTGATGTGAGAAATCGATAGGCCTTTTCCACTGAAAATCTTCCTTCCGCACAAATTCAATAGACGAAATCACTACAAGGGCCCTATATCTCGTCGAGCTCTCGCAACATGTTAAAGTATTCTTGTACTTGTTGGTCAGAAAAGCCTGATGTAAAGGAAGGGTACCACGCCCTGTTCTCCCAAGCATCCACGACCAGCACATCCTTATTCACAACCAACGTATAAATCCTCAAGAGTCTCTCTGCAAGAAAACCCATCCTGAACCAATGATCCTTCCAAAATTAAAACCAATCCCCTGCCCAACTACGGCTTCAACATGTATCGAACCAACAACACTAGAGAGGCAGAGAGTAGATCCTATGGCAGAGAATGGATGGACTGGGAGTATTCCTCGCCCCACAATCCATGTTTACCTCCACCTTGTACATACAATGTAACAGTCAGAACACAAAAGACCCTCCTCTAAAGAGTCATACCTTTTTTAGAACAAGGAGTCTCGTACCATCTCGGTTGTTCTATTTCGGGGCAAGGGATCCTATGGACAATGCCCTTCTTTTCAGAAGCTTTCAGCTTGACTCACATCACATACTTCAAAACAACATTTTGAAGACATCCTAAGAATACGATATTGTCAGCATCCTCCTTCCCCCATATGCATAGTACAATGGACATTGAACTGCATTGATTGAATTGATAAGATCATCTCACCATTTACACTCCAAATATATTAGCCAACAACATCGCCACAATGACGTAGACAAGAATTACATAGCAAAAACAGCATACACTCTTCAATCGTAGATGTTATCATCTTCTCAAGGAGGATAAAAGGAATCAATTGTACAATAAATGTATCATAAACTCAAAACATTGCCACAACCTCACAAGGGAATTCCAACAACTCTATGTTGAAGAAAATAGGGAAACTATCCTACCCTGGCAAACTAACATGTTTCAACCTTCAACACATATGCGCCTCCTCCAATGTCTCTCGTTAGAAGTCCTCATCCAACCTTGTCAGTGGCCTCTTAACGCTTCTTTCCTTGCACAAGCAACCACCTCAAAGACCACAAGTAAAGAACCACATGGAATACTCTGCTAAGGTCGCTCCAACGTGTCTCAACCTTCAAATTATACTTCACTTATGGTCATTTGTTGTTTAATTCTTCCTCATCTAACTACGTACGAACAAATGAAAGCAGTAAGTATTAGCATCCTCTACAGACAGCCAAGTCTGTTAAGAGTGTGCTGCTTCGAGCAATCTCCATCTTTAGATCATCATCCCTCACTTTAAGTTCCAATTATCTCTTACTGAATTCTCATTTTATTCCATGCGTCCTTCATCCGAAACACTCCAATCTCAAGATCCCATGCACGCTAAAGATCATCTTTTCAGTGTCTTCCTTCAAGTGCCTCATATACTTGATGAGGAAGACGAGCAAAGACCTCCAATGAGAAGTCATCATCTAGTTATCCATAACCTCAACCCACATGTACGCTTGTGCTCATGGTCGAATCCATGTTTGCACAACCAAGCCTTTTCAATCTTGAAATAGGAACCAAAAGCATTATGGTCATCGGAAGAACTAAGCATGGTCTTGTAACGGTGTACGCAAATGCCTCAACCCTCGATATGGGAAAAGCTTTGAAATTGATGGAGAATACAAATACATGAAAAGATGAGATTGTGATGTCTTTATCACCATGCTTCTCCATATGTATCAATGGTTGGGGATATGAATGCCCCAGATTATGTCATGGTTGGAATCTATGCAGCTCTCCACTTACTAGTTTGTCATGCAAGGAAAAATTGCCTAAATTTGAACAATGACAAAATGTTCCATCCCAACACCCTTCTTCAATGTACCCATACCGTCGAGATGTAGCTTGTGGTGCCTCCTTCGTAGATTTTTTGGCGGCAAAAAATTTAGATAATCATATTCTTGTATAGTAAAGAAACTTAGGTAAACTAAACCCAACTTCTATGTCTCCTTCGAGATAACATCAATGACAGTTGGCCAGCATTTTATGCTGAAAAGATTATCCCAATTTTGACTTTTCATTTCCCAGAAAGCATGGTGCTATAAATCCCCATATCGTGGTGTTTCATATGTTATGAATGCTATTGTAAACTTGTAAGTCACTTTGGATATCATGTCCCCACGCCTACAGTTACACTTGTAGGCACCAATGTCACACTTACATCCAGCATCCTCCCCTTTCTCGAGGTCATCTTCTTACCCTTAAAAAACATAGGCATCATTTTGTCCCACGATGATAATATGCATGAGGAACCAAACCCTCCGAATAAAAAGCATATGAATGAAGGAACAAGGCATTCTAAGAGTCCTCGATAACCATTACAACCGATCAAGAGCTCCCAATCGCAAGTTTTTTTAGAAAAAGAGAGTAAGACGTCCAGAAAACGCCTACCCAAGAATTTCTTCGCAAGTCTGAATGAAACCATATTAATCAAGTCACCACAACCCTTATACGAGAGCACATTGGAAGAATAAATTCCTGCAAGGCTCACAACTATCGAGCCAACCAAAAACGTTTAGAATTGAATCCCCTTAATAACCTATGGTGACTTATGGAACCATGTATGTGGGCTCTAAGTCCATAGATAGTTTCTTCGCGAAACAGAGTTTTGAACACTTTCCTTGAGACTCAAATCCATTTATTCTCCCCCCGCACTCACTCAAACATTTTAAGGAGTAACAAAATATCATATTGAAAGAGATAGTTGGCTTCCCTAGTTGTAAGAGTACAACCATTAAAACCATCCTTGAATAGTTTGATGCCTAGAAATCAAAAGAAAGAAAGTTGGTATAAAGCATGTTTTTCTCTTTTGTCCATTGCCTCCTTTACCTAAACAAAGAATAAGAGGCATCAAAGTCCTAAAATGAAAAGAAAAACACCAAGTATTTTTTTGAAAGAAAAAGGAGTGCTAAGCCAAGAAGGCACCCACCCAAAATATTTTATATTCACAAGCATAAATTACAGACCCAAAAGCATGTAGAATCTTAGCATGCTTAAGAACATTCACCGTAACAATATTCAGATATGTGGACTAGGCGGCCGCATATATATTCTTCACCTGACTGATGCACATATGCGGTAAGTACAACTGTATATGTAGTACAACTGTATTTTTTACAGTTGAGTTATTTGTTTGCTCATTTGATTAAGTATTTGATGCTAGATGTTTTGGAATGAGGGTTCAATTATATATTGTGGAGAGAAAATAATAAATTTTATTATCAAGCGACTCTAGAGTTCTCTTATATAGAGAGAAGAACTCATGTTGGGTAAATTACATAATAGAGACGAAAGGAAATAGAAATACATAAAAATAGGAAAAGATAAACTATCTCTCAATACCCCCTTCAAGATGGAGCAAAGATATCAATCATGCTCATCTTGGAACAACACCTCCAAAATGGTCCTCTGGCTAGGGCATTGGTGAAAACATCTTATGTGTGTTCCTCTAAGCTGACATGAAAAGTAGAGATAAAGACATCATGAATCATGTCATGAATGTAGTGACAATCAACTTCAGTGTGTGTGGTCCTCTCATGGAATGCAGGGTTGTTGGCAATGAAAAGAGAAGCCTGCTTGTCGCATTGTAGATGAATGGGAAGAGGTGCATCAATAGCTAGCTCAGTCAAAATTGATCTGACCCACATCGTTTCAACGCTCCCATGTGACATGACTCAGCACTAGATCTGACAACCACGGTCTACTTCTTGCTCTTCCATGACACCAAGGAGCTCGCTATGAACACTGCAAAACCTGAGGTAGATTTCATGTCCTTGATACATCTTGCATAATCTGCATCTACACATGTTGTAATGGTGAGGGATGTCCCCCTACTAAAGAACAGTCCAGTATCAAGAGAGAACTTCAGCTACCTCAGAATCATGTGAATCGCATCCATATGTGTCTGTCTCATTTGCTCCATAAATTGCCTAACCCTACTCACTGCAAAAGTTATGTCTAGCAACAAGCTCCTTGTATCACCTCTTGTCTTCTTCCGCGGTACCATCATCATATATCTCCATGCTAGGGTCCATAGGAGTTGCTAGGAGTATATATGCTAAGAAAATATTCTATGTTACGAGTATATATGTTAAGAGAATATTCTATGTGGCAGGAGTATATTCTTGTAACCATGTTAGGGGTATTTATGTATTTTCTCTTTTGAGCTCTCTAGGGTTTTGTCCTATATAAGGACCCCTAGACCTCTCAAATAAGACACGCTCTTTCATTCTTTCATTTTTCTCCACATGGTATCTATACAGCGGTTCTAGACCGGTGTTCTAACCTAATCTCACTGCCACCACCAGCCCCCGAGCCTCTCTACGGCCCTGCTTCACGCCGTAGTAGCGGTTCCTGACCGCCCCTGCGATCTCGCGCTGCCTGCGGCCTTGCGCCACCGCGCTTTGGGCAGCCTCGGCCCACTGTTGCCCTAGCAGCCCTACGCCTTAGGGGTTTCGCACATGCGGCCTCGCGCCTGAGGTCCCGCGTCTACGGCCTCGCGTAGCAGCCCCGCGCCCACGCATGAGGCCCTGGACCCACGCTTGAGGCCCCGTGCCTACGGCCCTACGCCCGCGCCTGAGGCCCAACGCCCGCGGCCCCATGCCTGCAGCCCCGCATTGAAGTAGCCCTGTCGTGCAACTGCTCTAGCGGTCCTACGTCGCGCCACTGCAGCAGTTCCAGACTGCCCCAGGGGTCCTGCGCCGCCCTAGCAGCCCCTCTCCAACCACGCTTCTATTCGATGTACTGCTAGGTCTATATGAATCTGCAGAACCCAAGCTCTTGTACCCAACTTTTTCTTTGATGGTTCAGGGCACTTCTATCAAACTCAAGGGTCCCGAGAATTATGTATTATGGTCTCGATCCTTCAACGTGTTTGTTGACGATCAGCGAAAGAACTATGTTCTTACTAAAGATCCACCCAAGGAGACAGAAAAGAACTACGATACATGGTTCGTAGACAACTGCCAGGTGATTACATGGATGACCAACAGTGTCGATCTGAATATAGCTTCCAATCTCCTATACAAGGAGACCACCAAGGCGATGTGGGAGAGTCTTGAAAATACCTACTCCTAGAAGACAACCAAGTCCAAGCTCGCATACATCTACACATGGATTTGGTCAGCAAATCAGGGCGATACATCATTGATCAGGTACTACAGACTCCTCACGGGCCTGTCGAGGAACTCCTTATTTTTCAGTCTGCCTGTTGTGATAAACAAATTGGAGAACGAGCATAATGGAAAGTATATCGATTCTTATCAGGACTCCATTTGCGGTACAAGCCTGTGAAGGACCAATTTCTTATTGTTGTTGCGCTACCCACTCTTAAGACCATATATGGTCGACTACGGGAACTTTCTCCCTCTCCTCAGCCATCTACAGAGACTACTGCACATTTTGCTAGAGGACGACCCAACTACTAGGGAGGACGCGGTCGTGCCTTTGGTTGTGATCGAGGCCGTGAGGTTGGACGCGGACGTGACTTCGGACGTGGACGTGGACAGGATCCTGCCACTGCCTGCTATCCAGCATGCACTCAATGCGGATGCTGGAATCATCCATATGAACGTTGCTGGGCAAAGTTTGGCATGCCTACTAATGCCAACAGTGCCTATGAGGCTACCTCATACAAAGGCCCATATGATAATACAGATACCTCGACAGAACATCCATCTTGTGATAGTCAGACATCCTTCACTGCATCTGAGTATGCCCGTCTACATCAGCTACTACAAAATTCTGCCAGTAACACTAGTACCTCTGCTCCTACTGCGAGTCTAGCCACTACTTCGGGTACACTTGCCAATGTTGCCTATGCATCCAACCATGCATGGGTCATTGACTCTGGTGCCTCTACTCATCTAATGGGAGAAGGTAGTCTTGTCAGCTCTGCACATCTGCCTTCCGTTGTGAGGACTATTCGGGTTGCCAATGGAGCACATTCCCCTATCACTACTGTGGGGACTATGGAGTTTTCCTCCAAACTCCAACTTACTGATGTGACCTGTGCTCCTAATTTTCCGATTAGTCTTTTATCTGTTCATAAGTTATGCCAGGAACTTAACTGTCGTGTGATTTTTGATGAGTTATGTTGTTATTTTCAGGACATCCGGACGAGACAGATTTTTAATGGGGAACATGAGAAAAACGTCTTATATTATCTTGATATCCCCTCTGATTTTGGTTTTGTTGGCGTTGCATCTATATCCATTGATCCCTTTCTTTGGTATCTTCGCCTCAGTTATCCATCCGCCAAAGCTCTCTCTTTAATGTTCCACGAGCTTTCTACACTCAAGCCCTTCGAGTACGAGGCATGTCAGTTCGAGAAATATTATCGAGCATCCTTCCCAGCCCGTTCTGAACCTCATTGCGAAGTTCCTTTTTCTTTAGTCCACTGTGATATTTGGGGATCTTGTCCGGTCCGTACTCTGAGTGGACATAAGCACTTTGTTATTTTTCATGATCACTATAGTCGATCATATTGGATCTATCTGTTAAAAGAACGATCAGATATTAACAATATTATTAAGAATTTCTTCCATTATGTCAAAAATATTTTTTTCCTCCGGTATTCAAACTTTTCGTACAGATAACGCTTTGGAATTCACTCAACATGATCTAACCAACTTCTTTGTATCCCAGGCACCATCCACCAAACATCATGTCCTTACACTTCACAACAAAATGGCGTAGCCGAAAGGAAACTTAGACACCTTTTAAGTATAGCCCGATCCCTCCTCACCAGATGAAAGTACCCAAAACCTATTAAGGGGATGTTGTTTTGACCATTGTCCATCTTGTAAACAGGGCTCCATGTGAACCCCGCAGGATCCGGGTACCCGTTAATCACACACTCGCACTATTATTCACATGAGATCGCATGAAGTTGTAGAAAAACAGGGAAACTTTTTTGCGCATTTATGACATTCAATTCCAACACATAACCACAAAGTAAAAGAGACACAAAGCACCAAAATTTCTTTTCATTAACATTCATATCAATTTACAATATGTACAAGGATCTTCCATTTTACAACATATATCCCAAGTGTGCTACAAAAGAGATAGCATATACATCTCCAACTAGACAAAAACTGAGACAAAGTACTTCATACCGTCTAGTGTATACTCTGTCTCCAGGAAGCATTTATAGCTACTGAGCGGCTACTGAACTGCAGGTTGTTTGCCTGCCAAACACGTTAGGAAAGAAGAGGCGTCAGCCATTGCTGGTACCTCCCAAAAACTTATAAAAATAACTAGACATTTAATATGTGCAAAAGCAAGCAAGTAGAAAGGTGGAAAGTAAAGTTTACATCTACTTGCGTAAGTAAAAAGGTTTTTCAGGCTATTTGTAAGTGTCTCAAATGTTTGTCCCATAACCCAACATTTCCCACATGTGACATATTTATATAGTAGTTGAGTATTCATGAGTGTATGAGTGTAAGCACATATATCTTTTTTTTTAGAGATCACGTTGGTGAGTGATAATGGAAAAGTTATAATTGGACAGATCTCTTAATTTAATTAAATACTTAGATAGAGAGAATAGTCATCTCCTATTAATCCCAACTTTTGATCGTAACTTCTCCAATTCTTAACTTCAATGTTTCAGATATAACTCCAGACGATGTAGATGTAGATATGGATGCTCTAGATATAGAATCGCCAAGTCTGTTGGCGAAGTAAACTCAAGCGGTGAAGAAGCCTACAAATGGCTCTTCCGTCTCGCCCTCTAATTGGAAGCGCGGTCCAACAGAGGGATAGGTCTACTCCCAAACTACGCCACTGAGACGGGTGAGAGAGACTCTCTAGAAAAGTCGCTCTAAAAACTTGCCCGCCTAGTACGGGCGAACGAGCTCGTACGTAAAACTGAAAACCAAGGATCCCCCGCCTGTGTATCCTAAAACAGAGGGTCAGCGGAATGGTCTAAAGTCGGGATCCCAACGAGGCGTAAAAACACTGCGAGCTCGCGTAAAAACCGTGAAAGAGATTGGGATCCTAGACCCGTGCACTTGGCGGCCGCTGCCCTAACTGGACTTCCTTTCCTCCGCCCAGTTGAGGGTCACCGCACCCTCGCACGGTTAGGTGCAAGATTACCATAACCGGATTTAATATTTATCAGACATTACTGATTCATTAACATTTTTTTACCCAATACTTTCTCAATTCTTTCTGTGGTTAATCATACAGATCTAGATCTCTTAATCAATGATTTTATTGATAATGATCCATGGAAAGTAGAGTGTTCCTAGAAGATGATTTCAAGAAGATGACGTGATCATAGGTTATCGTTAATGATAAGATCATGTCTAAGGTGTTTCTTGGATAATGGCTCCGTATATATTTATTATTTGCTGATTTAAAAGATAAGGTATTCATATCTATACACCTAATCGATATATTACATAATCATACTTTCATGTGTCTAATGGAACGTCCACTCCATCAATTGTGATAAATTGCTCAAATGATCATTTATGAAGATTATTAGTTTTGTAAAACCCCTAGAATCCCAAATCAATGAACTACGGCTTGTCTTAATACTTGGAATTCCAACTAAATAACCAAGATTGAAGATCTCGTTTCCTTGGCTAGAATGTTATATTGTACTTACTAAAAAAAATTAGGAATTTATTGACATAGTTTAGAGAATTCACTTTTATACATTAAACCACTACAGGGTTAAGGACAGCAAATACGAGGAAGATTATCCGTTTTATCTGCCGCAGGATGGAATGGATCACCATGTCCTGAATCTATATAATAACAATATATATATCTTCTTAACTTTACTTTCTAAATTTTCTGTAAATCATGCTCTTATTTTGGCTTTATATTGTTTAATGAATCGATAAGATTTAACACAGAATATGTAGTGGAAATTTATTGAATAGATTAACTATTTTACTTTTGGGGCGACCTTCACTAATTACTTATGCAAATTCAGATTAATAAATTTCAACTTTTAATTCTAACAGAAACCAGAAATATAATTTTATTCTGGAAAAAAATCTGTTTGCATTTAAAATGCAGTGGATAAAATTTTCATTCGTAATGTGGGAAGACATTTATTCACCAATCAATACTTCAATGTTACAACACAACTTTTATCATAACTCACAATAACTATATCTATTATCTATGCAAACCAACAGGTGTTTTTAGTCTAATAGTCCCTATGAAATGTATCAAGATCAACACCAAAATTTAATTGCATTCACAACCAGCATAATTTGATTTTTATTAAAACCCTTCTTTTTCTTTTGCATGCCCTTAGCCCCTTAATAAAGTCAACTTTCCAAATTTCATTAATGTAAAACCCCAATTTACAACTTACAAGATCCATAACCAGCACTTCTAATTATCATTCATGCATCCCCATCTTGTGCCCTTACAGGGAATCAATTCCACCATAAATCTAAAAATTCTACCCAATTTTGTTTTCCTGAAATTTCTATTGCATATATATAAAAAACGAGGATCAGAAACTATGATTCCAGAATTTGAAATTTGAAGTCAATTTGATTGAAATTACACCCAAGGGGCAGTAAAAGAGAAGTAATATCATGCATGCATGGCAGCAAAGATAAAGGGATTAGGATTGTACATTAGTCTTCCAAATTGGGAGAAGGATGCTTGCATGCAGCAGATTTTGGGTGCAGCAAAAAGGGGTTGATCATGCATGCAACTCCTTCAAGAATAATAGGACAACAACTGCAAATGGAAGGGATACTTGAGCTTGATCGGCTGGGAGCTGAAGTAGATCTTTTGTTGCTGAAAACTGCAGCAATTCCAGCTGCCCGTTGCAGTAGTTGTAGCCAATCACAACAGAGTTCCTTGGCTGGAGGTTGGCAGCCACGAACGCTAACCAAAACAGCAAGGAATTGCTGTAAAATCCGATGCTTTTCAACAAAGAAAAAGGAGAAAGGGGGAGGGCAGTAGCTCCTTCGGCTTGGAAACAAGAAAAAGAATAGGCATTTTGGAAAAAACGATGGAGGGAAGTATTAATAGGGGAGGTGATGTCCTGGTGGGTGCCGAATGGAATGCGTACAAAAGACGTGGAAAGAGAAACCCAATAATAGTATTAAAAAAACCAACGATACTTTAGTCTGTAGTGGCAGAATTTTTTTTTTAAACAGAGTCTGCAGTAGCAGAATTTAAATATTTGTTAATTATTATTATTGTTTCCTTTTTATTTGATATACATAAGTTGATCGTACGTGCACCTTGGACCTCAGATTTCGACATGCAATATCTCAAATTGACCGTCTCATAACAACGGTCAATATGAGTATAATACTGATATACTTTTGGTCGAGTTTTGAATACCCGAAATTTTCGGATACGGTTTTTGTTTAGGATTAATTTTTGTGATTTAAAAATATCAAACGACCTCCGATTGACGAACGGTTGATTCCGTTGGTCTCGTGTCGTCGAATCGGATCTAATGACGGTGTTGGTTCGTTTTGCGGTTTCCGAATTTGCGTCGTGGCTTTTTCACGGCGCACATTACGAAGCGACCGATTTTTGGTCGATTTTACCCGAACGACTTTTGATTCATGATTACTTGGTCGTTTTAGGTTGTTTAGTATTGACCGACAACATTATTGGGTTCATTGGACCCAAAATCGAACGAGTTCAGGTTTGTTAGGATATGGATGTTACAATTATAAAAACCTGAAAGGGAGTCTCGTCCTCAAGACTCGAGTTAAGGCTATTCGGTGTCTTGTTTGAATTTCATATGTCCATAAAAACCTCAAAGGGTTTTGAACTCATAAAAACCTCAAAGAGAAAACAAGCCATATATTATTCATGTATTTAATTACAAAAGCTTGTTTTGATGCTTACATCAGAAAAGTTGCGGGTATCGTGCCCGCATGTCGGCTTCAGTCTCCCACGTCGCTTCTTCGACGCTGTGTCGATGCCACAACACCTTGACCAATAGAATCTCCTTGCTGCGAAGCTTCTTCACAGCACGGTCAAGTATCTGGACTGGCTTCTCCTCATAAGTCAGATCTGGCTCTACGTCGAGATTCTCGTAACTGATGATGTGCCGAGGGTTGTGGACATACTTCCTCAGATTGGATATGTGGAAAACATAATGAATAGCTGAAAGATGTGGAGGAAGGGCTACTCGATAAGCAACCTTCCCCACTCGAGCAAGAATCTCGAACGGTCCAACATATCGTGGCGCCAACTTGCCACGAACACCGAATCTCTGCACTCCCTTCATGGGAGATACTCGCAAAAATACCTAATCTCCAACCTATAATTTCTAGGAATGTCATTAGTATGAGATTAAGTTGAACACATATATATCATAATTGAGTGGATGAGGAGAAAATAATTAGATTACCTGAAACTCTAAGTCTCTCCTCCGACGGTCTGCATAACTCTTCTGGCGACTCTGTGCCGTCAGAAGCCTCTGTCTCACAAGATCAACAGCTCTCGCAGTCTCCTCCAAGAGATCCACGGAATATAAAGCATGATCACCTACCTCACGCCAACTGAGAGGTATGAGGCATCTTCGCCCGTATAGGGCTTCGAATGGTGCCATGCCAATACTGAAGTGATAGCTGTTGTTGTACGTGAATTCCACCAAGGGCAAATGGTCCTTCCAGGACCCTTCCCACTCCAAAGTGCAAGCGCGAAGTAGATCCTCAAGCGTCTGAATGGTGCGCTCACTCTGCTCGTCTGTCTGCGGATGGTATGCAGAACTCATCTTCAGCTTTGTCTGTAGTGCTGACATGAACTGATGTCAATAATAAGATGTAAATCTCGAATCCCTGTCAGACACCACCTCTCGTGGTACATACCATGTAGCCTGATAATGTTCTGCACATAGAGTTTGGCCAATCTGGATGGAGTGTAAGTCGTGTTGACAGGTATGAAATGGGCTGACTTGGTCAACCTATCAACAACGACCCAAATGGAATCATGGCCACCTGGTGTCTTAGGCGATCCTGTGACAAAATCCATAGAAATGCTTTCCCATTTCCACTCAGGAATGGGGAGAGACTGCAGTAATCCCGGTGGTCTCCTGTGCTCAGCCTTGACCATCTGACAAGTCATGCATCTGCTAACATGTAGCGCCACATCGCGCTTCATTCCATCCCACCAGAAATGTCGACACAGATCACGGTACATCTTCGTACTGCCTGGATGGATAGATAACCGTGAACTGTGTGCATCATCGAGAATGTCTCTGCGAAGTTGCTCGTCATTGGGTACGACGACCCGACCTGCCTTCCATAAAATAGACTCTGCCACGACAAAATCATCAAATTCATCCTTGACAGCGCGTATGTATCTATCTCGGATCCAAGGATCGGTCTTCTGACCCTCTACAATACGATCCCAAAGACTACTGTATCGTGGAGGCACGGCGGTAGAAATGGATGCGCTCTCCTGAGGATGACAATCGGTCAAAGCAGTAAGCGTATCCCACATGTATAGCCAGTTCGCCGTACCATCAGTATGCGCTCTCCTTCTAAGTGCATCAGCCACCACGTTTCCCTTACCGGGATGGTAAGAGATCGTGCAATCATAATCCTTCAGCAGCTCGAGCCATCTGCGTTGTCTCATGTTCAACTCCTTCTGATCAAAGATGTACTTTAGGCTCTTGTGATCCGTGAAAATCTCGAAGTTCACCCCATAAAGATAGTGACGCCAGATCTTCAAGGCGAAGACAACTGCCGCCCACTCCAAGTCATGTGTGGGGTAATTCTGCTCGTGCGGTCTCAACTGCCGTGATGCATAAGCAATCACCTGTCCTCTCTGCATCACCACTGCTCCCAGACCTTCCCCAGATGCATCTGTGTAAACTGCATAGTCCTGAGTGCCTGAAGGAAGAGCAAGAATAGGCGTGGTAGTCAATCTCTCCTTCAGTGTCTGGAAGGCCTGCTCACATGAATCGTCCCAAATAAATGGAACTCCCTTCTGTGTCAGTCGTGTCAGAGGGCGAACAATGCGTGAAAATCCGCTGACGAAGCGTCTGTAATAACCTGCTAGCCCAAGGAAGCTCCGAATCTGCGTAACTGTCTTGGGCTGCTCCCAAGACATAACTGCATCTATCTTTGCAGGATCAACTGCAATGCCTGCTCCAGAAATGATATGCCCCAAAAATGAGACCTGAGATAACCAGAACTCGCACTTGCTCAACTTGGCATATAGCTTGTGCTCCCGCAATATATCTAAGACAATCCGTAGATCATTCGCATGATTCCATTCATTCCGTGAATAGATGAGCACATCATCGATGAACACCACTACAAATTTGTCCAAGTATGGACGAAATATACGATTCATCATATCCACGAAAGCCGCAGGTGCATTGGTGAGCCCAAACGGCATCACCACAAACTCGTAGTGCCCATAGCGAGTCCTGAAGGCTGTCTTCGGAATATCCGACTCGCGAATCCTCAGCTGATGGTAGCCTGAGCGAAGATCGATCTTTGAGAAAACCGAAGATCCCTGGAGCTGGTCAAACAAATCATCGATGCGTGGCAAAGGATAACGGTTCTTCACCGTTCTCTTGTTTAGCTGCCTGTAATCGATGCACAGTCTCATTGATACATCCTTCTTCTTGACAAATAGAACCGGAGCACCCCAAGGTGAAGTGCTCGGCCTCACGAATCCCAAATCAAGCAACTCCTGCAACTGCACCTTCAGCTCCCTCAACTCGGCTGGTGCCATGCGATATGGTGTCATAGAGATCGGCTGTATATCTGGCAGCAATGTGATCTCGAATTCGATCTCTCTCTCAGGAGGTAACCCTGGTAGCTCATCAGGAAATACGTCAGGGTATTCTGATACTACTCGGATGTCCTGTGTCATCGGCTCCTGATCAGATACCTCCCGAACAAAAGCAAGATATGAATCGCAACCCTGGTCAACAAGTCGCTGGGCTCGCAACACTGAAATGTATTCCATGGTGGAGTCCTGTATAGTACCCTCAAAGGTGAACTCGGGTAAACCTGGAATCCTGAAGACAACTGTCTTCCTAAAACAATCAACTAGAATGAGTAGATAGTCAATCCATGCTCAGAATCAAGTCGAACTCATCAAGCTGCAGAAGTAGACAATCTGCGATCATCTCGTGGCCGCCAATCAGTACGGGCAAGTGCCTGACTATTAGTGAAATAATGAATAACTGGCCACCTGGCCCTCGGATGTGAGGAGAAGAGAGAGTCTCTGCGACTCTACCTAAAGAAGCAAGTAGCCTCGAAGCAAGGAAAGAGTGTGTCGCACCAGAATCAAATAAGACATGGAAAGGTCGGCCCAAGACTGAGACCATACCTTTCACCACGGTAGCGGCTGAACATGCCTGCTCCTCAGTAACTGCGTGTATCTGCCCCTGCCTGGCTGGTGCGGCACTAGAACCTGCCACACTCTGTGTCTGTCTCTGTTGTGGTCGCCTAAAATTGGAGTTCCTGCTACGGAAACTCCCTGAGCGTTGTGCCTGAGGTTGTGACTGTGAAGGCTGTGGCTGAGGCTCACCAGAAACCTGTGGGCACTGTGAGCGATAGTGTCCCCACTCGTGACATCGGTAACACCGGACTGGTCGAGTAGATGGAGTAGCTGTGTCCGTGCTCCGAGCTGGTCCTGCTGGTGGTCGGTCTACTCGCTGCGACCCAGATGGTCGGGCGGAATCTGAGCCACGTCCGGCAAGTGCTCCTCCTAAAGTAGTCGATGGAGTAGAGCGAACACTGCCTGTGAAGGACGAACCTGTAGGTCGAAACCGTCTGTCTGACCTCTGCTGTTGAAATGGTCGACGTATCGGTCCAAAAGATCGTCGCGGTCTAGGCACTGCTCCAGACGAGCTCCCGAAACGTCTCCCTCTAATGTCCTCGAACTTCTCCGCAGCATCGGTAGCCTCGGAGATGGATGTGATGTGTAGCCCTGCCAACTTCTCCTGCACCTCCTCTCGCATGCCGCCAATGAACTTTTCAAGATTCTCCTCTGGAAATACGCCAGCTGCTCGTGTATGTCGTGACAGCTCTGTGTATCGGATAAAGTAATCTCTGGCGGTCATCTGCCCCTGACGAAGCTCTGCAAAAAGTCGGCGCTGGGACTCCTTCCACTTCGCAGAAAAGAAGTGGGCTCTGAACTTCGTCTCGAAGTCATCCCATGTAGGCTCTCGGCCTAGCTCAGACACTACAGCATCCCACCATCTCTCGGCAAAATCCGTCAATGAATACTCCATGAAGGATAGCCACGTGTCTCGTGGCGCGCGAATCATTCGGAGCACCTTCATTACCCGCTTCAGCCACTGCTCAGCAACGTCTGGTGAACATGTGCCCTCGAACAAGGGTATGTTGGCCCGCTGGTAGGACGTGAAAACAGACTGGTGCCTGTGAATGGCGGAATACTCGTGTGCACCCTCGTCAGCAAAGTCAACAGGGACCTGCTCCCTGTCTAAGTCTGCATCCTCCTCAGCTCCATGCTCTGGTATGCCCTCTAGTGGATCATCAGGATGAGGCTGCTCGACCTCAATGGACTGGTGCTGATCCTGTCGTATCCCATCCTGTGATGGATGGTACGTGAAATCTGATAGGTCCTCAAACCTCATCTCTATATCTGTCTGCATGTCGGCAATCTCAGTCTGTTGAGCCAAAATCTGCTCCTGCTGACCTCGCATGGCAGCCTGCTGCTGCTGGAGGTCCGTGAGGGCAGTCAGTATGCGTGTCAACTGATCGGCCGTCTCCTGACCTGGTCGGGATGCCATGGCTCTGCATGAGAACCATAATTAGTCATAAGAATGCCATAGGCAGATACTTATCATAAATGCTTTTCTCTTCTTGGGATATAATATAAAAATTAATGAACTTGGTGACATCTGTGGTTATTGAATATGAATGTCACATTTCCCTTCTCGGACTCACGACAAGTCGGAAGACTATCGCTATCCGAGAACTTAATGCGATCGGAATTGTAATACCGCGAATGTGCATATCGGGGTACCACTGCTCTGATACCAAAATTGTGAACCCCGCAGGATCCGGGTACCCGGTAATCACACACTCGCACTATTATTCACATGAGATCGCATGAAGTTGTAGAAAAACAGGGAAAATTTTTCGCGCATTTATGACATTCAATTCCAACACATAACCACAAAGTAAAAGAGACACATAGCACCAAAATTTCTTTTCATTAACATTCATATCAATTTACAATATGTACAAGGATCTTCCATTTTACAACATATATCCCAAGTGTGCTACAAAAGAGATAGCATATACATCTCCAACTAGACAAAAATTGAGACAAAGTACTTCATACCGTCTAGTGTATACTCTGTCTCCAGGAAGCATGTATAGCTACTGAACGGCTACTGAACTGCAGGCTATTTGCCTGCCAAACACATTAGAAAAGAAGAGGCGTCAGCCATTGCTGGTACCTCCCAAAAACTTATAAAAATAACTAGACATTTAATATGTGCAAAAGCAAGCAAGTAGAAGGTGGAAAGTAAAGTTTACATCTACTTGCGTAAGTAAAAAGGTTTTTCAGGCTATTTGTAAGTGTCTCAAATGTTTGTCCCATAACCCAACATTTCCCACATGTGACATATTTATATAGTAGTTGAGTATTCATGAGTGTATGAGTGTAAGCAAATATATCATTTTTTTTAGAGATCACGTTGGTGAGTGATAATGGAAAAGTTAAGATTGAACAGATCTCTTAATTTAATTAAATTCTTAGATAGAGAGAATAGTCATTTCCTATTAATCCCAACTTTTGATCGTAACTTCTCCAATTCTTAACTTCAATGTTTCAGATATAACTCCAGATGATGTAGATGTAGATATGGATGATCTAGATATATAATCGCCAAGTCTGTTGGCGAAGTAAACTCAAGCGGTGAAGAAGCCTACAAAAGGCTCTTCCGTCTCGCCCTCTAATTGGAAGCACGGTCCAATAGAGGGATAGGTCTACTCCCAAACTACGCCACTGAGACGGGTGAGAGAGACTCTCTAGAAAAGTCGCTCTAAAAACTTGCCCGACTAGTACGGGCGAACGAGCTCGTACGTAAAACTGAAAACCAAGGATCCCCCGCCTGGGTATCCTAAAACAGAGGGTCAGCGGAATGGTCTAAAGTCGGGATCCCAACGAGGCGTAAAAACAATGCGAGCTCGCGTAAAAACCCGTGAAAGAGATTGGGATCCTAGACCCGCGCACTTGGCGGCCGCTGCCCTAACCGGGCTTCCTTTTCTCCGCCCAGTTGAGGGTCACCGCACCCTCGCATGGTTAGGTGCAAGATTACCATAACCGGCTTTAATATTTATCAGACATTACTGATTCATTAACATTTTTTTACCCAATACTTTCTCAATTCTTTCTGTGGTTAATCATACAGATCTAGATCTCTTAATCAATGATTTTATTGATAATGATTCATGGAAAGTAGAGTGTTCCTAGAAGATGATTTCATGAAGATGACGTGATCATAGGTTATCATTAATGATAAGATCATGTCTAAGGTGTTTCTTGGATAATGGCTCCGTATATATTTATTATTTGCTGATTTAAAAGATAAGGTAATCATATCTATACACCTAATCGATATATTACCTAATCATATTTTCATGTGTCTAATGGAACGTCCACTCAATCAAATGTGATAAATTGCTCAAATGATCATTTATGAAGATTATTAGTTTTGTAAAACCCCTAGAATCCCAAATCAATGAACTACGGCTTGTCTTAATACTTGGAATTCCGACTAAATAACCAAGATTGAAGATCTCGTTTCCTTGGCTAGAATGTTATATTGTACTTACTAAAAAAATTTAGGAATTTATTGGCATTGTTTAGAGAATTCACTTTTATACATTAAACCACTACAGGTTTAAGGACAGCAAATACGAGGAAGATTATCCGTTTTATCTGCCCCAGGCTGGAATGGATCACCATGTCCTGAATCTATATAATAACAATATATATATCTTCTCAACTTTACTTTCTAAATTTTCTGTAAATCATGCTCTTATTTTGGCTTTATATTGTTTAATGAATCGATAAGATTTAACACAGAATATGTAGTGGAAATTTATTGAATAGATTAACTATTTTACTTTTGGGGCGACCTTCACTAATTACTTATGCAAATTCAGATTAATAAATTTCAACTTTTAATTCTAACAGAAACCAGAAATATAATTTTATTCTGGAAAAAAATCTGTTTGCATTTAAAATGCAGTGGATAAAATTTTCATTCGTAATGTGGGAAGACATTTATTCACCAATCAATACTTCAATGTTACAACACAACTTTTACCATAACTCACAATAACTATATCTATTATCTATGCAAACCAACAGGTATTTTTAGTCTAATAGTCCCTATGAAATGTATCAAGATCAACACCAAAATTTAATTGCACTCACAACCAGCATAATTTGATTTTTATTAAAACCCTTCTTTTTCTTTTGCATGCCCTTAGCCCCTTAATAAAGTCAACTTTCCAAATTTCATTAATGTAAAACCCCAATTTACAACTTACAAGATCCATAACCAGCACTTCTAATTATCATTCATGCATCCCCATCTTGTGCCCTTACAGGGAATCGATTCCACCATAAATCTAAAAATTCTACCCAATTTTGTCTTCCTGAAATTTCTATTGCATATATATAAAAAACGAGGATCAGAAACTATGATTCCAGAATTTGAAATTTGAAGTCAATTTGATTGAAATTACACCCAAGGGGCAGTAAAAGAGAAGTAATATCATGCATGCATGGCAGCAAAGATAAAGGGATTAGGATTGTACATTAGTCTTCCAAATTGGGAGAAGGATGCTTGCATGCAGCAGATTTTGGGTGCAGCAAAAAGGGGCTGATCATGCATGCAACTCCTTCAAGAACAATAGGACAACAACTGCAAATGGAAGGGATACTTGAGCTTGATCGGCTGGGAGCTGAAGTAGATCTTTTGTTGCTGAAAACTGCAGCAATTCCAGCTGCCCGTTGCAGTAGTTGTAGCCAATCACAACAGAGTTCCTTGGCTGGAGGTTGGCAGCCACGAACGCTAACCAAAACAGTAAGGAACTGCTGTAAAATCCGATGCTTTTCAACAAAGAAAAAGGAGAAAGGGGGAGGGCAGCAGCTCCTTCGGCTTGGAAACAAGAAAAAGAATAGGCATTTTGGAAAAAACGATGGAGGGATGTATTAATAGGGGAGGTGATGTCCTGGTGGGTGCCAAATGGAATGCGTACAAAAGACGTGGAAAGAGAAACCCAATAATAGTATTAGAAAAAACCAACGATACTTTAGTCTGTAGTGGCAGAATTTTTTTTTTAAACAGAGTCTGCAAGTCTGCAGTATCAGAATTTAAATATTTGTTAATTATTATTATTGTTTTCTTTTTATTTGATATACATAAGTTGATCGTACGTGCACCTTGGACCTCGGATTTCGACATGCAATATCTCAAATTGACCGTCTCAGAACAACGGTCAAAATGAGTATAATATTGATATACTTTTGGTCGAGTTTTGAATACCCGAAATTTTCGGATACGGTTTTTGTTTAGGATTAATTTTTGTGATTTAAAAATATCAAACGACCTCCGATTGACGAACGGTTGATTCCTTTGGTCTCGTGTCGTCAAATCGGATCTAATGACAGTCTTGGTTCGTTTTGCGGTTTCTGAATTTGCGTCGCGGCTTTTTCACGGCGCGCATTACGAAGCGACCGATTTTTGGTTGATTTTGCCCGAACGACTTTTGATTCATGATTACTTGGTCGTTTTAGGTTGTTTAGTATTGACCGACAACATTATTGGGTTCATTGGACCCAAAATCGGACGAGTTCGGGTTTGTTAGGATATGGATGTGACACTCCATCCATCCCTAAATGGATCTACTCCCTTCTCTCTGCTCTACCCTACTGACTTATCTTTTCCTCAACCCTTACGAATTTCTAGATGTATTACATGTGTTCATAACTTTCACACCACTGACAAACTCTCTCCTCATGTTATTAAATGCATTTTCCTGGGTTATTCTCGTACTCAAAAAGGTTACAGGTGCTATAATCCAATAGGACGTCGCTATTATATATCTGCAGATGTAACTTTTTTTAGCAGACCAGCTTCTTCACATAATCTGTTACCGATATCCCTCTTGATCTACCACCTCCACACGTTGTCTATACGCGAAAACAAAAATGCCAATCACCAGATGTTCCATTACCTATGTCTTTATTACAGGATGATATGCCTACTTCAATTGTCCCCTCCATTGTTGTCCCGAATGATGCTGAGGAGCTTCCCATTGCTCTATGCAGAACTAAGAGGCAGTGCACACTTCATCCTATGTCTCATTTCACTTCTACTGCTAGTTTATCAACCACTGACAGAAGATATACAGATGACCTCATGACCATTTCTATTCCAAGATATCACTACAGTGCTTTACAGGATTCAGGATGGTGAAAGGTCATGGATGACGAGATGGATGCTCTTATTTCCAGGGGAACATGAGATCTAGTGCAATGTCCCAAAGGGACTAAAACTGTGGCATGTAAATGGGTCTTCACGACCAAACAATCACCAGACGGGTCGATTGACAGGTTAAAAGCTCGTTTTGTGGCAAAGGGCTTCACACAGACATATGCAGTGGATTACTTTGAGACATTCTCACCGGTTGCACGTATGGGGTCAATAAGGACTATCCTTTCTGTGACAGCTAATAAGGCATGGCCTATCTTTCAGTTAGATGTGGAAAATGTGTTTTTATACGGCGATCTTGATGAGGAAGTTTATATGATGCAGCCTCCGGGTTATGAAGTCGAGGGGGAGTGTGTATGTCGACTTCGCAAAGCAATATATGGCCTAAAGTAGAGCCCAAGGGCATGGTTCGACAGACTTACTACAGAGATCAGCACTCTTGGCTTCCAGAGAACAACCTCTGATTATTCTGTGTTTGTCAGAAGACGAACAGGTGGTACTGTTATTCTTGCAGTCTATGTAGATGATATGGTTATCACAGGTGATAATGATAAAGGGATACTAGAGACCAAGGCCTTCCTCCAGAAGGTATTTGTTACCAAGGATCTTGGTTCACTATGGTATTTCGTGGGCATAGAAGTACTACACACTACAGAGGGTCACCATCTCTCACAGAGAAAATATTGTCTAGACATTCTTACGGAAGTTGGATTACTTGGATGCAAGCCCGTTGGTCCTGCAGATCCTAAGAAACGCTTCACATCCTCTGATCCTATCTTCGAAGATGTTACTCGATATAGGAGCCTGGTTGGCAAATTTCTTTACTTTACTGTCACCAGACCAGATATTTGCTATACAGTGAGCAGAGCTAGTCAGTACATGGAGCGATCTTGTTACAGTCACCGACAGGATGTTCTTCAGATTCTACGATACGAGAAGGAATCACCAGGAAGTGGCCTCTTCTATGGGACAAATGGGTACACCAATGTTATTACATATGCTGATGCAGACTATGCAAGCTCACCAGAGGATCGGCGCTCCACCACAGTTTATGCTATGATGGTTGGAGGAAATCTTGTTATGTGGAGAAGCAAGAAACAGAATGTTATATCTAGATCTAGTGCAGAAGCAGAGTATAGGGCGATGGCTCAAGATACTTGTGAGATCACGCGACTATTAAGTTTTCTGCAAGAACTTGGTATTGTTGTCACTATTCCTATTCCACTATATTGTGACAACAAATCTGCTAAATATATTGCCACGAATCCGGTGTTCCATGAGCGAACCAAACATATAGAGATTGACTGCCATTTTGTTCGTGATGTTGTCAGGATTGGAAGGATTACTACTCCTCACATCAACATTGATTGATAGGAGTCTCCTTGATTGTTTCCAAGTTGGGCATGACTGATAAATATGCTCCAACTTGAGGGGGGGTGTTAGGAGTATATATGTTAAGAGAATATTCTATGTTACGAGTATATATGTTAAGAGAATATTCTATGTGGCAGGAGTATATTCTTGTAACCCTATTGAGGGTATTTATGTAATTCTTCTTTGAGCTCTCTAGGGTTTTGTCCAATATAAGGACCTAGACCTCTCAAATAAGATACGCTCTTTCATTTTGTATTCTTCTTCACAGGAGTAATGGCAGGCCTACAATTAGCCATGTCTATCTAAGAGAGAAGATCAGTAATATACTTCCTCTAGATCATAACAAGACCTTGTTGGTTCCTAGCAAACTCAAGCAACAAAAAGTAACGTAAATCGCCAAGGTCCTTAGTTACAACTGGTTGTCCAAGGAATTCCTTAACTGCACGAATACATTGCACATCACTCCCTTTAACAATGATATCATCAACATAGACCACTATAACAATGATACCTCTTTGAGTCGTCCGAACAAACAGTGAATGATTTGCAGTCGATCTCGTGAAGCCTTGTTGCTCTATCAAGTTTGAGAGCTTCTGAAACCATGCTCTGGGACTATGCTTAAGGTCATGAGTAGCCTTGTGAAGTATGCAAACCTTCTAACACTCCCCTCAACAGCAAACCCAGGTGGTTGCTACATGTAGACTTCCTCATGTAAGTCACCATAGAGAAATGCACTCTTCACATCAAGCTGAGACAAGGACTAGTTCAGTATCACTGTAACAGAAAGAAGGATCTCAAGAGTAGAATAACAAGCCACGGGAGAGAAGATATCATGATAGTCCACCCCATAGGTCTGGATGAACCCTCGAACCACAAGCCTCGCCTTGTAGCTATCAACATTACCATATGCATGGCACTTCACTGTGAACACCGACTTGCATCCAACCACAGATGCCCATGTAGTGATAAGATCCGTGTGCCACGTGACTATAGGCGGCTATCTCCTCCATAGCAAGACGCCACTGAATGTCCTGCATAGCCTCGTGGTATGTACATGGGATCTCTATGGTTGACAAACCTCCTAAGATCTTATGAAAGATACCCCTACGAAACATGAGTAGCAAGAGGATATGTGGCATGTGTACGCCTCCGCTTCCATAGAGGAATGGGCACATCAAGATCATATGTACCATTTGTAACCTGTAAAGTAGCCTCATGTGAAGGCACATGCTCGTCTTGTAAAGTAGCATGTTGGATAGACAAATCACAAGTGTCGTCAGTAGAAACAAAGTGATCTAACATACATGGGTTGTGCTAGATGATGGGAAGGCCCACAAGCAGGGGGGACAGTGAGTGGCCTGCGAATGTAAAAATGTAGCAAAAACTTAACCAACGTACTAGGTGGTGGGGATGGAGAAGCAACCATAGTAGGAGGTAACGGTGGAGGTGGCCGAGAAGGTAGGACCATAGGAGGAGGTGGTGGTGAAGTACGAGTGGCCACAGGAGGAGGTAGTGGTGGAGAAGGAGGGGGGAATGCACCTCCTCACTGGACTCAGAGGTGGTCGTCCTATCACCCGTAGGAGTAAAGTACACAACTAACTCAAAGAATGTGACATCAGCACTAATGTAGTACTTCCATCTAATCGGATCAAAGCAATGATATCCTTTCTAAGTCTGAAAGTATCCACAAAGACATACTCAACAACTCTGGGAAAGAGCCTGTCACAACCAGGAGTCGGATGGTGAATAAATACCACAGAACCAAAGGTACGAGGTGTTAGTGAGAAAAGATCCTTATTGGAAAATTCAATCGAAAAATGAATCTTTTCAAGTAATACAGAAGACGATATCTGGTTGACCAGATAACAAGCAGTAAGAACAGCATCCCCCCAAAAGGCATGCGGAGCACGACTCTGTATAAGAAGAGTCGAAGTCGCATCAAGAAAATGACAGTGGTTGTGTTCTGCAGAACCGTTCTGCTGAGAAGTGTAAAGGCAAGACGTCTAATGTATAATGCCATGAGACCTGAAGAATTGAGATAACTGAGTAGTAGAAAACTCTATGGCATTAACAGAGGTAACATACTTAATTGTAGCAGAGGAAATATTCTTTATTTCATTAATATAGGGACCTTGCCTCAAATTTATTTTTGAAAAGAAAAATCCATGACAATCTAGAGTAATCATCGATGGCTATAAGATAAAACTTGTGCTCATTGTGGTCAGGGACACGACGGTGACCCCAGATATCAAAATGGACTAACTCAGATAAAGAACTACTGCTACGGCTCGGACGACCAGATAACTGAAAAGGTAATGCTTCCAAGCTGGCAAGCCTCACATTGAAAGGTAGATCTGGACATAATCTGAGGGAGGACTCTACACAGCTTCTGTAGAGGAAGATGATCGAATCAAAGATGTCGCATGTAGGGGAAAATAGACCCATAAGGAATAGAAGAAGCACTGACATATGAAGATTAGACCAATTTGTAGAGACCCTCTTGCTCACGAACGGATCCAATCAACTTGTGAGAATATCTTGAAACACAAGAGAGGAGGCGTAAAAAATGACACGACAATGTAAATCCTTGACGACTTAACTAACATATAATTAATTCATCCAAAAATCAAGAGCATGAAGAACATTTTGTAGGTGCATGGATTGTGTCAATAGAATATTGCCATGTCCAGTAACGGGAGAATGCCTACAATGGTCCTGCCAAGTGGAACATGATTGTAGGAAGTAAACTAAGCTATGTCTCCACAGAGATGATAAGTGACACTGCAATCCATGTTCCACTCCAAGAGGTATGCCCTATGACAACCAGAAAAAGCATAGGCTATACATGAAATGCTAGCAGATGTAGAGGTAGCAACATATGATGAGCTCGGTGGTGCACTAGAGGGTCTGGTATGAGGAGGCGTTATCTCTATCAGACGGGAGACAAACTCTTAGAATTTTTTATCAAAGGAAATGGCTGGGGAAGCAAGAGTCTTACCCTCATCAGCAACACCAGTAGTTGCTAGAAAGCCATGCTTAGAATAGCATGTGTCCTCAGAGTGATCAGGGCGATGGCAATAGGTACACGGTCGACGTGGGGGGAACCTCACATGCCCCTTGGATCGTGGCCTCTGAACTGCGAACCACATCCTCAACCATGAGATGCGACCATGGCCAAAGAGGTCTGAGAGGCAACTGACGAAGAAACAATAATCATGCAGAGTCTGCGGTATGCTGCCTCCATACGAAAATGGTAGAATCTGCAAGTAATTGTGATTGTACAATATCATACTCAAGATCAGGAGTTGCTAAGAAGACTCCAAGCATGGTGATGTTCCTGTGCGCCCGTTGCAGCTCCGCTATCGTTGCAAGAGGCATGAAGATGTGTAGCTTCTCGAACATGCCCCGGAGAGATGTATAGAGAATGAAGAGGATCGTCATTCTGCCTGATCGTGAAGACGTCATGCTGGAGTTGCAGTATCTTCAACGCATTCCTCGCCTGAGAATAGGTGGCGGTAAAGATGTCACACATTACCTTAACAGTGGGTTGATTCAAGATGTTGGCTATATCCACAACGAGAACACTAAATAGCCACACAAATGCATACACGCCATCTGCCTCCCAAGGGGCATTAGCACCAATCTTGTTTATCACCTCTTCCTGCGTCAGGATATGCTTCCTCCCATTGGACTACATAAGGCTCGTGAACTGCATAGCACACAAGTCATAGTTGGACCCATCCATTTTGACAATAGGTGTCGTACCTCCGAAGACGTCCGAAGATGCGATGCAGACCTTGCTCTCTGACATGATGCCGAAGCCAAAGATTAGGGGTCTGTTTGATTACAGGGTACCCCAGGGTACCCTGGCATACCCCCAGCTCCACCCCTGCATTTCTGGGTTGGGATACTTGCATGAACCCTACAATTTCTTCGGTATAATATTTTTTAATTATGTTCAAATAAAAATATAGCATAAAAAACATATTATAATCATTAGAAAGGTAATATAACAGATAATCAATGTCACATCACATCACATTTATCGTTCTAATCCTCCCATCCATCCAAATAGCTACTATTCACAGGAGGATACCCCAACCCAACCCAGTTATCAAACATGCCCTAGGGTTGTAGACAGGATTGAATGTCTCTACACGAATATATAAAGAATCAATTGTATATGCAGACTCATACCACAACCGTTTCCATCAACCAAGATCACACGCTAGGGTACGAGGATGTAGCAAAAGATCTGATTTCACCAAACAATCTCCAAAATCAGACCGTTTGGAGACCTTTTTGGAAGTAACGATCCAAAATCAGACCACCACAGACCACACGAAGCTGCTAGGACGCAACACAACGGTCCACGATGGCTCGGTGGCGACGTTAGGGCTACTAGGGTGACAGGGGCGACGGAGTTGGAAGCACCTACAACCACATCTGAAGTGTGAGGGTGTTGTGCAGCCTAGGACCACACCGCTAAACTTGGTAGGCGATGAGGGGCACTGTGAAGCCCTGCCCGTGGATCCGAGTTAACCCGTTTACACATCACTCGTAGCTGATGATGTGTCGAGGGTCATGCACATATTTCCTCAGCTTGGATATGTGAAAGCCATCATGTATGGTTGAAAGGTGTAGAGGAAGTGCTACTCGGTACGCTACCTTCCCTACACGAGCTATGATTTCAAATGGTTCCACATATCGTGGCGTCATCTTGTCACGAACACCAAATCTATGTACTCCATTCATGAGAGATACTTGTAGAAATACCCAATCTCCCACCTCTATTTACAGAAATTTCATCAGTTTGCGAGATTAATTGAATCATAGTCAGATTGATTTTAGAGAAGAGGATCGGACTACCTGAAACTCCAAGTCTCTTCTCCGATGGTATGCATAGCTCTTCTGGCGGCTTTTCCAATAGCATGCATTACGATGCGATCAACCTTTCGTCGACGGCATTGGAACGAAATTCGATTTGTGACTTATAGGTCGATCTAGGTTTATTCAATATAGATTGAATATTAAAGACCCTTTTAATCGGGATGGGTTCGAGTTATTCGGATCTGGATGTCACAAATATAAAACCTCAAAGGGAGTTTCATCCTCGAGACTCGAGTCAAGGTCACTGTGTGTCTTGTTTGGATTTTATCTGGCCATAAAAACCTCAAAGGATTTCGAACCCCAAAACCTCAAGGGAAAACAAGCCATATTCTTTCAGCATATATATAATTAAATAGGCTTGTTTCGATGATTACCTGAAAAAAGCTGTGGGTATCGTGCATGCATGTCTGTTTCAGTCTTCCATGTCGCCTCCTTGATACTATGTCGGTGCCGTAGCACCTTAACTTGGGTGATCTCTTTGCTGCGAAGCTTCTTTACAGCACTATCGAGTATCTGCATTGGTCTCTCCTCGTAAGTCAAGTCAGGCTCCACGTCAAGATTCTCATCTCAAAATCATCCCATGTGGGCTCGCGCCCCAACTCAGAAACGATCGCTTTCCACCATCTCTCTGTGAATGTTGTTAGTGAGTACTCCATAAAGGATAACCACGAGCAGGGGCACGTTGACCTTCAGTACCCTCTTCAGCCACTGCTCAGTCTCATCTGACGTCCCGGTGCCCTCGAACATGGGCACATTGGCTCGTTGATAGGAAGTGAAAACTGACTGATGCATGTGTACATCAGAGTGCTCGGGTGCAATCTTGTCAGCAAAAGGTACAGGATCTTGCTCCCTGTCATAATCTCCATCCTCTACTCGATGTGTTGGCATCTCCTCATGTTAATCATCAAAGTGAGGTTGTTGTACCTCAACCGATTGAGGCCGGTCCTGTCGTTTTCCATCCTGAGATGGATAGTAAGTGAAATCTGACAGCTCGAACCTCATCTCCATGTCAGTCTGCATGTCAGCGACCTTTGTCTGTTGAGCCAAAATCTGGTCATGTTGACCTCTCATAGCAGTATGTTGCTATTGGAGGTCAAACCAGCGATCTAAATCTCGCGAAATTTCGGCGAAATATCGTCGAAATTTCAGTTTCGATGGGTGGAGTATATTGAAACCTATATGCATGTTGATTTCCCGGATATCGCCCGAAATCTCGCAAGATATCGGTGAGATTTTGGGTCATCTCGCCCAAAAAAACGAATCTGCAATTAAAAAATACCCACTTTTGGCGATATGGACCGAATGTCGGTCGAAATCCGCCCATTTCGACCGAGTTTGAGCTGCCAACTTTTCCAAGCTTCCTCTAAGATCATATTTCGCCCCTTGCTTCAAGGTAAGTCAAAATTGGACAAATCTTCATTAAATTCTTGAATTTATTTAGGGATTTTACTCTTAAGATGTTGATCTAGCTTGGTGTGGTTTTTTTTCTAAGAGATTTCGAAAATCTAACTTGATTTTTGGAGACCAAAATTAGGGATTTTGTGTTTCAATTGCACAATAATGATAGTTCTGAATGTATTAACTCGGATCTTGTGTATAACATGTAGTAAAGCGTGGGGTTTTTGTATTTTAATGTGGAATCATGATGAGTTCTTCAAGGATAAACTCGAATCTTAAGTTATGGAAGTAGAAAATATGTTTCAGATTTTTTTTGTAAATGAAATTTAAAAATTGAGTAAATCTGAAAATCAAATCTTAGATCTATTATTTGGTTTACATGTTTTGTTTCACTTAGGTAGTTTTTCTCGAAAATGCTCCCCTAATTGCTAGATCTAAGACCCTAATGTATAGATCTAACGTGTTTTTCTGAAAATCAGAATATTAAGAGTATACTTTCAATTTCAAACACCAAGTATTTACGATTTGAAAAATTAAAAATATATTAATTTCGAAAATTAAAACATAAACTAATTAGCAAATTCTTAATTGATCGCATTGTATGCCTCTTGAATGATTGTTCTTCAATTTCCTCGTAGGTTTCGGTGATCATCATCATGACACATTCCGATTCCGGATCAAGATCTGACAGTTCTGAGGATTAGAGGGGCGATTTCAGTGGGGACAATGGTTGGAGGTATGCCTCCGCTCCTGATGGAAATAAAACTGGAAAGAAGTTGGGAGGAGGCGGGATCACGAGGATGAAGCAACATCTTATTGGCAATAACAAGAATATTGCCAAGTGCGCGTGTTGTCCCAAAGATGTGAGGGACAAGGGGAAGGCCAGCTTGGACGGGAAGAAAGATAGGGATGCAGAGAGGGTAAGAAGGTACGAACAATTCAAAGAGTTCATTTTTGAGAAAGAATTCAACGTCCTCTCAGATTCAGACGACGATGACTTTGTCTACCTCGCTGACATTCAAACTACAGTGGAGAGGAGGGCATACAAGAGGGCAACAAAAGAATCAATGAGCGAGTTCGAGAGGAGAGAACTCGATGGTGCACGAGACAGCTTCTATGGTGCAGGTGGCAGTGGGAGTGGTTCTGGAGGCGCACAAGTACCACCACCCACCAAAATATACAAGGGGAAGGGAATTGAGCCCTTCTTGACGAGGAGCGGATCCATGCAATACAAGGCAACCAAGGATCTGAGGCAGAAGACGATGAAGGGTATGTTCACCAATGCATGAGAAAGGATAGGAAAGAGACCATCAGCAAGCTATTACCGGATCTCAAGCCAGTACTTCGTAGCCTTGTCGTGCCACTCGTGATACCGGATCTAGTGTTGCTTAACCTTGTCTCGGGATGCTCATAGGCATCGATGACCACCAATACATGCAGTACGTGATGGATTAGAAGGCCATGTACTCGTACATGACATGGGAGAACTACTGCGAGTTCATTGAATCTGCGATGCGTTATGAGAGACAACAAGGAGGGGGGGCGATTCAGATCCACCGCGGAACTCTTGGTTCTGAACCAAACATATCACCATGTAATATATTTTAATCTTTTATTGCATTAATCATTAATGTGCATGTTCTTATTACTCTACGTGAAATATATGTATTTTCACTTTTTTTGAAGCCAAACAAGGGGGAAACACTCAAAGGCAAGGTTCAGGAAAGCGGTATGCGAATGCGTTCGGACAGGTCACTGAATAGCGCTTAAGCGGTATGCGTGAACATATATGAGGTATATGCAGTTCTACGCAGTTTCCTAATTTGTTATTTAAAAATAAATAAATATAGACAAAAGTGACTACAACAGAACTAAATTTATGTATAATTGTGTCCAACAAAAGATTTAAGAAAAATAAATTTCATATAGAGTTCAAAATAATCTCTATCAATCAAATATCAATACTTCAATAGAACGGTTAGCACACAAAATAATTGACAACAATCAACAAAATAGAAAAGTTAGCACACAAAATGCCTCTATTATTGAATATAATGTCATTTATCACTATCGTTATATTTATAACTGATCATCCATCAAAAGTACTACAATTTACATATAATATATTGCATTCATAATAACTATTAGTTGACTAAATTAGTTTGCTAAATTATTAGTACATTATTCTTTTTCTTCCTTGCGTGTTTACTCCAATCTCGCAGTACAACTACTTTGACGATGGATTTAAATGGTCATGGAATGCATGGTTGGCATACATGCAAAATCAAGGAAAACGTGGCACAAATAATACAATAAAAACGTGGCACAAATTAAAAAATTAAAAAATAAATTAATTAAAAAATGTGTATGTAGCTAAATTAAAAAATGTGTATGTAGCCACACAGACCGTGTATGCGGCCCGCATAAGCGCACAGGGCTCATAATGGGGGCTTCATGAAAGCGATGCGCTGAGGGCACCGCATACGCACAGGTCGCGTTCGTGAACACTGCTCAAAGGTGCCCGCCCCAGAATTGCATTAATAAATTAAAAAAGAAAATACAAAAAACATATTACAGATTACATGCTCCAGGACTCTACCAGACCTTTCGCCTGGATACAAACATTCTCCCTATAGAACCTCTGACTCGAAAAGAACAAAGCATTCCTGGCCAACCAGATGGCCCAAACGATGGCCAGCGGGTGGAGCAGCTCACTCCTCAGGCGGTGCTTGGCGAGGATTAAGGACTCGCACAAAGAGAGCAAGCTCCCAGCAGGGCAGATCAGAAACTTCCTATATAAACCTTGATTCGTGGCAAAGGAAAAGGAGATGCTCAATTGATTCGATCCCGTTGCCACAAAGAAGGCACCTGTCAGAGACCATCCCAAGCAATCTGGCACATCGATCACGCGTCATCAATCTCTTGCGCATGAGCAGCCACAGGAAGAAACCAATCCGTTCTGGGAGCCTGAGTCCCCACAAGAAACGGCAATCCCTAACCAGCTCGGCCGACTACGAAGGAGGTGGCCTAGAGATCATCGAGTACGCCTTCTTGACCGTGAAGGATCCCCCCTCCACACACCAGTGGTCCCACTCCCCGGAAGGACCGCCAACCGCTCTCAAGGAGTCAAGCAGGAGAAGAAACTCCTCAAGATGCTAGTCAGAAAAGCTAGCACAAAAAAGCGGCATCCAGTTTCCGTCATTCCAGCAAGAGGCAATACAAAAAAAACAAGTCTCCGACGTCCGTGTATTTTCACTTGTTGTAAAACTGTTACTCTGTTAACAACGATATGTTTGGTATGGTGTGTGACATACCGTCATAGTCATAGATGATAAGATGGTTAATATGTATGCTACAAGCCTATAAGTGTATATCTATTGTTTCATTGTTTGAACTGAAGTACTCAGATTAACTCCATTTGCAATATCTAACATATTGTACAATATGACCGATATACCGATATGTACAATATAAGGGGTATAGATGAGCAATATTTGTGAAATAGTTGTGTATTTATAAGTTATTTATTCTTCTAATAACTTGGAAGATCATAATTTACAATAAAATTGAAAAAATGACTTTTTGAGCCATTTCCGAAATTTCCACCGAAATCGTCGAAATTTCCCAAAATATCGGTGAAATTTCTGTATTAGGGGTGACCGAAATGAGATCGAAATCGATATTTCGAACCTTGAGGTCAGTGAGTACGGTCATGATACGCTCTAATCGATCAGTCATCTCCTGGTCAGCTCTGGACATCATCATTCTGCATGAGAATCGATATTATTAATCATAATAGTTGATGTTTGCTAACATTTCTAACCATGCTTTTCTCTTCTTGGGATACTTGGTGACATCTGTGGTTATTGTATTTGAATGTTATATTTCCCTCTCGGACTCACGACAAATCGGAGGATTGTTGCTATCTGAGAACTTAATGCGATAGGAATTAAAATATTGCAAATGTGTATACCAGGGTACCACAGCTCTTATACTAAACTGTGAAGCCTCGCCTGTGGATCCGGGTTTACCCGTTTACACATCACTCGTAACTAATGACGTGTCGAGGGTCGTGCACATACTTCCTCGGATTGGATATGTGAAAGGCATCGTGTATGACTGAAAGGTGTGGAGGAAGGGCTACTCGGTAGGCTACCTTCCCTACACAAGCTATGATCTCAAATGGTCCCACATATCGTGGCGCCAACTTGCCACGAACACCAAATCTTTGCACCCCTTTATGGGAGATACTCGTAAAAACACCCAATCTCCCACATGTATTATCAAAAATTTCATCGGTATGCAAGATTAATTGAATCATAATCGGAATGAATTTAGAGAAGAGGATCGGATTACTTGAAACTCCAAGTCTCTTCTTTGACGGTCTGCATAGCTCCTATGGTGGCTTTTCCAATGACATGCATTACGATGCGATCAACCTTTGGTCGACTGCGTCTAAACGTAATTCGATGCGACTTATAGGTCGATCTAAGTTTATTCAATACCGACTGAATATTAATTGATCATTCAGACTCTTAATCGGGTTGGATTCGGGTTATTCGGATCCGGATGCCACGGGCACCGTGGGGGTGCTGCTCGGACTCTATTGGGCAACAAGAGGCGATGAGGATAGGCCACGCGGATCAACAACGATGGTGAGGGTAGAGGCCAACTTATGGGATAGGGGTTTTAAGGCACAGGGGCTTCGGTCTAAGACTGTCGCTCCGATACCATGTGGAGAAAAAATAATGAATTTCATTATTAAGGGGTCCAAGAGTTCTCTTATATAGAGAGAAGTGATGTTGGACAAATTATATAAGAGACGAAAGAAAATAGAAATACATAAAAATAGGAAAAGATAACTATCTTTTTTTGAATGAAAAAAGGGCCTACACCGTATAGATGTAATATGTATGCCCAAAAATAAACTATCTCAAAACATATTATAGTCTATTACTATTTAATGTTTTTATTAAATTATAATATATTATTACTATTTAATATTTTGATTAAAGCATTACAAGCTGCATAATCTGCATATGCCCACGTATATTCATCTGCATATCCGCTTAATCACTTGAGACCGCATAGCCGAACGAGTATCACATACTCGCATCTTTGAAACTTGCTCCATGTAGATTCTCTCACCACCCCCCCCCCCCGAAAAGTAGCCAAATTATGAGCAATCCACAGAGACCAGAGAATAGTCGCAACCCAAACCTTGGTAGGACCAATCCCATGTCCCAACCTACCACTCCCAAAACGCACCTCGAACTAGGGTTGCCACCGAATCAATACGTGTCGTGAACCAAACCTCCTTCAAAACGGAACAACCAAACAAGAGATGTTAACCATCATCCTCCACCTCCATGCACAGCTTCCATAAATCATCATGGCTCCAAAAAAACATGGATCTGCATTTAATAGTCAATAGTTGATCTGTCCTCGTAAGACAAATGAGAATTAGGACAAGCAACAGCACCATCCACTGACAAATATGCTCGTATTAAACTGAAGCAACTAAAGGATCAAAGACCGTCACCGAGTGGAAAGCCCTATGTGCCACCCACAGCGTGAAATGCTTATAAGCCCAAGTCCAATGATTAGTTGTATCTGACAACCCCCCAATTTGAGGAAATACCTTCAAAAGAAGCAAATACTCTACAAAACATTGATCCAACAAAGGAGTACGAAATTGAGGTAGCCATCCATCTTCCTCCATGCATTCTTGCACAGTGCAATTCACATCAAACACTAGAGCAAGTAGTCGCAAGAAAAGAACCCCAAACGCACCATGTTACGTCCAGTCATCGGCCCAAAAGCGAAATCTAAAGCCATCACCTAAACGAGGCTTCATAAGCGAGGCCATACGAGGAAGAATCAAGCAAATGCCCAATCAAAAGTTCGAGGGTGCACTCACTACTCCGGCTTAAACAGAAAGATCCATAGGAGTCCCACAAATAGAACGAAACATCATGCATAATTGGTCATATCCACCGCCTTAAATGCAAGACCCACTTAGCCAGTGATGCTCTCTTTATCTCCTCCAATCTCATAATTCACACACCCTCATCCTCCTCTCTATGCATCAGGATCTTCCAACCCACCAGATGAAACCATTCGACTCCCTGAACAAAGCCCAAAAGAACCTCCGCATCAACACCTCAAACCTCCCCTTCACCCCGACGAGCAAACACCGCATAGAAAGGAAGAAGACGGGAATAGCAAACAACATCGCCTTCAAAAGAACCACGTGGCCACACTCTAGAGACAAACTGCACACCAACCTGCCAACTTCTGCTCTATCTTTTCAATCACATGCGACAGTCAAATTGCTCCAGCCTCCCACTACCAAGAGGCAAACTAAGAAATACATGTGGGATTGCTTCATGGTGCAACCAAAGGGAAACCCCACAAGCCTTCGCATCTTCCTCGCCCATCCCAAAAGGAACAAATGTTGATTAGCAAGATTAATCCTCAGCATAGAGACCATCCCAAACAACTCCATCACGATGGCCACCCCCTCGAAACACTGCATCCCCTTTCATAAAAAAAGTGCCATCAACATACTTAAGGGCGGGCACAAAAATAATATACACACTAAAGTCAACAATAAACCCACCCTCCCATTGCATTTTAGACATCCTAGTCATGGTATTAGCCACAAGTACAAAAAGTAATTGTGTCAGTGGGCAACCCTGTCAGACCCCTCTTTAGGGCTGAAAGAATCCACCCTCCTCTCTGCCATTAACCAGAATAACATAGGTTGAGGTTGCCACACAACGCTTCATCTAATAGCAGCAACAAGCCACCCTTCAAGAAAAACACCAAGCCGCCCTTCAGGCTACTACGACCATAAGTCCCATTGCAATGAAATCATCATTGAGCATTATCAAATGGTCAATGAAATTGCCCAGTAAACAAGTGTTGATGTCAATGCAACACGAAACCTTGATGGTATATCCGTTAGCATTGCCAAGTGTGTCGATTCCACATAAACATGGAGCCCCCAAGCACTAAAAGAACAGCAACCATGTCAATGATGGACAATACTTTTGCAATAAAAGTAGATCACCGGATCACAACATTTGCATGCTAAGTGAGCCTATGAACTACACCACATTCAAAGAACATTAGTCTTCCAACAAAACCTCTTGCAGTGAAATGCCATAGTGAAATTAACTTCACCCTATCCTACTCCTCTCAAACCACCATTTTCCCTCACTTTTTTTGACTTCTTTCACTCAATCTCTCTCCATTATAGTCGGCAATATCACGATATATCGGCGATATTGACGAGATGTGGCTACCTATATTCATATAAATATATTTTTCCAGGATATTCGGTGATATATTGCCATATCGCTCGAAATTGAATGTTTTAGTATAAAATTTCTCGGATATCGACCGATATCACTGATATCTATATATATATATATATATATCAATGATATTACCCTTGTAGGCTTGATTTCACTACTTATTTTGCTGCTCCTAGTATTAAAACACATCATGAATTATATATTTTGTTTCGGGTCAAGGGTGATGCCCCTGCACCCTCATAGGGGGAACGCATATGCTCCCCCTTGACCCCCCCAAGCTCGTTGATCGGGCAGCGAGACCCCTGTCTGGTAGGCCATGGCGCTACAGGGGGTGCATACAACGGTTCTTCAATTGGTGGACTTCGCCTTTTTGGCAATAGAGATGAAAACAGGTCTAATGCAAATCAAGTTAGAATCACAGGTCCAGAATATATCTCAACGGTCAACCGTCAGCTATCAGCATTAACAACCAGCGATTTGTGCAATATGTGTATTCGTGTACTAACTACATCTTATTCTTGCATATAAATGTGTATTTGTATGTTATTTATTGTTTTAATAACTAGGATGATCTTAATTTGTGAAAAATCGCTTTTGCGTCACTTTCGACCAGACGGACCGATACAATATTGATATTTCCTACCTTGCCCTTCACAGAACTCTTGGTTATAAACCCCTCATGATTAGGTAACCTCTTTTACAATATTGCATTAATTTACATTTTTTCATTTATTTTTGTGAATAGATAAATCTTTATACTAAGAAACAGTGTCTCATTAATCATTATGTACATTTTTTGAATCAAACGACTCATCTCAATACCATTCACTGTCATCCATGAATAAAACAGGTGTTATAAGTGTACTTAACTTAGCAACTTTGATTCGAATTCCAATGTCTATTAATCACCAATCAACATTAACAACGATATGTTCGACATGATCGATATGTCATAGATGATCTATATGTGCTTTCTAAGTGTATATTTTGTAAATTATTTAATATTATAAGAACTTGGATTAAATAATTTACCCGGCAGACCCTATAATCTTTGCCAATGACCTCTACGACCTTTGAAATATCGATATTCCTCCATCGACCCCGTAAACTTATTAACCTTTACCCTACAGACCTTGTGGTTATCCCCCATCCATTTGATCGTTGAAACTAACCAGATTTTGTTATCTTCCTTTACATTATACCCATTTTATTTATCAAATTTACCCATAAGTGCCACTCCCTCATCCACGTCAGCCCCGCCGTCGAGCCTGCTCGAAGCACCCCCGACCACCTGCCCGAAGCAACCCCCCCCCCCGGTGACCGGACCTCCCTTGCACCCATGCGGGCCACCTGCGGCTACCTACCCTGCACCCACCGCCTGCGGGCAACCTGCAAAGCTCCCCCCCCTACCTCCTGCGAAGCCCCCCACCCTCCCCCGCTACCTCCTGCGAAGCCCCCCCCCCTCGGGTGGTCGGACCTCTCCTTCACCCACGTGCGGGCCACCTGCGCCCACCGCGGGCCGCCCCCCCCCCCCCCCCCCCCCCCGGCTACCCCCTGCACCCATCCCCTTCCCCTGCTCGACCTCCCTGCCCCCCCTACCTCTCCTGCCCCGCATCGAAGGCCCCCCGACCGCCTCCACCTGCGAAGCCCCCCCCCCCCCGCCCCCCTGTTCGAGCCCCTCTCCAGCGCAAGCCATCTTGCGAGATCTTCCCAGGAGCAAGGAGAGCTCGTCAACGTGGCATCTGGTGGCCAGAGCAGTAAAAAAATTAGAGATCAAAGGAGCCAAACTCGGGTGGAACCTGATCCCGTCCACTGCCAACCTCCTCCAGTCAAGCCTCCCCTCGGTGCTGCAATGGGAGAGGAAGCTGTTGGAGGAGGAGGGATTATTTTTTTCTTTTCTTGGTTAATTCTAGCCGTCCGATCATTATTGGTTAGATTAACTCGTTTTAACTCAAGGAAGTTAACTTTAGATGTGTCAATTTAACGGTAGGGTTCATGGGGTAAGACGGAGTAAGTTTACGAGGTCGAGGGAGGAATATCGATGTTTCAAAGATCGTAGATGTCATTGACAAAGATTATAGGGTCTGCCGGGTAAAAATCCCTTTATACTATAGTACCATTAAAAAATGGAAGATATCTCTTAGAATTGTATAATTATGTTTTGCATTACATTTAGCATGATTTAAACCCTTACGTTTAGGACGTATATGGTCATGGGGTTGGATGGAGTTGGCCCTCTAGTTATCCCCAATCACCTAACTCGTTAACCCTCAACATACCAATCTTTCCAACCACAATATATATTTTCATATAGCTATAATTTACCATCATATGAAATATCACGTTATCATAATCAGTTTTTTCCTAAATATCCTTCGTTTTCCCCTTCTCTGCCAACTCATTTGCTTATTTTGCAAATGTTTAGATGATATTTTCACTATTTGTTAATCTATGAACGATACAAATGTCAAACTTATCCTATGCTACAACATGGTATTCTTCCCTACTTACTAACCACAGGGTTATTCCAACCATGCAGCCAAACGAACCCTTAATTCATTATTTTAAACATTTTTTATTCATATGTTTACGTGATTACCCTGTGTGCCTATGCATATATTATTCCCATGGTCAAATCGATGTAGGCGTCAAATGTCCAAATTTAAGGCAAAGAGGGGTAGCACACGAGAAGAGTTACTAAATGATTCACATTCTATAACCCTGAGGTCATGAGAGGCTAAAGCTAAGTAGAGGCATTATGGTAGTCTTTTCACATTCTTTATTTTTTTCCATTTCAAGGCATTGTCCATGACATGGCTTTCAACTTTATTCATGATATGAGGATATAGGCCTTGCACAATTTGACATATCATGTAAACATCTTTTTTTAAGAAGGCCCAAATTATCTTTCCAAAGGGCTTATCGGAAAAAAGAAAAGCTCTTGACAGATGCATCAATCACTATTTATCATGGTAAGCCAACATCTTCAAGTGCTTAATGATCGACTATGAAACCACCTTCCCTATCGCATCCATCACATATCTTATCATATGAATCTCTTGAAATGTCAAGTTAAGGTCCTTCGGCCATCCTTTTTTTCCATCAACAACCATACCACGAATCAACAAACTATCAAGGATCAATGTGATATTAGGTTTGACGATTGATAGACGCTATCAACACCCCTAGATCCGAACTTCAAAAGAGTGCCAAGCAATGTTACTTCAGCTCTCCCATTCATGTACACTAACCCACAACCCCATTCTCCAGCTACTAAGACAGAGAATCTCGTGAGAAACAAATTTCTCCCATGTAGCCAATGCAAGTGGTTCAGCGCAATTTCACACACATTTCCCATGTAAAAGCTGAAAAACTTACTCTATCTATATCATCATGCATGCATTGATGATTGACCTACGTTTCCATCAAAAACCTTAAATTCGGAGCAGATCAAATTACACGCTTTAACAGAAAGATAAAAGGAGAGATCCGGTCCATACAAGCGTGGCAGAATGTTCCCTGCATGTTGCACGAGCTCGTACAGTTCGATCACTGAGCAGCTCCCGCGGTTCGTCTCATCCGCGAAGAACATCTCCACCTTCCTCAGCTCGTCGAACGCCCTCATATCTTCCCACATACAAACACAAACAAATTACTCCAAGATTTACAAAAAAAAAAAACGATCTCTTTCCAAAACACCTTCCACAAGCAATCCTTACAGAGCTCGTAATACTTGTGAGGCGAGAGCTTAGACGTTCGGAGTTCAGACAGCATTTGGGCGGAGAACTTGAGCGCGTCCCCTCAGATTGTTCGAATCCTGCGAGGAGGTTCCAGCGTGAGGATAATCGCGTCGGGAAACCGTAATTGGGAGGGGTGGGATCTAGGAGAAGGGGCGCACGAGAGCGCGGTGCATGTAGAAGGCGTTCTGCTGCAGACCGGCGATGCCCTCGGCGAGCCACTTCTCCTCGTCATCGGCGACGCCGTCCATTGGCGTGGAGGGGAAGTCGATCGACTCCGGTACGGGATCTCACGGAGGAGGAGATGCTGATGCGTGGGGTGGTTGTTCCACTCCTTGGGGAGTAGACGGGTTATAGCATCAAAATGGGACGAGCTGTTTCGGCTCCAGGTGAACATGGATGCGGTGCGACCAGCTCGGCTTGGAGGAGTCCCGATCCCAAATGTTTCCAAGCAGATTTTTCGCTTCTACCGTGAAAACATACCGTCACAAATATTACAACCCCTGTGGGGGCGGAGGGAGGAAAATACTATAACAACCTGCAAGTGACGAATTAAGTCTTGACGAACCCTAGGGGGTGTTAATTGGATTAGGCTTAGATGGCTACTTGACCTGACCAAGTGATTTTCTCCCGATTTTTATGGATACTCGTGAAAAGATATCTGGGCCAGGTACCTAAAGTAGCTGACCTGCGAAACCCGGGTGACCGGTGAAAAACCTGTGGCAAGAATCAAGTACCCGATTTGGTATCAACCCCATCTGCAACATTGTCGCGCCCAACCTCTCACGCTCTCGATTTCTCAACTAGGCTTACTCCATGTGCCTCAGTGCCATCATCATCTTTCTCTAGATCTCACCGCAGTTATCCATCACACCTCGTCGTTCGTTGAGTAGTACTAGATGGTATGCTACAGTTCGATGATCATCTTCCTCAACGGGTCAAAGCCTCGTCGCCTCCAGCTCCTCACCACTCGTTCGTGGATCTAACTCCCCTATCACCCACCGTCAATCACCACACCTGCAATGGAGCACCACCACCTGAAGTGCACACCAGTGTTTCCCCTTCTCTTATCCACAACCGCTTCCAGCCGTTGGCCTTGGTATGATACCGCCCATTAGAGCTCGGAGGTGAGAACGAAGGGGATTGAGAATGAAACCTCCTTTCAACTATTAATTTTTTAATTTGTATTGATATCAAATCTAGACAGAAATTTTGGGGGAAAATCTGATGATTTGTCTAGAATTCCTAATTCACAACATCACCCATTATTAATATTTTAATCAGGACTCTGCAAATATAACTTACTAACATATTATGTCATACAGCATATTAATGAATCTACCACATGTCCACAGTTCCATAACTCAGATTCACATGAGTGTTTTTTAATGATCTGCGGGTACTCATTACCCGTTCAAATAATTCAGGTAACTGATATATTTGGCTACCTGCCCCATTAACACTCATTAGAATGGGGTAGGTGATGAACGCGAAATTCACCTCTTTAATATGGATGAATTGTAGTATAGGAAGTGAATTTCGGACGATCAAAATACCACAAACTTTGAATGTTGTGGAGTATTTTTACTTGGTTAGTGTACCAAGGTCGAACACAGGGAACAGTGATTTTTAGTTGCGTGATTTTTAAATCAAATTAAATAATTAATTGATGCTTGATTAATTTCTGTGTTGATAAAATATACAATGCAATGATGAAGGTGATGCAATATGGAGAAAGTTAAACAGAGAGAATGAAGCACCGGATCTGTGTTTTAGTGATGTTTAATCCAAATAAGATTAATAAATAAATCCTCAAAATAAATCACAGATCAAAAAGAAATTCAAAATGTAATTTGTCCAATCAAATCCAAGTTGCAAGGAGGGTAATGAATTATCCCATCAGGACTCAATGTAATTCGCTCCTCAAAAGCACAATTCAATCAAAGAAGTGATCAGGAAATTAATTAACTTCTTCCTCGATTTGGCCCCTTGCACAGATTAATTTATTGGGAATAATCCACAAAGATATCAAGAGGTTGATCAAATTAAAATCCTCAACAGAACTCCTGCAAAAGATATCATTAAATTCTCAATCACAAATATGTCAAAATGAGCCTACATATGTCAACAGAAATCCTCAAATAATACTTATCAAAGAGCAATCTCAGATCTGTTCACAATTTAAGCAAAGAGATAGAGCATAAAAATAGCTTCAAAATGACATATTGTACGCTAGAATCGGAGTTCGTATGACAAAGATATGATAAAATGAAGTTTCAGGGACTAAAATGTAATTAAAATAAAGTTATTTCTTCAAAATGGTCCCTAAGAGGACTTATATGTAATTTTCAAAAGTCGGAGGGCCTCGGGCGTAATTTACCCAGGTGGGGGGTATTCTTGCAATTTCGGAGTCTTACGAGGGTGTCGGTGCAATTTTCCCCACGTGCACATGCGTCGCACGTGCTCCCGGAGCTTTGGTCGACGAGGCTGAGGCTCGGGCATCCGAGCCTGGGGTTCGAATCCGAGGCTGTGGCTCGGTCGACCCGAGCCTAGGTGGCGGAGGTGGTGAAGCTTCGGGGGCCCCGAGCCTCAAGGTTGGGGCCGAGGCTCGGGGGGGGGGGGGATGCGTGGCGGCTTCTGGGCCTTTGGATCTAGGGCCTCGACCCGATCCAACGGTGGCTGGAGCGGGGCGCGAAGGCGGTCCTGGGCCGGTCGAGGCGGCGCCTCCGCGTGAAGGCGGAGGGTGGTCAGGGCGGCGGGCATCCGACTGGCGAGCGGAGACGCGTGGTGGTGGAGGCACCGCGCGAGGCGGAGCCTTGCGGTGGTGGCGAGGCCCTGAAGGCGTGGAGCGACCAAGGAGGCGCGGTGGGCGAGGCTGCTCCGTCGCACGGAGGTTGAGGCGGAGCGGCGAGGCGGCGCCACCGCGCGATGGCTGGACCTGCAAGGTTAGTCCAAAAGCACAATAATGGAAAGGGCAGGGGACTGGGGACGACGCAGAAAAGAGGGTCCCGGCCTTTGCGAGGCCGACGGAGCAGAAGGGGAAGGGACTCGACGGCGACTAGGTATTGCCGGAGTGGGGTTGAGGTTGGAAGCTCGAAGCAGCTCACCGGACGGCAGTTGGATCACGACAGAGGGTGCTCTTGCCTTGTTGTCACCAAGGCGTCGAGGGACTTGCTCCCGAGATGGCGGATGGTCGGAGTTGCTGGCGAGGAGGCGTTCTTATAGGCATGAGGGAGAGCAGCTTTGTAACGCCCGGAGGTGGTGGGGGCGTTACAAGGAGGAGGTCGGAGGCGGTTATGGAGAAGAAGGAGAAACAGCAGGGGGGTTTGCAACGGCTGGAGGTAGAAGATGGTCACGTGCGCAGCATGTGACCTGGGGAGAGGGGGCGACTGGAGAGAGTGGGGGTGCCACGTGGCACGCACAGGAACTGTCACGTGGCACAAAAAAATTTCACATTTTTTGAGGGAAAAAGAGATAGAAGATGACCTTGGATCGAAAATTTTCCTTCATGAAAGTTGTTCGTCTCGACGAGATCTACAACTTTCATGAAGGACTCGGGTGTAAAAGAGATCACCTGTGAGAAGTGGTATTTTTGGTGGTTCTCCATGTGCATAGAAAACCGGATTTTGGGGGTTTTGTATTTTTTTGGTGGTTTTAGAGAGGACAAAAATTATAGAAAAAATACGATAAAATACAAGAAAATCAATTGCACATTAATCTAATTTTTTTTGGATTTTTAATGGATAAGAAATTAGGAAAATAAAATAAAAGTAAGAAACACACAACTTTTGTACAGACCAGCAACGGACACTTGAACTTGGTCAGTTTCTTTGATCTCTGTTTTGATCTAGATTTGGATTTTTGAGTCTCTTAATAAAACTTCCATCAAAGAACAATAATGAAAAAGAAATAAAATTAAAAGAGTTAATTATGCACATAAAAACTTAGGTCAAAAATAGCAAAAAGTCAAAATGCGCAAAAGATGTCCAAAACCCAACTTTCACATATGAGCTCCGAATTTTATGAAATTGGTCTTGTTTTGAAGGGATTTGAAAATAGAGTACTTTAAAAGTGAGTAGACCAAAATTGGACACTGTATGTGAGAGATATGTTCATTTTAGTCTATCAGATGTGAAATTAGAGTTTGGGATTATTTGACACTTATTAGGGTTAGTAAATTTTTTGTATTTTTTATTTAATAAAGTTAGTAATATCTACACAATGGAGGTGGTTTTGGGTCAATCGGAATTAGGATGGATTAATAAAAAATATGAGAAGTTAGCGGCTTTTTGGGCTAATTTACACTAGGGATTTTAAATGCAATTATGCATGATGAAATGCGAATATTATTTACACGTGCATGATGGATAATAATGCTCTATTAATGATTAATTACAAGTGGATGATGAAGGGACATAGCCTAAATGACCAATTTTAGCATGATGAATACGAGATTCATCATACCCCTATACTTAGACCATGCTCGTCCCCGAGCATGAATGAATGACTTAGTTGAATACATCACTGATTGTGTATGTGAATTTTCAAGGCTTAAATCATTGAAGACCCTTAATTTGAGCGACCCTAAAATTCTGGGCTCACCCACGCTTTAATCAAAAGGAATCCAACCTCTCTAATTATCAGACTCTCTTTTTGTACATATAATATAAGGATATGAACTTAAGTGTACTGCATTTCATAAGAGTCGAGTCAGGCATCACTCAAAGTTCCAGTCCCAAAGATCCTCCTCTAGACCTAATCCTCAATACTAGGGAATAAGTCTATTCTTGCTTCAGTCAACCGTCTCATTAGTTTGTCAGACTTGAAAGTGTAGATGGACGGCCAGATGATGGAGGGCATAGGATTGTGTCTGATTTTCTCTCCCTTATATTGGAACAAGGTGCCTCTCGAGTGCCTTATTACTCAACACAAGTATATTTTATTTTGTTGATCAATGTGTCCGTCAAGAGAATTTGGAGTCGTCTGCACTTGTTTTTCTGGGAGTACACCGGGGTGTGTCTCTTTTGAGTATCTAAGATACCTTCGACACCCAGACTTGTATCGCTTACGATGCAGGGCCCTTTTATGGTGTCAGCCCGACTCCTTGGTCCTAATTAGCACTTGGTCTAAGTGGACACTTTGAAAATGTTTGGGAGCGCTCGCCATTGGTGGAAGGTCATTTGGAATTTGACTTTGGATGATAGAGCTTTTCTTGACATTTCTATTTCTTCTCTTTTTTTTGGCTAGCTCCACTGCTTTTACCAAAAGTTGGCGCACACCGATCAACAATTTTTCATTAAGTTTCAACACAGCCTGGCACTTAGGTCAATATCAAAAAAGATAGCATATGAACTTGTTCACATACTGGCTAGGTTTTTGCTGACACTCAGGTTTTCTGAAGCCTTCATTAACTTTATCCCATCCTCGAATATCATCAGATCGGATCTAAACTCAAATCTCTAGTCCTTGTTCCTCAAGTGATATCTCAACTCATCTCATCAATCATGCAGTTGTGGGAGTGATTGTGCTGATCATATTCTTTTTGAAGGTAGAGATGAAGAGTGCAATATAGCGCTCAAATCTTTCAAACTAGGGAAGTGTGGATTATTAAGTTCAAAACCCTAATGACTAAGGCAGGCTAATTCAGAATCTCAAGATCTCAGAAATCAAGTGTCCTCAAAAATCCTCAAGCCTTGAGTGATGGTGAATGTATCAGGAATATATCGACCAAGGAATGCATGAAATGCTTGATGAATGCAAGACCATGAGTGATGATTTTTTTAATGCAATTTTTTTTTGCAAAAAGTTTTTTTTTGGTGTTTTTTTGTTTTAATTTTAATAAATTTTTTTGTTTTTTTTTGAAAAACAAGTATTATGCATGCTACTTGTACCCATCCCCGACGTTAGATAAACACGATTAAAGCACGAGCTATGGATAAAGTAGATAAAATATATACGAACACACCCCCTATACTTAGCTTGTGCTATGTCCTCATGGTACAAAGTGAAATGTAGACATAGCTCATACGACGTATAGATGGGCCAAAAACAAAAGAGAAGCGTTGTATAAACAATGGTAGCGGTCCCCCTATACTTAGGCTCAGGTCAGCCTAAGTATAATCGGATAATTACAGATGGGGTACCGGGTAGATTTGCGGATGTACAAGATCAAGGAGGTTTGCGACGGACCTTCTTGCGGGAGTGTGGAGGGAGATAATATAGAGATGTAGAGGGCGATGATGAAGAAGAGGCCGATGAAGAAGACCAGCCATCGTCAGAGTCGTCCTCAAGAGAATAGTAGTCGTCCGCAGAGGATCTCCAACTTTTGTCGATCAGAGGTAAGTGCCCTTGGATCAGAGCTGTACCTATTGCACTTATCTGATGAACCACATCAGGACCGGACGAGGACTCTTCAGAAATCACCTGGTGTCTAAGGTCAAAGGTGACTTTCTTGGTCGGTTTGTTTCCTTGAGAAGTATTGGGAGGAAGTTGGACAGTCTTCATCTCCCTGTCTTGAGTAACCGATGTGGCATTCATGACTTCCTCATCAGATGAATCCTCGTAAAAGTCGACCAATTCTTGAAGGGTCATGCACTGCTTCGGTCGAGGGAGATTCTTCCTGGTGATTTTGTGGATTATGGCTGGGGGCGCTGATGTCACCTCCGGATGATCATGAATTTTGGTGACATCGGATGTTTCCGGAGTCGGTTCCTTATATGGTTCAAGTAGCTCATGAATTACTGCCGACTCAAAGATTGGACCACTCAAATAATCGTGATGATCTTCAATAATATGGTCTAATTCTTCATAAGCTCCAAAATCTTGATTTTTCCTAGGAGCAGTGATAGGGTGGTGAGAATCCGAAGTTTGTCCAACAATTAGTTTTTTAGGTGACTCTCCTAGGGTATGTATCAGTGTGTCATGTGCAGATGTCTGATAATGTGAAATATTTATCTCCTGATCATAACTGTTGGTTTCAAGTTGGTTTTCCTCAGAGCAGGATGTGTCATTGGGGTCGTGTTCATTGTGGTCCGAGTTCGGGAACATGATTTTCTGAGTCTCGCAATCGACGATCGCCTTAGCGGAGGCTAAGAACGGCTTTCCTAAAATAATAGGAGACTCAGACATCCTTCCGGGGTGCTCAATGTCAAGGACAATAAAGTCCACCTTATGTTCTTTACCTCGAAAATTTATGATGACAGTAACGATCCCTCGCGATCTTTTGGTAGATCGATCTGGTAATTGAACGATCACCCTAGTCTTTTTGAGTTGTCCGAATTTAAGTTGATTAAAAACGGACTTCGGGAGGATGTTTAATGTAGAGTCGTCGTCTAACCGAACATGAGTGAATGTAGAATCCTCAATTTCACATGTGATCCGAGTCAATCTCTTGACTTTACGGCTTTTGATTTTATGATTTATCACCAAAGAACTAGCCATAGATATGACATGATATTCAGTCCTTGATCGTTTCTTGCTCGTCTTTTTGGGGTTCAGTCGACTCTTCACAAATCTCTTAAGATCGGGCACATATTTTATGGCTTTGATTAATGCAAGCTCTAAGATCGGACTCTTGCAAAATGCTTCCATTTCAGAATTGTCCAATTTTTTGAATTTTCGAATTTTTCAATTTTTTGGTATTTTCTGTAATATGGTCAGTGGGGGGGGTCAGAGGTCAGCCGTGGTTGTGCCTGATTGTGTTGATGCAGTGGTTCACATGGTGGGTGCCTCACTTCTTCTGAATTTTGCATAGACTGGATGAGATCATATATTCTCTCTATTAAAGTGTCTGCTCTATGATTAATCCGAGCAATCTCATCCTCAAACATCTCATGACTAGTGATTGAATAATCAATCTCCATGTGTCGTGATTCTGGCATGTAACCTCGAGTAGAGTGTTGATTGTTCATAAACATTATGGTCTGGTCGTGAGTTGTATTTCCTTGACTTTGGTTTTCTCATGGGTTGTCAAAGGAAAATTGATAGTTATCTTGAGTTGGGGATAATTCAAGAGGCTTTGAGATCCTAGTGACCGGAAATCGTGTTCTATTGTCAATATCGGTCACTCTATTGTTTATCCTTGATTCTGATCTCTCTCTTATGTCTATAAGATTGTCAGAATGTGAGAGATGGCAATTCCAAGAAGAAGTGTGGTCATAGGGTGGGATGTATGGGTGGGCAGAGAATGATGGCTGAGGAGAATTTGATTTGAAGCTCAGGTTCTCTTGAGGAGTGTGAGAAGAAGAATATCGGGACAAGGTCGTGGAGATCGGAAAAGAAGACCACTGTGCCGACATCTTGTCAAGAGGGATGGAATGATCAACGAACCACGATTTGCTTGCAATTGCAAGGTCTTTGACGCACACAAATCAAACACAAAACAAACACGTTGATTCACCCACTCAACACTGGTGAAGGCACGTTAGGGTTCGGCCGCTTATCTTTTCAATTTTAATTTAATGACAAAACAGTCTTAAAAATTAAGCGGAGCTGTTAGGTGCCGAAATATTTCACAAAGACTGTCCCGAGTTCATACAACCAGTTGCACCTACTCTCAGCCAGTATAGGTGTAAGTACGGACCGTTTAAACGGCTACCCGTGTTACTTGAGGACGGAGCCTTCCACGGTGTCCTCTAAACCACCTACTCTGCTAAGGGAAATCGGACCGTAAACGGCTACCCGAGACCCCCCACTGAAAAGTAGCTAATTATTTAAACTCAGAAGTCGGAACGAAGTATTTCAGTTTTTGGTTCTACCCTAAGGTGTGCGATCTTGTCCTTACAAACAATGAGTGGGTTTCTCTCCACCAAACACAGGTTAATTTTAGGTCAATTTTATTTACAGTCACCTTGATTAGCAGTCCCGGTTTTAAGTTAAGGTTATCACTGTAGTTTATGTGAGCAAAAAAATTCACGCCTAACGAGCAGTCCCAATTCCGTTTAAATCCTAAGTTGTAAAACTTTGAGGAAGGAGTATCGGAAAAGCCGATGCAACGTAAATCAATGATGCATGCTTAAGAGAAGGACTTACAGTGAATCCTCGCGTTCTTCATGCGGGATGCAAGACAAGAAATTTAAATTACACTAAATGGTATGCACAGATAGAAAACGCCCTAAACAGATAGTTCTATTAGCGGGAAGAATTGATTTAAAAATTTGGCTAATGTTGAACGATCTATAGTGCATATAGTTAGTGAATGTGTGGCCTAAGAATTATGAGCACAATCAAATAATTCTAATCTAGCGTATGTGCTCCTAAATTCTACGTCAAGCCATAAAGAGTCCAGTCCTGAATATTACAAATTGACAGGGTACAAGGAGAGAGGGACCCTGTGAATAATGCAGAAATTTAAACTTATGCTAACTCTCTCTCTCTCACAAAATTAAAATACAAATTAGTCTTCTTCGCAGGCCCTTGATTTATATCCAAAATTATCTCCGAGTAATCCCTGGCGGGAATATTTCTGCAAATTCGTAAAGCTCCAGGGGTGTTCTTGCAATTTTTCCAGGTGCGCACATGCGCAGCACGTGCTTGCGCAGGCTTGGGGGAGAAGTAGAGGTTTGGGGATCCCGAGGCTGAGGTTTGGGTGTCAAGGCTCAGGCTCAGACGCCCGAGCCTACATGGCGGACATATGTCACTTCGGGGACCCGAGCCAGAGGCTTGGTCCCGAGACGGAAGCTTGGGGGCCCTGAGGCAGAGGCTCGGATGCCCCGAGCCTAGAGATGTGGGGCTGCTGACGTGGCAGCATGTGGGTCGTCGGATCAGGGCTGCCTACCCGATCCAACGGCGCCTGTGCGTTGCGAGGTCGGGGCAGCGCAGCCCGTGGCGGGCGAAGGGCGGAAGGCGGAGAGGCGTTGGCGGAGGCCGTGCGCACAGATGCGGTGCCGTACTTCGGCCGACACACGGCGTGAGGCGGCGGGCGGAGGGTTGCACCCCCGCGCGGCGGAGGGCGGTGGAGCTCGGGGCTGCGAGCGGGGCTGGAGGGAGGTGGAGCTCGACAGGCTTCTTCACCTGGAAGATGAGCAGCGAAGTGCGGCGAGGTGGCGTCGAGTGCTCGGCCGACACACGACCGAGCGGTGGCAGAGATCGAGGCTGGTGGTGGTGAGGGACCTGCAAGGATAGCCAACAAAAGGGCGATGGTTGTGTGGCGGCTATGGTGGGGCGGCGTTTTGCGCGAGGTGGAGGAACGCCTGGGAAATTAGGGAGGAATGATGGCAGCTCCCGATGATTGCCCCAACGCCGGCGTGCGCGAAGCTTGGCTGCGAGGCGCAGCTACAGAGGTCTACGAGCTCCGGATCACGCCGCAAGGAAGAACGGCCGTTGTCACTGGCGTCCAGGAGAAATGGCGGATGGTCGGAGCTGCTGGCGAGGAGGCGTTCTTATAGGCATGAGGGAGAGCAGCTTTGTAACGCCCGGAGGTGGTGGGGGCGTTACAAGGAGGAGGTCGGCGGCGGTTATGGAGAAGAAGGAGAAACGACAGGGGGGGTTTGCAATGGCTGGAGGTAGAAGATGGTCACGTGCACAGCACGTGACCTGGGGAGAGGGGGCGGCTGGAGAGAATGGGGGTGCCACGTGGCACGCCCAGGAGCTGCCACGTGGCACCAAAAAAAATTCACATTTTTAGAGGGGAAAAAGAGATAAAAGATGACCTCAGATCGAAAAATTTCCTTCATGAAAGTTGTTCGTCTCGACGAGATCTACAATTTTCGTGAAGGACTCGGGTGCAAAAGAGATCACCTGTGAGAAGTGGTATTTTTGGTGGTTCTCCATGTGTATAGAAAACCAGATTTTTGGGGTTTTGTATTTTTTTGGTGGTTTTAGAGAGGACAAAAATTATAGAAAAAATACGATAAAATACAATAAAAATCAATTACACATTAATCTAGTTTTTTTTGGATTTTTAATGGATAAGAAATTAGGAAAATAAAATAAAAGTAAGAAACACACAATTTTTGTACAGACCGGCAACGGACACTTGAACTTGGTTAGTTTCTTTGATCTCTGTTTTGATCTGGAATTGGATTTTTAAGTCTCTTAATTAAACTTCCATCAAAGAACAATAATGAAAAAGAAATAAAATTAAAAGAGTTAATTATGCACATAAAAACTTAGGTCAAAAATAGCAAAAAGTCAAAATGCGCAAAAGAGGCCCAAAATCCAACTTTCACATATGAGCTCCGAATTTTATAAAATTGGTCTTGTTTTGAAGGGATTTGAAAATAGAGTACTTTAAAAGTGAGTAGAACAAAATCGGACACTGTATGTGAGAGATATGTTCATTTTAGTCCATCAGATGTGAAATTAGACTTTGGGATTATTTGACACTTATTGGGGTTAGTAATTTTTTTGTATTTTTTATTTAATAAGGTTAGTAATATCTACACAATGGAGGTGGTTTTGGGTCAATCGGAGTTAGGATGAATTAATAAAAAATATGAGAAGTTAGCGGCTTTTTGGGCTAATTTACACTGGGGATTTTAAATGCAATTATGCATGATGAAATGCAAATATTATTTACACATGCATGATGGATAATAATGCTCTATTAATGATTAATTACAAGTGGATGATGGAGGGACAGAGCCTAAATGACCAATTTTAGCATGATGAATACGAGATTCATCAGTAGGCCAACCCCTTGACCTGGTAATGATGGGTCAGGGCGAGTCATGATTGAACAGGTGGGGTACTCGCCCCGTGAATACCCGAACACAACAATCCTACAATGGGCAGACAAGCATATAAAACAAAAAAAAGAATACCAAGTAATCTAAAGTCGGGTTACTTGGTAGATATTTCATGTGTGAGATGGCAAACATAACAAAGATGGTTCCATGGAACCATTCACGATCTTTACCATTGCAATGAGGTAGAAATCTTAGCGTCAATGGCATTTGTACAGCTCAAACTTCATATGGACCTATTATAAAAGAATGTCATTGATAACAAGGACAGATGACCTGCTACGAGTGGAAGGTGAGTGGCAAAAGGTATGCAGATAGGAAGAGGTAAGGCGATCGTGGTTGTTGGCATGTGAACTGAGATGTGGTGGCAATGGCAAATGTGAATGAAAACGGAGGATGCATAAGGATAAAGTACAGAGTTACAACCGTGGTAGGGAGCAAACAGACTTTAATGGAGAGGTAATAAGGGATCACGTCAAACTGAATGAGGGAGATGGCTCATGGTTCCATGGAGAAGGGAGATAGCTCGAGGGACCGAGTTAATCATCTGACAGTGACGACCCATGGGACTCCAAGCAGTCGGTTGTGATAGGATTTGGAACGAAGGCGGTGGGTTGGCGATGAGCAATGAATGCACGAATAGTAATATCAAAATGATTTAATTTAAGTGGTAGATCATCTCAAAGATTGTGTTTCATTAAAAGGTCATAGTTAATAACGATGAATTATGTATGTTGGATCAAACTTTGAGAGAAGAACATGTTTTAACATGCAAGAGTAATGTTACAACATGAAATATGTTGTAAATGAATTCTGATGGAAGGTGTGTCATTCCTTGTGTCCCTTTGGTTAGTCCTTGAATAAAGTAAATAAATGATATATATCTAATTTCCATGTCATATCTAATAATCTACTGACCAAGCGCAAGGTTCAATATATATACATCGCATCGATCAACCCAAAAAGGTATATTATCAAGGATATATAGATGATATCAGTGGAAAATTATCAGAAATGAAATAAAAATGATTTTTCACAAATTAAGATCATCTTAGTTCTTAAAACAATAAACAACATATAGATACACATCTATTTGCAAGACTGAGGTATATTTATCACATCAATACATATTATATCGCACATATCGTTGATGTCAATACTGATTGTTGACCAAAGAGAAGTATTGCAAAGGAAATGATAAAATTCAAAACATAGCAACTTAGAGACATAAAGGGCATGCATTTAGCATATTATATTTATACGCATTACACATTATGTATAAACAAAATGCTTAGCTATATCAGGTATCAAACAGCTAAGTAAATGAGCATAATAACTTGTAGTTTTTAAAGAATGTCATTCACAATTTTGAATGGAAGAAGATAAGCTGAAATATATTAGAAACAAAAGTTTTTTAATAAAGAAAATCAATGATGATTGGAACAAGGTTTGAACTATCAATATTGTATCATACCAACAGGTCTGGAAATGGCTTATAGGGATATATGCTGAGAGTTCAATTGTCGACCCTAACTCTAGGGTTGTGTCATCCTAAACATAGGACTTCATCTATAAAAGGAGTCCTAGGATCCTTCTTTTAAATATTGAATACATATTACAACTTTCTACTTGGTATCAAATCAGGTCCCCCCTGACTTCCCTTCTCCTTGTTCACCCATTATCCATTGTTACCACGAATGCTGCAACCCTTCTCCAATGATGTTATCCCCCGATTGTCAGTCCTACCCCCCACCCCCAGCACACACCCATCCAAAATTCCCTTGCCCCCAATCTCCAACACCCCCACACATGCACACCCCAAATTGCCAATGTCGCCCAACATCCATCACATCTCACTCACGGTACCCATCCCTCCTCCCCCCAACACACACACACATACACACACCCCAAATCGTCAGTGCAGCCCAACATCCAGCACATCCCACCCACGATACCCATCCCCCCCCCCCCCCAAACTCTAATATCTAGATCTACAAGACCTTATATCCATTGCGTTGCCCATATTGTTGCTCCAAGCTGAAGGACTTCATCACCAAATGCTATTTGGTCCCTCCAGGGCGTACAAGACGCCATCATTGGGCATCATGTGACATAGCACACACCGACAAGTGGATTTGTGAACCGTGTACCGCTTCTACGGTTCTTTCACTACCAAATATGTCTCTAACTGCCACCATCTATCTCGTTTCGGTTCTAGAACCTCCTTAGGCCCTCTTATGACCTAAGCAGTTTACTATATCTTGTTATAGTTTGCAGCATGCCTAGCAAGTTGTTAGAGATGTCTTCCTCTGAGGTGACATCTTAGGATACGATGGAGGGAGCACTTTCTAACCCTCATTTGGCTCGATCCCCAAGTTGGACGAGACTAACTATCCCAAGAGGTTACGTATGTTTTTCATGATCGTGCAAGGATACGACAAGGAACATATTCTATTGGAGTCAGAGCATGTTGACAAGTCAGGAAAATATGCCACATGGGTGATGGTCAACTCTTGGATCATGGTCGGCATCATCAACGGGATTGCAGATGAACTGGTATACTACACCACTACTTACGACATGTGGACTTCCATTCAAGCCACATACGGTCAAGAGAATCTAGCAGAATGTACCAAACGTATTTCAACATGTTGAATATGATGTAACCAGGTCATTCCCTCATTGAGTACTTCTCTCTCTTTCTCTCTCTCTATATATATCTCTTAAAATCCCTATTTGAGCGATATAATGCATGCATTTCACGATGCACCTACCCCTCAAAGGAGCAACATAGCCACCAAATGGCAATTTTGGTTTTACTAACTAGCATTGATCACGAGTACTTTGCAGCACGCGATCAAATTATCATCGTCGTGTTCATCCCCACTATTGAGGAGGTCTATAGTACTCCGAGTTGCCTTGATGTCCCTACTACTAGCACTATAACTGAAGTTCAGGGATAGGTATCTGCACTGGTTGCCCCATCTAGGTGAGGTGGTTGTTGATCACTCAGAAGTTACGGCCAAGGTCATTTCAGTACAGGAAGAGGATGAGGTATAAATTAATATACCTATTGTCACAAGTTTGTGTACATTAAAGTAGTTTGATACATCAAACAATGTCACTTTACTCAAGCTACTACTGAAGGTGGTGGTCCTCCCGTAAAAGTTCCTATAAGGGAATTTGAAAATCTAATGCAGCGCCTAAATAAGCTACATCTGAATAAGTCTTCCTATTCACATGAGATCGATATTCCAGAAACTTCAGTGGTCACTCATATAGGTATCATTGTTGCTTCCACAAATAAATTTGTGAAAACAGAGTGGTTGATTGATACAGTTGTCCCACACCTCTGTAGGGAACATACCCTACTACATCATATGCGCAACGTCTCTCCTAGACGGTCTGTACAGGTGGCCAATGGCAGATTTTCCACTATAAAGTGAAAAGGAGATGTCCACCTCACTCCCAATACATGGCTCATTAATGTTCTATTTGTCTTGGAGTTTCCCATCAATCTTCTTTATGTTAGGCAGATTTGCGAAATCTCAACTGTTTAGCAACACTTGATGCGTATCTTGTGTTTTTTCAGGACATATTGACTAGGAGGATGATTCCGTGAAGAAGGGATGTCTACCATATTATACAATCATCTAGGATTGTGGTCTATTATGTGACTTCTTTTTCAACATCCCTTTGATGCTCTCTAACACCAGCGTTTGGGTCATCCGTCTCTACAGAGGCTTCGTCGTATTCTTCCCTATCTCCCTACCACTGTCAGCCTGGAGTGTGAGGTCTGACAACTAGGGAAGCACTACATGAATTCCTTTCCACCATCTGCGAATATCCATTTGGTTGGTCTTTTTGAGCTTGTTCATCTTGCCGTATGAGGACCTAGTCGATATAGTGATCGTCTAGGAAGCATGTATTATATGGTCCTCATAGATATTTTTTCTCATGTTTCATTGACATTCTTGTTGAAAAATAAGTTTAATGTCTTTCATATTATTATTATGTTTATTAATGACATGAAAAATCAATTTGGTATGACTATCAAAACTCTCGCATAGGGAATTTCTTTCCCATGACATGCGGTCCTTTTTCTCCGTAAATGGGATCTCACACTAGAGTACTTGTGCTCATACTTCTCAACAGAATGGAGTGGCTGAGTGCAAACATTAGCATATCCTTGACATGCACGTACCCTATTGATTAACTATCATGTTCCCTCTACTTATTGGGTGATGAAGTCCATACCGCTACATATCTTATAAATCAAATGCCATCTAGTCCATTGATGAGTAGGTACCTATTGAGCTCCTCTTCCCAAGAAAGGTTGTGTTTCATGTTCCTTCCAAGGTTTTCGAATGTGTGGACTTTATTTATATTATTAGTCCCGGAAGGGACAAACTTATGGCCAGAGCGGTAAAATACGTTTCTTAAGATATTTCAGGAAGCAGAATGGATATAGATGCTATGATCCCCGCTCTAGAAAGTACTACATTAGTGCAGATGTCACATTCTTTGAGATGATCCATGCTACTCCAGGTATAACACACATGTTACTCCACCACCTTCCAACGGTACTCCTCTTCATGAACCCATTCCACATGACGATCTCTAAAGGGCTACTACTCTACAAGGACACACCCCTTCAGAATCGACATCGTCTCCTCAGGTATGCACTTCAACAGATTCTTTATAGACTAATAGCCTTGCTATATCCATGTATACAGAGACATATACCGCCAGTGATTCAGCAGATGCTGAAGTTGCTCTGCCAATAACTTCAAGGAATGAGACCCGACAATGCCCCTCTCAGTACATGTGTACCGAGCATCCCATCTCTTCTACTATGTACTTTTCTAGGCTTGTCTCCATCTACATAAAGTTTTTTGAGGCGATCTTTGATACAGTTATCCATTATACCCATACAGAGGCCCTTCGAGAGTTTAGATGGTGCTTGGCAATAGTGGAAGAAATGGTTGCTTTGATTGTACGCAACACGCGGACACTTGTAGATCCACCTAACAATGTCAGGACAATGGGGGTCAAAATGGGTGTTCAAAATAAAGTACAATCCAGATGGCTCCGTCTCTCATTACAAGGCACAACTAGTAGTAAAGGTGATGTTGATTTCTTCGACACTTTCTCTCTAGTGGGTCGTCTATCCACCATTCGAATTCTCATGGCAGTTTCAGTGTGACCTGATTGACCTTTACACTAGGTTGATGTAAAAGAATGCATTATGATATGGCGACCTTCAGAAAATAGTATACATGCAGCTACCTCTAGACTTTGAGGTTCAAGGGGAGTGTCAAAAGGTTTTCCTTTTGGGAAAGGCCATTTATGAACTCAAGTAGAGACCCTATGTATAACATCCAGATTCGAATAAACCAAACTTGACCCGATTGAGAGTTTGCAAGATCAATTAGTATTCAATTAGTATTGAATAACTCAGGTCAATCTGTTAATTGCATATCGAAGCTTGTTCAGTCACATAATGTGTGCCATCATAAAAATCTGCAATGCAAAATCCGATCTGCAAAACAAACCGAGACCATAATAAAATCCAATTCGACAAAATAAGACCAACAAAATCGATCGTTCGTCGATCAGAGGTCGTTTGATAATTTAAATCATAAAAATTTGATCAAAAATCAAGACCATATTTCGTCAATTTCTGTATCCATCTTGGATCAGAAAAGTATGAACGTTATTTCGTCTGATCATCACGCATAGACAGCCAAAACGAGCTATTGTACATCAGAATCCAAGATTCAAGGTGCGAATGCGAATGACTTCAGTATTCTAAATAAGAGAGAGAAAGGTTTTAAAAAATTAATTCAAAAAATTTTAAACAGATAATAGACAACAATTGTTGTCCCAGCACATGGCTTCTATTTCATCCTCCACTTGGTCCAAATAGCCTCTCCACTAGGCAACAATATAAGCTTCCCCTTCCCCTTATTATATCGCAAACCCCTCTCATTTCCCATCTTTTCCACCCAAACCCTTCTCTTTTCTCTCCCTTTCTAACCGAGAAAAGTGTCCCAACCATTCTCTTTGGAACTGCCTCTCCTAAGGGAGCTATTGCTGCTGCAAGTAGCTATTATACAACTACTATCAAGCTGCTGCCCACCCTCCAGATGATCGGCTACTACTGCTGTAACAGCAACTTGGAGCTCCTAATGGCTGGAGCTTCAGCCCGCCACCTCAAGAAGCTGCTGCTGCAACATTTCTGTAGCTATTTGCTACCATTTTTGCGATAGATAGCTACTGTCCAGCAGGCAACAACTATTCTTGTTGCTACTACTACTAATTTCAAGCCATATTCTCCATTTTTGGAGAAATTCAAAAGGTACAATCATTCCCCTCTCTTGCCGCCTTCCATGCGTGTTTTTAGATTCAATTTCAGACCATTGATATACTGGATTTCATGATAAAATGTGATAAAGTGGATTTACATATAATTGGACCTAACTTCAAAAGTCATCGAATCATGCATTGAAATTTTGATTTAGGGTCAAATTTCTGCTCTCAAAAAGCCACTGAATCATGCATTTCAAATATAATTTAGGATAAGATTTCTACCCTCAAAAAGCCACTTAATCATGCATTTCAAATTTAATTTAGGATAAGACTTCTGTTCTCAAAAAGCCACTGGTCATGCATTTCAAATCTAATTTAGGATCAGATTTCTGCTCTCAAAGGACCATTGAATTACACATTTTTAAATCTGATTTAGGAAAAAATTTATTAGCTCCTGAGTTCATAAGTTTAGAGATGAAAAGTTGGGAATTCTCGTGTGAATGTTTTACTTTGAAAAAATTTGAGAGACTTGGGGTGCTTGACAGGAAATTAAGATCATATTAAAGAACATTAATGAGCCATTGTTAGTGCCTTAAAATATAGAGATTTGAGGAATAAAATGGCATGATTTGAGCCTAAAATTACACCTATAATATGTACAATTTTCATGCTGGATTTTATGAGAAATTTGAAATGTTTTGCATACAATTTAGTACCAATTAAAACCCAATTTTAGATCATGAATTAATTACATCTTACAAGTTGAAAGATGAGAAAATTATTAATTAATTACTTGAAATGAAGTCTCAATTTAGACCACTAATTAGTTATAGTTCCTAGGCTTGAAGAATGAGAAAATTAGGGATACATTGATATGAATCAGATTAAATTTCAGACCACAACTAGTTATAGTTTTCATGCTCAAATTTGTGAATTATTGAGGATAAATTGCATGTATTGAGATCTAGTTTCAAACCATGATATAATACAATTTTCATGCTTGAATAAGGATATTTTGGAATTGAATTAACACACAAATTGAGTTTGAAATTCAAACCAATAGGCCACAGATTTTCATGTTTGAAATATAATAAAATGTGAGGATTTTTGTATGAGATTTATGATTGTTCAAAAGTCACTAAAATTATGAAACTAGTAGTTAATCCAAACCAATCTTATGACTCACGATCTTAGAGTTTAAAGGTTGAAAATATTTTTTTAGTATATGAGATGAATTTTAGATTTAAATGAATGACACTTAATCTCGTGACTAATAAGAAGAATTGGAAATTTAGCATTGATCTAAACTTGAATACAGATCTAATGAACAACTTCTAGTCTCATGATTCGAAAAATGAGAACATTGGGGTATTTTCGTATGGATTTATAAAATTAGATCAATAATCACGACGCAAAATTACAAGTTAAATAAGAAAAGAAGATTTTCTGCATCGAATCGAACTCAGGTCCATATCCAATGAATAGTTGCTAATCTCATGATTTTAGAAGTGATAACCTATGACCACAAGGACTGATCATATTCATGAATTAATCCTTTAGGTATACTCTACTAACTATAAATCACTATTGACAAACTTATTGACAAAAGACCTAGATCTATACAGTCAACCACATAAAGGATTGAGAAAGGATGAGGAATCATGTCAGTGGTGGCGATTTAATGATGACCGATAATTAAGAGTGCTAGTTATGGTGACCCTTGCACCTGACTGTGCGAGGGTGCGGTGACCCTCATCTGGGTAGGAGATAGGAAGCCCAATTAGGGCAACATCCGCTTAGTGTGCGAGTCTTAGATCCTAGTCTTTTCTCGGGGCTTTTTCACGAGCGCTCGCAGTTTTATACCTCTCTGAGATCCATAGGTTTTCTTTTAGACCAGCTCCATTGATATTGTGTTCTTTAATGTACCTAAGCTGGAGGACCCTTGGTTTTGGTTTTCTATACGAGCTCGTTTACTTGTACCCGTCGGGCCCTTTTTTGGAGTGACTTGTTCCAGAAAGTATCTCCCCCATCTCATGGGTGTAGTTTTGGAGTAGGCCTACCCTCTCTTGGACCACACTTCCATTGGGAGGGCGAGACTGAAGGGGCTCTTCGTAGGCTTCCTCACTGCTTGAGTTTTGGTTATTGTTCTTGAGAGCTTGGTTATAGTTGTGCTTGGTTACAGTTGAGTTGGTTATAGCTGAGTTCGATTACAATTGAGTTGGTTACAATTGAGTTTGGTTACAGTTGAGTTGGTTACAATTGAGCTAGTTATTGTACCGCCATTAGGTCTTGGCGAAGAGAAAAGACTATATCATGAAAATCATCCTTATTAGACTAAGGATACTACCACAATTGTTAGAGAAGCTAGTGGATATGTCGAGAACTTAGTTAGGATGCATTACACTCCACCGCATGCCTACGGAGAACCCCCAAACCTAAGGCAATCTTCATTCCTTAAGAGTCATAGTGTGATGTCTCACCCTATCCAAGATCACAGACTATCCACTGAGCTTGGGAAAGAATCAGAACACGAGATACATCATCTACACTTAATAAGATCCATCCACACAACTCATAAACACCGAAAAGAGATCTAGATTACCTTAACATAATAAGCATTTAATAAATCAAAGAATTAAAGAATAATCGAGACTTGAAATAAGATGGGAAAGAATGGAAATCTTATACAATTTTATAATTGATAGACGGAGCTAGTGGATGTGTTGGGACTTAGTTAGGATGCATTACATTCCACCACATGCCTATGGAGGCCCCCAACCCTAAGGCATTCTTCACGCCTTAGAGTCATAGTGTGAGGTCACACTCAGACCAAGATCACAAACTATCCACTGAGCCTAAGAGATTAGACAAAGACAAAGATCAGAATAGAGACTCATCATCCACAATACCAAGATCCATCAAACATGAATTTAATTAATAAAAAGGTGATAGCTTAAATATAGATCATATAATCAATATATTAAAATGTTAAATATGAGTAATTGAGGTAGGATGAGTAAGTCAAGGTATTCACATACAGAACAACTTGAAAACCAATTTCCATGCAAGTAGCTTGTTAAATTTAACTATCAAACCCTATCTAATTGCTTTCTTTTGGAGCCAATGAATTACCTGTTATTTTTAATTAATTGGATTATGCTCAACTTTTGTTGATATTCTTTTCTCCCTAAAACATGGATTGCAGATAAAGTACCTGCATCGTAGCAGTACAACAGCTGAAATTGAGCTTCCATAGTTACTTTCGATAGGTACACATGTTATATTTATTTTTAGGATATTATTAATGATTTTCTTTCTCTTCTGTTACATTTTAGGATACATGTACATAATGCAGCTTCTTTTGTTACATGTAAAAATTTATATGGAAATTAATGCAAAATAAATTGATGACACATTATTGTTTTGTGGATTGCTAGTGATTCGTGAATGTCATTTTGAATTGCAAAATATTTCCCCTGAATTTCAGTAACTTAATGCGATCAATAGCAAACATGATACTGCGAGTACTATGTAAATGGGTAACCCGGATCCGCAGGTATCACAACATGCATGATTTCAGAAATTATCAAAAGTACTATAGGTTCTAGGTCTCATCATATATTCGACATGCCATTCTTTATTCATAAGAAAGAATGGAAACGTGATTGTGGAAATGCTTTTCTATGTGGATGATACCATCCTCACACAAGATAACTTTAATGGTATTCTAGAAGTTAAGAAAAAGCTAACAAAATAATTTGTGATCAAAGATTTAGGACCACTGCGATACTTTATGGGGATTGAAATTGTTAGGTCTAAGCACAACGAAAGCATGCTAATGATCTACTCTGGGAGACTTGGATACTAGGATCAAAGCCTACAAAGATACTTATGGATCATAAGGGACACATATAAGAGTCAAGAGAGATTGAAGACATTGCCAATACATGCGTATGTGGGCAAATTACTCTATATTACCATCATTCAACCGATCATATCTCTTGCCGTCGAAAAACTAAGCCAGTTTATGGACTCTCCTACCTCATCAACCACTTCAACACATGCATGATGGCTCTAAGATATATCAAGCCTTCTCTCGGGAAAGGAGTACTCTTCACCAAAGGCATCAACTTTGACCTTATGGCCTATTCAGATGTAGACTACGGAGGATGCATGCTAGATAGAAAATCTACTTCAGGTTTCCATGTTTACTTAGAAGGAAACCTTGTCACTTGGAAGAGCAAGAAATAATCAGTGGTGTCCTGCTCAATTGTTGAGAGTGAAATAAAGCCATGGCTCAGGTTGTCGCAGAACCGGTATGGATTCGGTACATACTCACAGATCTGTGTATTACTCCCAGCAATACCATGGAACTCAGATGTGACAATCGTGCATCAATTTATATAGCGAACAACTTATGTTCCATAAATGCACTAAACATGTGGAAGTCAACTACCACTACACTTGAAATCTGATATCGAAAGGGCTTCTTCGTACTCATAACATACCATCTACAGAGTAGAGTGCATTTATGTTCACCAATCCACTAGTGCACACGTAGTTCGAGAAATGCTGCAATAAGACGAGCATGATTGTATATATCTCTGGCTTGAAGGGGAGTGTTGAGAGATTATTTGTTATCCTAACTCTATGGTATTTCTAGGCGACTCACTATATAGGAATCACCCTTTTGTGTAACCCTAACCCTACGACTCCATCTATATAAGGAAATTTATGACTCTATATATCATAATATCAGTGGAAATCTAAAAAATAGAAAAAAGAGAAATTTCTCGTGAATTAATTAGTTTTTTTAAACAAGTAATATATGAAATGCACTCTTATAGACATGAATGAGATGTATTTAGCACATTAGCAATATGTTACATTAGGTACCGAGTATAAACAAAAGTCTCAGCAATATCTCTGAAATGAAATAAACAAATATCATACAAGAGCATGCACACTATATAGTACATCAAATCATGATAACCAAAATTTTGAAAGATGATCTAATATAGATTAATATCCAATATTTCTCATGAACTAAGATAATCGTTACCAAGGATTTGTCTCAGATCCACATTGATAGATTACTAATATTTACTAATTAGAAATTTGATTATTTATCTATTGTCAGATATGTGTCCACGTGTGTCAATACATGGAATGACTATACATTTTTTTTTAAAAAAATCAACATATAAACTTGCAAGTCAAAAACTGCCTCAGGAGATGAATATGTGCCTAAAGTCAAAAAATACCTCATCTTGATACTTGGCTTGCAAGGCCTAACAACCTAGAGTAGTAAGCACCGAAACACATCTACAAATCGAAGTAGACACGAGATAAAGATGTAAGGAGAAACTCCTTCTAAATATGTCCCTTGCTTCTAGATAGATATGATTGTAGGCCATGCGAGCACTTGAGAAGCTAATTTGTGATTATAATATTTAATTTGTCACCATATATAATATTTATTAATGTTACATGATTTTTAAAATCTCTAAATATAATCAGGATCTCATACTATTATCGTTGAATATAATATGCCATAGTCAATGATCAAAAGAGTTAGATTGATGAATCAACCAATGTTTTGTTCATATTATTTAATATGTGATCTCTAATGAAATAAGAGATGGCAATTTTTTGTGCATACAAATATTTTATGGTGCCATTTATGTGGCACTTCTACACATGAATAAAGATTCGAAGATGTCAAATGAGCTGAGCTAGCTTGACAACATCGAATACACAAAGTAAAGTATTGTAACTGTCATAATATTGGCATTCATACTTCTATGTATGTGTATCTATTTGATAGAACATTATGTTGGTGACCTTGAAGACATGCCCTTTACCGCTCTTAATTATACGGATTTACGTTATTTCTAGTAAGTGATAAAGAGTGAGTAATCAAAATCAAATGCAAAATGTTCAGTTAATTCAATGTGACGAATTATTTATTTTACTTGGAAGTCTCAAGATCAAACTCAAGGAGGTAATGTGATGGTTAGAATTAATTTTCAACATTTCGGAGTTAGGTTTCCAAAAAGATAAATATTTTATGGGTATTTGAATTTTGAAATTTTTACGGATTTTTAAATGAGAAAGGCAAATATTTAAGAAAATATGATGGATGGAATTTTTTTTATATTTTTATGCAATAAAATAAGTGTTATGAAAGATGAGAGATGGAATAAATCAATGCAATATTTTTTGGGTTTAAATGATGACAATGAATAGAAATGAGAAATGCTAGGACAATACTATGCACCTTAATTCAATCCCCAAGATTCAAGAATAATCAATTTCAGAGAACAATTAATCAATAAATCTCAATTTAATTCCCAAGAGATATCCCATTATTTCACAATTTATAAGCAATAAAAAAATATTTCAAAGAATAGATTTCTCACAAGTAGAAAATAACTTCCTCAATTCTAATAATGTTCAAAAATGTCTCAAAATGAATATCTAAATGTCTCAAATGACAAAGAATATCATGAGCTTCAAAACAACACCAAATTCATCAAAATCTGATGAATGATTCGCGAGATATGATCAAATAGTTCCATGGGCATATATGTAATATAAATAAATAAATTTGTTTTCAAGAGTTACCTTCATAGTGGCTTGGTTACGAATATGGGAGCCAACTGGGTATGCGTGCAATTTTTCTAAGAGATGTGGACTGCATGTACAATATTAGAAAGTTGGGAGGGTTTATTCTGTAAATTCGCCAAGTCACTTGATAGAGGCACATGTTGGGGGTCTTTTGGATTTCCTGGAAGTATGAGGGGTAGGCCCACAAAATATCCACATTCACATGCATGAAGCATGTGACACAACTGGGCTAGGGCAGCGGAGGTAGCTTGGGTTCCTGAGGCTTGGCGTGTCTACTTAGGAAAGCTATGGATTCCATCGGAGGCTGGGGGGCTCGGATGGCCTATCATATGGCTGGTAATGATGCTATGATCTTGATCATGCAATGGAAATGCTCCCTCGTTGAACAATAAAGATTAAGGGCTCCCTCAAAGCAACAACAATTGTAGGTTGGAGGGTCCCTCTTCTTCAAGGGTGATCAGATGCAACCGTCCTCGAGTGAACCTCTGATGACAGGCTCCTTCCTATCGACACACGATGAGGAGGGACACAACAGGGCTTCACCTTGCTGCTCCTCATTCTCTTGATGGTTCGCCTGCTCCAGTTGGTACCTGCAAGTGAAGACTGACTCGAGCGACAATTGCTCGGCCTTGGAATTATGTACAAGAGAGGAAAGCTGTACGGTGGTGCTCCTAGGATCGTGGAGGAAGGAGCTGGGTGACGTAAATGGTTGTAGAGAGATAGAAGAACAATGTAAGGGGGTTCATAGGATGTGGTGATTAGATCGGGGTGGGGGTGTGGATGCTCAATTGGGGATCTTAGATGAAGAGGACAAAGGATGGAAGAGTAGCAAAGAGATATGCAAAGAAAATGAAGAATAAGAGAAGAAGATGAAGAAAGCGGAAGGGGCAGAGGGAGAGGTTGAAGGGACAGAGAAAGTCATCTGATGTTAGAGGAGGACGGAGGCATCAACTCCCGATGTTTGCTTGATCAGAGGTCTGTGGAAGATTGGCTGCTTAGTAGAAGTTGGGCCAGCAACACAGATTGGACACCCGTGGATCACTCCTCATGGGTCGTTGCTGGAGAGGACGACGTGCTGTCACCACACTGGTCTCTAGTTATCATCCTTTGTTGTAAATGGAATGATGGATGATAGATCTAGGTCGGAGACGAGAGTTACGCTTATATAGGAGGAGAGATTGAGATGGATGTAGGAGATGAGGGGCTATTTGTTATTGGTGATTGGGTTTGATAGTTGGGTGGTTCAAGTTGTTGTTGAGAGATTAGGAGATATAATTTGTTGGGTTATCGAGTAGTTTGATCTGCTGGAGAAGAGGATAGAGAGAATAGAGGTGATGGTATCCTCTTTTCGGAGTTTGGTATGGTGGTTGAGGTCAAGAAGGAGATAAGGTGTAGGGTATGTTGCATGCAAAGAAGATAATGGGTCAACGATGGGGTGACAGAGATATAGGGAAAAAGGAGTGGCGATGGCCGGAGGGAGGTTGGTGAGGTGTGATAGGATAATGAGAGATGATTAGGAAGAGGGAAATGATCACAGATGGGGTGGAGGTTAGCCATTGGCATTCAATCACATGTTGTAGAGAGGAGGTGGAGGTAGGAGATGCAAGTGGAGCGTTGAATCATCCAAGATCCAACGGTCCTGGGGTAGGACTGGGGTGAAGGGGTGTTTTGATTATGATAGTTGGATCAAAAGTTGGTCCAACAACGCAAGTTAGGTGCGCTAGAAGACAAAGGATATTGACCGGGGGAAGGTGGGTTAATTGTGGGGCTCAGGTGGCTCCAATGAGGTAATGCCATGTGGTTGTTGACCTTTGACCATGAATGAAAAATAAAAGAAAATAGATTAAAAATAGCAAACGACCTCAAATGTAAAAATCCCCAAAATGAAAATTGTTGACTAAATGCATTCTACAATGTTCATGAAGGATTCAAATGCAAACGAAGTCATGTGTGCAAGTTATGTTTTTTTATGATATTTATGTAAATAACATATCAATTTTGTTAGGTTTTGTATTTTTTTTTGATTTTCTATAATGAATGTAAGCATGTAAAAATAAAGCAATTTGTAAGATAATGAATTGGACACAAATGTATTTTTTGGGATTTTTATGAGTTAATAATAGTCAAAAATAAATTGTGAAATGTGAATTATGTACAAGTGAATTGGGCTAAATGTACAAAGTCAGAACTCATCTTTTTACTTCTTTTCAATTTTTTTGTACTTCTATTTTTTATAGTTTAAACATGTAATTAAATGAATAAATGGAAAATAAATAAAAAAATAATTACGTACATGAAATAATAAATAATAAATCAACAAATATGTACAATATACAATTCGGTCCCAAAACCCAAGTTTCATAAATGAACTCTGGTTCATTTGAATCTGGTTTTGATTTATAGATAACTGAGTACACATTAATTCAAAAGTGAGTAGAGTTAAATCGAGAATTGTATGTGAGATATATCAATATTTATGTTTTTCTGATTTCAAACAAGAGTTCAGGTTTATTTCACACATATATAAGCAAGTATTTTTTAAGGACTTTTCATTGGTTAATATTAGTGATATGTACATAGTGGAGCCGGTTTGTACATAGTGGAGCCGGTTTGATGTCATTTGGAGTTATGTTACTTAATTAAAAATAGTTGAAATTAGGCATATATGTATATATGTATGCAATATGAAATGCTAATTTATGCAAATTATTTGCAAGTGCGTGAATGTTAATTATGAGTAAACACCTAAATGCATTTAATTACTCAGAACAAAACACTATTTTCAGCTAATTATAGTGATGCATCATAGATCCATCAACCCTCTATACTTAAACCTTGCTCGTCCCAGAGTAACTAAAGAATGAAACAGTAAAATGAGATGAGGTTCCATACTAAGATCATGAACAAAAGTGAAAATGGAGCTCAACCCAACCTTTGGATCAATAGTTCGACAGAACTCCTATAAGAATTAAGACTCTAAAATCAACAATCTATAAGTTCCACAAGTCATTGTACATGTTTGTCTCAGAAGTCCTCTTAGATCTACCCCTCCCAAAGCATACTCCATGAACATTGAATAACTGTTTCTTATGTGTAAAGGGTGTTAGCTCTTCCCATTCGAAGTGTTGAACTACCATGCAATATTCTCCTCCACCAACTCGTCCTCGGGAAGTCGGGCATTTCCTTCTAAGTTCAAGTAGTACTAGTATAAAAGGAGAAAGAGGGAAGAAATTGGATCCCATCCAGTGTAGCTACGTCTCCTATTTGAAGCCTTATCAGTGTAGCCAAGTCTTCACTACGCAACCAATGGACCATTGTGGTCAAGAGATTGGAATTCTTATATTTTTGCTCTGCATTTATTTTTGGCTTTTTTTACCATTTATTCATGGTACATTTGTTTGGGTATAAGAGCAAACAACCATGCGAGGTGGTTGCATTGGCCCCACCTCGTCTGAACGATTAAGTACCAGCAGGATATTCCTATCTGAAGCTTTGTTTTAACTCGTACTCCAGTCTTTAGATGTCCAAGCTACTAGAGAAGAAGCTGCACATTCTTTCAACACCTCATTTGAATTAAGCTAACTGTGTGATGCTAGAGTCCAGATTAATTCTCCATTCAAGAGTCATACTTAGAATGTGTCAATCATCTTAGACACTAAGAGTCAAAGTCTAAAAATAATCACGTGAAACTCTGGTATTTAAGTCTAGCACATAAAGCTTCTAAAATCCTACTTTTTGATGGAGTTTCTCTAAAAATTAAGTGGATTAAGGTCTAGGGAAGTCCACTCTCGGTTTATGTTCATGACTCAGTTCATAACCTAATGACTTTCCACCAAATGCATGTGCATGCTATGCTGAATGAAGTGCGGATGAACGAGATGCAGAATTTCACGTCTTTTTTTGAATTATTTTTTTTCTTTTTTTTGTTTCTCTCTTTCTATTGTATTGTTGATTTTTTTATTTTTTATTTACCTTTTTTGTATTTTGATTTTTTGCAAGAGTTTTACATATTTTACAATGATTATACATCTTTATATTAAATATGTATTATATACCAAAAGTACGATACAATATAATATAATACAACACATCGTGCGTACACAAGTGCAATTCACCTCCCCCTATACTTATTGTATGCTAAGTACACATGGATGCAAAATAAGAGAGGAATGGGGAGAATTCAGCCACCCCATATACTTAGGATCTGCTCAACCTAAGTATAGAAGAGAGCAAAAACATGTCGGTCGAGGAAAATACAAGTTGGTGAGCATACACAAGACGGGCATCGGTTCCCCCTACACTTAGGCCTTTGCCTAAGTATAAAACAAGTACAAGGGAACCGATGGGATCGGGAAGAATGCATAGAGGATCAAGGAGATTTTAATCAAACCTTCTTGCGGGGGTAAGGTGGGAGGGAATATACAAGATTATTGTCAACTTTGGGATACGATGAATAAGGATCCAAACAATGTGAAGAAGAAGATTCCCAAACATTGTCAGAGTTATCTTCAGAAGAATAGTATTATTCAACGGAGATTCTCCAACTAGTTTTGTTCTTCAGCTGCTCGCTCGAATTGATCTCACTCGCATGGGTATGATACTCTTCCTTGGATGATGAATACTCTGATGAAGAGGTGTCCGACTGTTCATACCTAACTACTCCAGTTAGTATACTGAAACCTAGAGAGGAGTCCTAAAAAAGATCCATGTATATACTTAGCCGGTTTGCTTGAACATGAAGCAAGGAGAGGAGGAAGGTGAAAGGGCTTCTCCCCTCCACTGACAACCCGACTAGAGGATGTGACTTCTCCTTTGTGTTCTGGTCCAGATACTGGTCCGCCAGTTTGATCAGTCGGCTTTTATGGTGATGGTTTGGGTGTTGGATCACAATAATGATCAAGGAAATCCGAAATGATTGTGTCTGACTATGGTGAAATAGATGTGTGTAAGTCAGGATCTTTCACCTATGTGGCAACATGAGTGGTGGTTGAGGGAGATATGGGGAGAGTCACCTTAGTATTTGTGTTGACAAATGAGATCTCCATAAGGGGTTATGGACAATTTCGATTTGTAATCATGTATTCCCCTTTTGACTGTGAAAATATCTTAGGGATGTCAGATTTGGTCTTCTCGACAGTCGACTTCTTAGGTGTCTCTCGTTGGGTCATGTTTTCCTTTGGAGAGGTCTAATCATATGTAGAGGTAGGATTTGATTATGTGGTTTCCTCTTAGTCACAACTGTTGGCAACTTTGTCTCAGGGGCTGGGTGTATCCTTGATAATTTGATCACTTTGGTCCAAGTTTAAAAATTTTATGTCTTGAGTCTCACAACCCATAGTTTCTCTAGTAGAGGTTAAGAACGACTTCCCCAAAATGATTGGAGACTCAGTCAACTCTCCTCGATGCTCAATGTCCATGATAATAAAAATCCACTCTATATTTGACACCTTGGAAATTTATGATGAAAGAAATAATTACTCTTAGTCTTTTAGTATATCAATCATGCAGTTGAATGATCACTCTAGTTTTCTTGGGCAGTCTGAGTTTGAGTTGGTCAAATACGGACTTTGGGAGGATGTTTAAAGTAGAGTCATCATTTATCCGAATATGAGTAACTTCAATATCCTTAATTTCACAATTAACTCTAATCAACTGCTTAACTCTGCGACTTTTGGTCTTTTGAGTCATCACCAATGAACTGGCCATAGTAATTAAACAAAATTCAGTTCTTGATCTTTTCTTACCTGCCTTCTTGGGTGATAATCGACTCTTCACAAATATTTGAAGATTGAGCACATACTCTATGGCATTTATCAATGGAAGCTTCAAGATCAGTCTTTTTGCAAACACTTCCATTTCAATGTTGTCTAAATTTTTTGATTTTTATTTTTTGGTGTTTTTGGTAAAGTCAGTAGAATAGTTAGTGTACTTATCAGTAGTCTTCGTTTTCTTTGATTGTGGTCTCTACATCTGAGTGCATTATGAAGTCGATCAGTTAAAACATCGACTCTCTGATTAATCCAAGCAATGCCATCCTTGATTATCTCATGACTCTGAGAAGAATAACCGTACTCATCATGCTATGACTCCATCATTTATTTCTGAGTCGAGTGATAATCGTTCCCCACGATCACAGTCTCAGTTTGGTCATGAGTCCAATTTCCTTGACTCCGAGTCTCAAATATAAGATCACAGGAAAAGTGGTCATACTCGAGAAGAGAGTCATCCCAATTAGGGGGTGTTTCGAATGATGATTTGTGTATTGTAATCGTGAATCATATTTCTTTTTCAAGTTCGGTTACACTCCTTTCCATCCTCGTATTCACCCGCTCCATTCTATCCACATAGTATTCATTTGATTCTGGGTTTATGAGCAGTTCATGTCTTAAGATTTCAAGCGAAGAAGTAGGGTAGTGGAGTGTAATGTGTGAGGTGGACGTGAATGACGAAGGGAATGATGGTTGGGAAAAATCATCTCAAAGAGCATATTCTTTTGCGATGAAAATTATGATGAAGACGGTTGGGTTATTATTGTGTAAGTTAACCCATAGAGTCTGGGTATGAAGACCAATATTTTGACATCTTCTCAAGTGAATGTGGAAAATAATCACGTACCATGATCGGTTGTTCGCAAGTGCAAGGTCTTTGTACGTACACAATACAATACACAATGCAGGCCCCGGGTTCACCAACTTCACACAGTGAAGGCCACAAAGGTTTGACTTATTATATTTTCGATTTTGAGTTAGGTGACACTGCAATTTGAGAATCTTTACACACAAGTGAGTCTCCCTAATGCTCATATGTGGTTTTACTATTCCTCAAACAAAGGAGTGATCTGCCCAAGCTGTCGGGTTATATCACACCCCTAAAGGAAATAACAAACTTATACACCCAAAATATCTCTCTATGATTGGAGGTGAGCGCTTATAAATCCCAAACCCACAAGAATCATATTTGGAGACTTAGGGCGCATGTCCAGGGTTTTGAGCTCTTATGTTAAGGCTATGTTCTCACCCACTCATAGTTTGGAGAAGTACCTGTATACAAGGATGGGGTTGCATTTCCACTGATAATGAATCTAATTTTATCCAATTCTTAATTAATAGTACTGGTTAGTGGTTCTAATTTTAGATTAGGTTATCACTTCCTTTGAGTGTCAGATCATGCACGTCTATCGAACAATCCCAATTTCCTTTTAGTCCTATGTGAGTAAACACATGATATTGATTAAAAAAAGCTGATATAAATTGATAAAATTAATGCCAGTGATCCTCGCAATCTCCATGTAGTATGCTAGACAGAATTGAAATTTACACTATATATGATGCACCGAAAAATCGCTCCTCGATAGATAGCTCTGTTAGCGAGTGAAGAGCAAGTTAATTTTGGCTAAGTAGAATGTCTAGTGCCTCTTTTAGTGAATGTGTGATTGTAGGACTATGAGCGCAACAAATAAAACCTAGTATATCTAATATCCGCAATGCTATCCAGGTCTACGTCTTGCACAAAAAAATGGACTCGATAGGACAAGTGTCCAAGTATAAGCACACGCGAGTCTTCAAATGAAGATCAGTGGAAATGAGCAGTTATTACAAATTAATTACAAAAAAATGTTTAAAAATAAAAAACCTAATCTAAATATACTCTCTCCAAAAATAAATTTGTTTCTACTTGCCACCTCGGTGAGCTCGGTCTATAGAATCGACCGCCTTCAGTCTCCTCGAGTTACGTCAGCTCCCAAAAAAGTCACTCCAAGTATATCAGGTACCTTGCACGAAAATAAGATTTATACTAGTGAGAGATACACACACATATATAAAGTGCTAAGAAATAAGCACATAAAATATTCACAAGAAAAGTCGAGGGTCAGACTACTTGAGGGTGGAAAACCTATGCACTAGGTTGTCTAAATACTAATCCTAAACCGTACACCTCCCTAGCAACGGTTCATTTGAAGACGGGTCATCTACCATTCTTAATTATAGAGATTTACATCGTTTGATAAAGAGTAAGTAATCAAAACCACACAAAAAATGTTGAGTTAATTCAACATTGTTTATTTTACTTGGACAAGTCCCAAGGTCGAACTCATGGAGGTAATGTGAGGGTCTAAAATTAATTTTCAACAACTCGAAGTTAGATTTTTCAAAAGATAAAATTTTATGGATTTTGCAAGTTTTTATGGATTTTTAAATAAAAATGCAATTTTTATGCAAGAAAATAAATATTATGAGAGACATGAGAGAGAATAAATCAATGTAATATTTTTTGGATTTTTAAATGACGATGATGAATACAAATGAGCAATGCAAGGACAATACTATGCACCTTTTAATTAATTCTAGAGAATAATTAATCAATACATCTCATGTTAATTCTTAAGAGATACCCCGATTTTCCACAATTTATGAGAAATAGAAATATTTCAAAGAATAGATTGATCACAAGCAACAAATAACATCCTCAATTTTATTAATGTCATAAAATATATCAAAATTAATATCTCAATGCCTCAATTGATAGAGAATGTCATGAGCTTCGAAGTAACATCAAATTCGTCAAAATCTGATGAATGATTCACCAGATATGATCAAATAGTTCTAGGGGCATATATAAAATGAAAATAAATAAAATCACTTTCAAGAGTAACTTTGCAGGGGTTTAGTTACGATTCTTAGAGCTGGATGGGTATGCATATAATTTTCCAAGAGGCCCAAACTGCATGCACAATATTATAAAGTTGGGAGGGATTATTCTGCAAATACACCAAAGTCGTGTGCTAGAGGCACATGGTGGGGTCTTTTGTATTTCCTGGAAGTATGAGGGGATGTCCTTGCAAAATAGCCTCGTTCATGTGCATGAAACACACGACACAACTAAGCTCAGACGACGGAGGTAGCTTGGGTTCCCGAAGCTCCACGTGTCTACTTAGGCGTGCTATGGATTCCACACGAGGCTGGGAGACTCAGGTGGTCTATTGTACGACTGGTAATGATTCTGTGATCTTGATCGAGTGGCAGAAATGCTCCCTCGAATGTTGAGGATTGAGGGCTCCCTCAAATCGGCGACAACTGTAGGTTGGAGGGTCCCTCTTCTTCGGTGGTAATCATATGTGGCCATCCTCGAGTCAACTTCTAATGTCCTAATCCTTCCTGTTGACACACGACGCGGCTTCAACTTGCTTCTCCTTGTTCTCCTGATGGTTCGCCTGCTTCGGAGGGTTCCTGTAAATGGAGATCGACTCGAGCAATAATTGCTTGACCTTGACATTATAAATAGGAGAAGAGAGGTGGGCGGTGGTGATCCTATGACTGTGGAGGAAGGATCTAGGTAACGTGAAGGATTAAAAAAAGGTAAAAGAAGAATGCGAGAGGGGTTCATGGATGAGGTGACTAGACCGGGGGCGAATGGATGCATGATTTTAGGTCTTGGACGAAGAGGTCAAAGTATGGAAGAGTAGCAGAGAGATAGGTGGAGAAAACAAAGAAGAAGGTAAGAAGATGGAGAAAGAGGAGAAGGGCAAAGGGAGAGGATGACGGGATAGATAAAATTACCTAATTAGGAGGACGAACTCGACTCTTGGTATTTGCTCGATCGGAGGTCGGTGGAACAAACGAGAAGCTTGGCTACTTTGTGGAAGTTGGAATAGCAACACAGATTGGATACCCGTGGATCACAACTCAAGGATCTTCGTTGGATAGGACGACATGTTGTCACCACCCCAATATCTAGCTCTCCTTGTTCATTGTGAACAAAACGATGGATGGCAATGAGATCTGGATCGGAGATGGGGGATTCACTTTTATAGGAGGAGAGATTGAGAAGGAGACACATGAGATGAGAGGCTCTATGTCGTTGGCAATTGGATTTGATGGTTGTTTGGTTTAGGTTGTTGTCAAGAGGTTAGGGAGATAGAATTTGTTGGGTTCTCTGATGGTTTGATTTGCTGGAGAAGAGGATAAAGAGAATAGAGATGATAGGGGTCCTCTCGCCGGAGTTTAACTATGGTGGTTAAGGTCATGAAGGAGATAAGGTGAAGGGTTTGCTGTAGGCGAAGAAGATAAGGGGTCAACAATGGGGTGCCAGAGATCTAAGGATAAAGGCGTGGTGATGGCCAGAGGGAGGTTGTTGAGTCATGACAAGATAATTAGAGAGGATTAGGAAGAGGGCGACAATTGGAGAGGGGTGGAGGTTGGACATTGGCGTTCGACTGGATGCTGCCACTATAAGAGATATCGGCTTTTAATACTACACATGTGCGACCACTAGTAGTGGAAATGTGGTCGCAGTGAAAAATGCAAGCACAAAATCACTACCAGTGGTCGTAAGTCTATATATGCGACCGCCAAAAAAGATGCGGTCATTTTTGCGCTTCATATGCGACCACCCATAGTCGAAATAAAGTGGTATCATCACGTGACTACTTGTGGTAACATATGTAGTCGTATTGTCTAATAAGTATACCGGAACAAAACCTCATCTCGCTGTCTTCCTCATTTCCAAGCCCGTGCCCCCGATACCTAGACCCTAAACCCAACCTCTCCACCACCGGCGACGCCTCTCCTCCTCCCTACACCACCCACCGACACCAACTCTTCCTCCCTTCACCCTCGACCTCCTCCTCTACTCCTCTCCTCCACTAGGCATGTGTCCCAGAGCCCCATCTCCTCCGTGATATCTTCATAGGAGAGGTCCTCCTCCATCTCTTCACTTCCTTTGACGAATAACGAGCATCTAATCCTCACCCATCAATATACTTCTTCTCTTTCACTATCATCGTCTAGGAGTTTAATTTTTATGTCGATTAATGGTTGTATTTCAGTTTCTATGTGATTTTTCATATGCATTGTAGCTGTATGTTGAAGCATCTAAGAAAGATGATGGATTAAATACCATTTTCAAATGTGATTTATGATGACTTGTTGTAATATTTGTAAAAAATGCATTTGTATGTGTGTGTATATTGTAGTATGTGTTAATATTTAATTATGTATGTGTGTGTGCATGGCCCTGCTTATGTATATTTGTGTATATGTGGTAGTTTACTTAATAATTTTTAGCTTATGTGCTTGATAGTGATAATTTGAAATCATTTTTAAATACAATTCATTTGCGATGTGAACACAAATAAATTAGAAAATAAATATCTATCATATATTTGTTAGGATAGGCCCAATATGTAGAATTCACTTAGGGTATTGTACGGAATCGCATAAAACCTCATTCACACACATGCATCCTTCCAAAGTAGGTTAAGTGTGTCCTTGCACAACGGGTGATGTGTGCAACACATTTTGGGAAGTGATGCCCCCATCATATGTTATATATTTTTTAAAATTTCACATCTGCTGGGGCCTTAGCTTTACAAGATAGGAAATGCCCCTCACGACATTGTACGACTCCTGATGTTAGTTTTGCAGGTACCATGGAGGAGGTAGAATATGTTAGGTCAAGATACATAATGGACCCATATCGAAACGAACTTAAATTCGTTGTTGCTACATTCGAGCAGTGTCCCTCGTTTGTCTAGTGCGCCATCTTATAAAATTCCCAAGATAATTAAATAACCTAAGAAATGCAACAAAAAGTGAAAACAAATTCAAACTACCTGATCTTGAACAATGGGAATTTATGCATGCATTTATTATGTATGTGGTATTGTATGCAAGTGTTTGAGGTATATGGCTATGCATGTTGGTATGCAATAGTGTATATATGTATGTGACCATGTTTGTTTGAGGTATGTATGTGGGTATGCTATATGCTAGTTAGGTTGAATGTGAATATGTTTGTAGTTTGTGTTTCTAATTATATGGGAACACTAGTGTGAATATAGTATTTATATGGGTATCCTTGCATGAACGTGGAAGGTATGTGGGCATGTATGTAAGTGTATAAGATATATGAGTATGCATGTGTGTTTATGATAAATCCCAGATTTATCATCATAATTTATTATATTTATCTCTCTTGCTTAAGGAATTCAACAAGATTCATTGATAATTAACTTTAATTATTAATTTATTAGTTGTAAATAATTGACTCTGATGATAATATATTATATAACATATTATTGTGCTATTATTTTATGTGTTTCTTTATTATAAAAAATCAAATAAAAATAGAATAATATTGTACATTATTTATTTAACATAAAATATAAAATAAAAATCCAAAAAATAAGAAAAGAAAATAGAAGAAAAATGTTTTCATGATTTAATTACTTGTTAATTTTTATTTCGGTATAGATGACATTTACTCTCGATGAATTCTACATGAAAGTTGTAGGTCTCATCGAGATCTGCAACTTTCATGTTTATCAATTTTTTTCATGATTTAAGTACTTGTTTAATTTTTATTTCGATTTAAACGCATTTCCTCTCGATGACTTATGCATAAAAGTTGTAGGTCTCATTGAGATCTACAACTTTCATGTTTATTACCTTTTCTAATTCTCACTCTAACTAATTCTTTTAGATTTTTCTTTGAGATTCTTTTTTCTCTTAAATTTCATTGGGATACATGGCACCCCTAGGGTGGCCTACATGGCCCGGACTCCTTCTGCCACCCACTCATTTCAGGACCCTCTGGTCGATCTGATCAGAGAGATCCCAACCACCCACACCCGCTATGATCTTCACCCTTGGATGCACTCCATCCTAATCACCAGTCGCGCCCTTGTCAGGATCGTCTAATCAAATGATCAGAGGACTGTGAAGCTGCCTTCAACCTCCCGCACATATCTCTCCCGCCGTGCAAACTGCCTAACCACCCATCTTCACTTAATTTCACCAATTACCCCGACCGCTATTCCGACCAACTCCCATCGTCATATGCTTATCCATTCAACTGTCTTCTACGCTAACTCCATAACCACCTTCAATCCTAATTTCCTTGTCGGGGGTAATGGTTGATTTCTTCAAGAAAACCACCTGTAACCACCACTTATATCCTCTTGAAATACACCTTCCCTGTCGTCAATGGCGATTGTCCACCCTTGATGAGGCTTAGGCTCAGCGTCTCTCGTCTAGATTGTGACAGAATCCCGACCGATCGACGATGCAAAGACAACCTTAAGGTTTGGTGTTGACCCATGTCATAATGCCATGTTACGACTGCCATTCCAGCCATTTGAGCTTTGTGCACGGGCTGAGCACACAAAGCAAAGACCTCTGGCATATTTTCAACCTCGATCCCAACCACAACCTTCATCGCAAGAATCTTCAGATCTTTAGGTAAGTAGGTTTTATTTTTTCTCATTTTTCTCTTGGAGTTATTCCTATGTGTATATAGAGCCCTTTCTCAAATTGATGTGACCTTGGACTTCGTCGGAAGTCCTGGACCTTCGCCGGAGGTACAAACCACCCATTCCCTTCTTTAGAACCTGATCCCCTTCGCTCCCTTCTTCTTTGACCAACGAAGAATAAACCATAGGGTCCCATCTCCTCCACCACCGGTGACCCTTCATTCCGCCTCACTTTCATATGCACACACTTTGTATTTGCTTCGGCTATATACTTCTAACAGTTGCAGGGCATTCATACTTTCAATGGAAAGAATCTTCTAGCAAGCTCCGATATGGAGCGTCACTGTTGATGACTTTGAGTCGCGAGCCGCTCACAGATGATTCTGCGCCTCCTATAGTCACCGACGATCTTCGCGTGGGTACCAAGTGTCTTCTTTAATCTTCTGACCAACTACAACATCACGACGGTGCCTTGACAACATCGTCGAAGCCCAGATCTAGCGCTGCCGTGAGTGGCGATGTTCTTCAAGAAGAAAGCTGCAGATGCCATTGGATCACCCCAATTTGGGGATGATCTGACGGATGTGAGGTCACATCACGACCCTTCCAAGTCACAACCTCGGAGCCCACACCTCAACTTCGGTGGAACCCAAGCAAGTCCGAAGCTGGGAGACATGCCACATGTCTTTCCAACATGCAGCCGACCTGATCTAATTCCGAACCTCGCCTACGTGCCTCGCACGTGATATGTTTTGGAAAATTACAACCAAGCTCCCATCAGTCTCCATAATGGCACAAATACCCCCGCGCAGGGGGGTATTCAATAAATTCTTCAGCAGGTTTTCTATAATTATTATTTGTCCCTATAGGGACCTACGTGTAAGGATTTACTATGTTTTATTTACACTTATGCCTCTGGTTTGCATGATGAATAACTTGAGCATCGTCTATCCAATTGAAGTGATTTCAGTGGCATTTTGATACCCATTTAATTGTCTTCAATATGATATCATTTATTTCATAATTAGACAATAAAAGAAGGATTATTTTATTAGAGTTCACATCAATACTTTTATACTCTTTAAATATAATTTGTCTCTAGTTGAGTCTCTCAATTGGACCTAGATTTAAATCAAATCTTTGCTTAAGTGGGATGGATCATTTTAGGGCATTTTAATGTGTATATTCTCATGTGCTTAGTTAAATCATTCCTTTCATTTTGTCTAAGATTTAACTTGCATAAAAAGTAAAAAATATAGAATCATTCAGATGATTCCTTGTGATTTATTGTATTCCGTCTTTTTGACCTAGATGATTTATTGATCACTTAATATAAATATTTAAGCTTGATTAATTATGTTATGGCTCATGTACTTGTGTTCGACCCTGGACTACCCAAGTTTATAAATTAAAGCTAGGTCCTCTTCACATAGATATTTGACCTAGTTCTGTGCAGTTCGCTAACTGCCCGTATTACGACGAGTACTTTTTATCATACACATTTAGTGAGTTATCAGATGGTGCTGTTGTCGGAGACACAACTTCATTAATATGATCATTTGGGTTTTTATATTTTTGTTATGTTGATTAATGTTTTATTTAGGTCATTATGTAATGTGATGTTTTATGCATTCGTTACCTGTTTGATAATCTTTGATATCTTATTTATTCTCTTCTGTGGTAGGGCCCGTTCATCAAGGACGCTCGTGGAGAATGGAGGCTGGAAAGCTCGAAGTAGAGTTCCTGCTGAAAGAAGCCGCAACAGATGTCTTCAAGCATTTCAAGGATTATCTGTTTTGTTGTATATATTTGTGTAACTATTTTGGTCTTGGACTCTAATGTTCGACATGTTGAGTCTGTTTCACCCTCATGTGGGTGGGATTTAACTTGAGTGCTTGATATTAGGATTTAGGCATGCAACTCCTACAGCTTCTTAAGATTTGATCTTTGTGCTTAACCCGTAGTATAGGACACACTAACTCCATCTTATCTCTAAGATTCACGAGACACACATAATTTACGTTCAACCTAGCTCAAATTAAGTTGATTCTTTTCCCACTAATAGAACGCATGATTAGGTACAGATTTTTCTTTGACTTGCAGGCATTTTGACATATTTTTATATATTCAGTCTTTCATGTGCATGGAGAGAGCTGACGTCATTATAAAATTTTCTATTGAGCATACATCATAAGTTTTTATGTTTGCATGGCTTTTCTCGTCTCTTTACCTCATGTTTTATCACTTAGGATCTAAAAAGAAATGGGACTGTGATGAGACAAGGATCCAATCGACTAAAGTGGAAAAATATGCAATGTTGTTGTCCTTAATCAATCTGATTGCTCAATAAGAAAATCAACCACTAACGAAAATATGGAAATCGAATATTAGTGGTTCGCTATTTTAATTTACCTGGTATAGCCACCAGGGTCGAACACAAGGAGCATGAGAAAAATATGAAGCAATCAAATTTCAAATAAAATAAAATATTTTTAGTGGTTTTTATTTTTTTATATTTTTAATTTTTAATAAAACAAAAAAGCATAAAAATAAAGAAAACAATCACAACACTCTTTTGGGAATTTTTAAAATGATAGAAAATATTCAGAAAATTAAAGTAAAAATATTTTTGGGTTTTCTGGGTTTTAATTTTTTTTTGGGAATTTTGAAGGAATTTTTAAATGTTTTTTGTTTTTATAAAAATCAAATAGTGCTCAAAACAGGGCACAACCGGGACCAAATTGCAAATTAAAAATATCTAAAGTGCCCTAAGGTCCTGGTTATCAATTTTATGATAAAATAGAAATGTAAAGCTAGAAATAGAAACTGAAATCATAATTTTTGGTTTTTCTTTGATTTTATATAATTTTTTAAGATTTTGATTGTTTTGTGGTTTTTAGGGTTTTTATAGTTAATTTTCAAACAAAATTAATATTGTAAACAAAACACAACAAAAGATAAGAACATGAATTTTCATAGAGTTTTTAAAGTATTTGTTAATTTTTATAGTTTTTATAAAGTCACCAGGGGCTTTTTGGGTTTTTGAATTTTCAAAAATAGAAATGCAATCAAATCAATCCAAGAAAATCATAATAAAAACTACACACTAGCAGGAGCTAATAGTAATTTTTAGGCAATTTTTAGAATCAATTTAGTAACTATTAAGTCCAATAAAAAGTATGCAATTAATCACAGTTTACAGGGACCAAATCGCAAATATTTTAAGTTTCTGGACAAATGAATAACACAAGATAAAAGTTCAGGGTATGATCTGCAAAAAGCCCAGTCAATTCGCGTACATGCTCTATATTCCATACACATAGGTATAAATGCAATTTCAAAAAATTAAACATCCATTCATTAACAACAGAATAGTTCAAGGCAAGAAATGCAAATAACCCAAAATACACATGAGCATACACGTGCCTCAGACTCAGGGGGACTAAAATGCAAATACCAAAAAATGTGAGGTCCAAACTATAAATATTCTTAAATACAACTTTATTTAATGGACTAAAGCTAAAAACAGAAACATGCAGGGCTGAAAGTGAAATATACCCTTGGCAGGGGCACGTGGCACGTACGGAGGCGGGCGTTGGCATACGACTTTGATCGACTGCATCTGCAGGATCTGACGGTGCAGGGAATGTCGAGGACATGCAGGGCAGATGTGTTAAAGACTCATATCTAGTGGCCCAAAAGCTGCACGATCAGGTGGCTTGGATCAGATCTGGAAGAGGTAGGCTAAACTAACGACTGAGAGAGGGTCTCCAAGAACACTCCCCTAATGGACTTCAATCGAGCATCGAAGAAGATCGTACAGCCTGACGAAGAGTCAGAGAGGCCCGGCAGGATCGTGGAAGTAAGGCGCGACCGTTGGCGGGCTCCGATGAAGGCGACTACGGCTGGATGAACGTGGCAGTGATGGCTCACCTGGAGCTGCTCCGCCTAAGCATATGATGATCCAAAGTGGGCTCCTAGAGTGCGATTGTGCCTGTAAAAGGTAGAGGGGACTCGAGGCGACACTCCGGTCCAAATTATTGCAGCTGAGGACAAGAGAAGCAACATGGGGTGGTGCTTTGGGCCTCCGGCGAAAGCGAGAGATGAAGACCCGACCTAATCTTGACACGATGATCGATCCTTAGGGTGGTAGACTACGTAAGAAGGTGTAGGGTGAGCAGGGGGGTCAATCGGAACAGATATAGGTAGGTGGTGATACTCTGACTAGCTGGTCGGAGCTCAAGATCATATGACGGCGATGAAATGGTACTATGAATCAAACAAGGAAATGCGGAGGATAAGATAGATACCTAAAGGTTCAGATGCGTTCCTAAGATTCATGCAAAGGTCGACGAGGTCTTGACCTCAACCAAGTCGCGCAGCGGAGTTCCGGCCACGTCGTGAGCTTCTAGCCTCTAAACACCTCCTGACGGTCCTAAGACTCTCCTCCGATAGCTGTTACTCTAAGGAACGTGGCTCAGGGTCTGTGGTGGTGCGAGGGATGAGCTAAGGCACTGTGGAGGCTGGAAGAGGGTATTTATAGGCTGCTCGTAGTCCAAGAAGATCAGAGCAATACACAGAACCCTAGATAGATCCGATTGCGCCTAGGGATCCGCGAGGATCATGGAAGGTACGACTTCAATCGGGCGCCGGAATTGAGTTAAGAAATGATCAGGTTTAGTCATGAAAATTCAGAGAAGTGGCTCCGACGAGAGGGGCACAACCCGACTCGGTCTGGAATAGACCGTTGACTGGGGTCAACGGTCTGATGTGGACCAATCCGAAATTAGGATATTCAAAAATCAAAGAAAATAGAATTAAAAATAGCAAATGAATTTAAATTAAAAAGTGTATAAAATAAAAAAAATAATTGTTATTTTACAAACTATTTTCCCGTGATTTTTAATTATTTTTATGAAAAATAAAATAATGTATATACAATATATAGTATTATATACGGGTATAATATACCTTTGTATTATGTACAAGTATTTTTATTTTATTATTTTTACAAAAATACCTTTATTTTATATTTTATTTATTTACAACATGATTTTAGGAGTCTAAAATAATTTTTATTTATTTTTATAAATTATTTAAGGGTGTAAAATAAATAGTGAATATAATATGCCATGTGTATTTTACACAAAGGTTTGGTGATTTTATTTTTCTGATTTTTATTTTATTTTTATAATATTATATATAAAGGTATAAAAAGAATAAAATAATCTATTTTGTCAAAAATAAATATATAATTATTATGTATAGGTATAGGTGATATGTATATACATAGTGAACCCTTATCTTTCTCTACTTATTTTCTTTTGTGATCAGGTCAAGACTTGACCTACTTTTAGGGTATGTGTCACTCTGTATTTATTCTAAATACATCATTCTTATTATTTTCTCTTTATTCTTTTATTTTTTGTAGAATAAATGCTTAAATATGAAATATTAGCAAGGGCATGCAAAATGCTAAGTTATTGTATTTATAGGTATTTACAGGAGGTTTTGCTAAAAAGTAGAGCTAAACTAAAAGAATAAAGAGTGAGAATCATAGATTCATCACCCCCTATACTTTACCTTTGCTAGTCCCTTAGCAAACACTTATTTGAAAAAGAAGTGAAAACAATAAGAAAAGAAAAAGAAAAAGAAAAAGAATCAAGGCTGATTATTAAACTTATCTTCATTAAATTGGAGTATGGAGCTCAGTTAGACCTTTGGATTATTAGTTTGGCGGAACCTTATTGGGAAATAGGTTAAGACTTAACAACCTTCAAGTTCCACAATTCTATGGTCAAGACTCCTCAATAAACCAGGTCAGAACAACTCTACATATGTAAACTCTAATGACTGCATCTTTCCTTGTACTGCGTAAGTGATATGTAGCTCCCCACCTCTGAAATGACAAAGAAACATCCTCCCTCAACAAGGTAAGTCTAATTCCCTAGTCTAGCAGCTCTTTCCCCGAGGAGCGGGGTATTTCCTTTTAAGTTCAAGTTCAACCAGTTCAAGAAGAGGGGAAAAAAGAGAATGGATCGTGACCAGTGTAGCCACATATCCCTTGGATCTTAACCAGTGTAGCTAAGTCTCCACCTGCAAGCTTTCATGGTATGAGAAGGTGGAATAAATAAGCTTTGCTTATTCACTATATAAACTTCGAGAGGCATTTTATTTTCAATTAGACATGTCCACGTTTTTGGAGTTTTTCATATTTTTGCACATTTTTTTCTCGATGTGCATATATACAACATATTTAAATGGTGCAACATGTGCATAGGGAGTTTTTTTTCTTGAGCCAGTTGACTATCCCTATTTTGAAGCATTATTGCAACCCACAAACTCCTGTCTTTAGACCTCACTGCCACTAGACCAGGTTGAGATGCACATCCCTCCCTAGAGGAATACGAGAGATTCCGGCTGGCAGTACTACCCTCGTATGATACCCCAAGCCAAAGAATTCTGCCTCCTCACCACCTCATCCGTGTTGAGCTACGTGTAAGGTGCGTGTCCAAGTCAAGCCATTGTCTCTGAGAGTCATGCGTGTTTTGTTAATTGTTCTGCGTAGGTTCATCAAGATGACATATGAACATAGCCTAGTGGACTTAAAGAATTAAGTCACTATGGCCAGAAAATTCTTAACCCCAACTCCTATAAGGTTCCTCTGAAGTTAAGTGGATTAAGGTCTTAACCAAGCTCCATTTTTCAATTTAATTCCAGATTAATATGCAAGCAAATATGTACAAAACTCTTTTTGAAAACTTTTTCAAAATATGCAAGTTTTTATGAAAAATTTTGAATGTAAGGAAGAAAGAAAAGTTTCGCAAAGCCTTTACGAATATTTACAAACATTTACAAACAAATTTTTGCAAAATTTTATTTTCTAAACATTTTCTAAAAATTTTGTACTATATACATAGTTTTGATTCAAAAATATTTATAAAAACTTACAATCAATACAATTTTTACAAACATTTGTAAAGAAGTAATTTTTACAAAGGTTATTTACAAACATTTATGTACAAGAAAAAGTTTAAAATTTTTGTGATTTTTAGTTTTGGATTTTAGTCATTTTATTTTATTACACACTCACACAAAGTACGAGTTATGGTTAAAGTATATATACAATATATATGACACCCCCTATACTTAGCTCGAACGACGTCCTCAAAAGAGCGATGAAAGGAAGACATAACTCGTGCCGAGTATTGGGAAGTGAAAAGAAGGTTATACTGCAACGACGAATGAAAGAATGTAAGAATAGAGCTCAGTGATCTCCCTATACTTAGTATCAAATAATCCTAAGTATTGAAGACTGTACAAAAGGAGAAAACTGAAGGTTAGGATGTACATGTACTACCTCTCCTATACTTAGGGTAAAATATCCCTAAGTATTGACAACAAAACATAGGTAAAAAGAATCAAATGGATAATCACAAGTCTGATACCTCCTATACTTAGGGTAAAGCACGCCTTAAATATAACATAACCATAAGATGAAGATGGGGTATTAGACAAAAAGAATGAATGATATGGATAACTAGATCTATACATCTGCTAAAGAGAAGTGAAAATCAGGCATGAGATGCAAATGATGTGAGTCAAAGACCACATCTCATGCAAAATGAATAGGGGCAACATCAACGGTTAGTGGATCATGATCAAGATATGGCTTCAGGCGTGACCGTTAACTCGAAAGGTGGAATCAGATGACAACTTAGATATATCAATGCTTCCGCTGTCGTGCACCTTTCAGACCAAGTATGGTCCCTTACATTTGCTTTGTAGTTTCCCTGGAATAATCTCAACCTAGCATCAAATAACCATAATCTTTGATTCGTCTCAAACTGTTTATGACTGATATGATCATGCCATATCTTCACTCCATCCTTGTATTGTAGGCTACTCGAAAAGGCTATATCTCTCAATTCCTCCATGGCTGCCAACTCTTCTTTCCTTTGCTCTCCTATACTCTTGGGATCAAATAATAACTCAACGACGACCCAAAGTAACTTGTGCTTGATTTCCATAGGTAAATGGCATGGCCTGCCATAAACCAGATGAAAGGGAGATGTGCCAAACGTGTCTTGAAGGAAGTCCTATAGGCCCACAAAATCGAGTCCAAAAGCTGTGACCAATCCTTTTGGTCTGGGTTAACAAACTTCTACAATATCGTCTTGTTTTTCCCGTTCGATACTTCAACAAAACCATTGGTCTGAGGGTGATATGGAGTGTCTACTCGATGGTTAATGCTGAACTCGTTAGCAAGGGTCCTTACCTTGTCCTTAATAAAGTGAGCCCCCCCGTCAGAAATCAAAACTCTAGGTACCCGAACCTCAAATGATATTTTTCCTCAAAAATCTGCATATGATCTTAGCATCTGCGGTTGAGCAGGGATGGCCTCAACCCAACGACTCACATAGTCCGCAACAAGCAGAACGTACTTGAATCCCCGACTCTTAGGAATGGACCCATGAAATCGATGCCTCATGCATCAAAAACCTCACAGAAGTGAATGGGTTGCATCAACATCATATCACGATGTCCACAAATGACCATTCTTTGTCAGTCAGTAAACCTCTTCATGAATTCATCAGAATCCTTGAAGAGGGTAGGCCACCATATGATGGATTGGAGCACTTTCTGTGTTGTCCGTCTCCGAGAATGATGTCCTCCTACCTCAAGCTTGTGGCAGTAAGTGAGGATGTTGTAGTGCTTCTCCTGAGGAATGCACCGATGCCAGACACTATCCCCCCTTTCATGATAAAGGGTGGGATCCTCCCAATGGTACGACTTGGCGTTCACAAGGAAGGTCTCAAGTCATTGTCTGGGCCAACCTTATGGAACTTTCTTTGTGACAAGATAGTTCACAATGTCAGCGTACCATGGAAGCAGGGTGATAGCAAGAATTGCTTCATCTGAAAAGGTCTATGTAATAGGTGCAATCTGATCAGAATCCTCAAGGTTCTCTAAGCGGGAAATGTGATCCGCCACCACATTCTTAACTCCAAGCTTATCCTTAATCTCAATGTCAAACTCCTTGAGTAGAAGGATCCATTTGGTCAATCTGGCTTTGGCATCCTTCTTTTCCATGAGGTATCGGATGGCTGTGTGATATGTAAAGATATTCACTCTAGATCCAAGAATATATGATATGAACTTATCCAAAGCACAGACTACGACTAGCCTCTCCTTCTCAGTGATGGTATTGTTCCGCTGAGCTAAATCCAAAGTCCGTCTAGCGTAGTGAATGGCGAACGATATTCCATCCCTCCTCTGTCCTAGCACAACCCTATGGTAAAATCAGAAGCATCCATCATGATCTCGAATGGGAGAGACCAATCGGGTGGCTGAAGGACAGGAGCCTCGACAACTAGTCCCTTGAGAGTCTCAAATGACATAAGACACTTATCATATAAAATGAACTCGATGTCTTTCGTCAGTCTTTCGTCAGCAAATCAGTAAACGATCGGCAATACGACTGAAATCTTGAATGAATCATCGGTAGAAACCGACATGCCCCAGAAAAGATCGCACTATCACAAGTTGGACGGTGGATTGAGTTTCTTGATGATATCCACCTTAGCCGGATCGACCTCCTTGCACCTGTTGGAGATGATATGGCCAAGCACCATCCCTTGAGTCATCATAAATGACTCTTCTCCCAAGACAATACAAGATGGACCTCTACGCAACGCTGAAGTACACAAGCATCAAACCCATCGCCATAGACCGAAAAGTCATCCATGAAGACCTCTAAACAGTCACCCACCATGTCCGCGAAGATAGAAAGCATGCACCTTTGGAATGTAGCTAGGGCATTACATAGTCCAAAGGGCATCCGTCTAAAAACATACGTTCCAAACGGACAGGTGAATGTCATTTCTCCTGGTCTTCAAGCGCTGTGGCCACTTGGTTGTACCCCGAGTACCCGTCAAGGAAACAATATTGACTCTTCCCAGTTAGCCTCTCGGTAATCTGATCAATAAATGGTAGTGGGAAATGATCCTTCTTGGTGGCCTGATTCAATCATCTGTAGTCCACATAGACCCTCCAAGAAGTGGGTACCCGAGTAGTGATCTCCTCTCCCGACTCACTCAAAATTGTGGTGATGCCCATCTTCTTGGGCACCACACACAATGGACTAACCCACTTGGAGTCGGAGTTGGGGTAGATAAAATCGGCGCTCCACCACTTTGATATTTCCTTCATGACTACATCTCGAAGACTCGGGTTCAGCTGTCGTTGGAACTCACGCGATGGCTTGACGTCCTCTTCGAGATAGATGTGGTGGGAGCACAGAACCAGAATTATCCCCTGGAGATCAGCTACACTCCATCCAATCTCCTTTTAAGAACTAAAAGATGTGGTGGGAGCACAGAACCGGAATTATCCCCTGGAGATCAGCTACACTCCATCCAATCTCCTTTTAAGAACCTCCATCAGACGAGATTCTTGGTCTTCAATCAAATCCGTTGAGATAATGTCTGGGAATATTTTTAGCTCACCCACAAGGAATCTGTTCTTTATCAACTGTAGTAAGGTCTTTAGTTATGGACAATTGGGAGCTGGCATATCTAGCTTTTGAAATGTCTGAGTAAAGGCTACCGGATATGCATGAGAAAACTCTTGCTGAGGCTGTGAATTTAACAAAGATGGCCCTGCTGGTGTATCTGTAATCTATGCTGGCTTGCTCTCCACCCTAGCTGTCGACTCTTAAGGAATCAGACATGGTAAATAGTCGTCAAAATCCTCCCAATCAATGTATGAATCTGAGAGATCTGAATCTGAAGCACATGAGATGAATTCTGCCTCACTATCCAGGTCGTAATCATCAGCCTCGAATGTGTCCTGTGCCATGAGTGCGCTCTCCGAACTCTCATCATCTAGCATCTGTACATATGTAGTGTCTGAATGTGTGACAAGAGCTCGTGCTGCTGGATCTGCCCAAACTGCTTCATCATCTGTAATCACAAAATCACTCTTGGTGGACGTCTCGCTCTATCTCTGTCATCTGCTCTGAGTCGCTCATCTGCTCTGAGAAAGCTGAATCTCTCGCTTTGGTCTCCTCGATCATCTCTATTTGTATACTTTCACCCTCGACGTGAAAGTATACCTTCCCACTATCATGATCGGATACTGTCTTGGCTATGGCCAAGAATGGGCATCCTAGGATGATGGGGGTATCAATAAAAAACTCAGGGATCTCCATGTCCAATACAACAAAGTCCACGGGGAATTTCAAGCTCTGAATTATGACGACCACGTCCTTGAGTAACCCCTTCAGCCTCTTGACATATCTATCAACAAACTGAAGGATTGTCCTGCTCTGTCTAGGAGGGCCGAACTTGAATTGGTCAAGTAAGGCGGCTGAAAGGAGGTTAATCGAAGAGTCGCCGCCTAATAGAGTCCGATCGAACCACTGCTCATGGATATGGCATCTGACATGTGGAGCTCTTGCATCAGATCTCTTGGCTGGCAATCAGTTCTGAATCGTGAAGCAAGTGGCACGAGTAAGCACATGGATCTCTGCATTGTGGTTCCTCCTCTTCCTGCATATGGTGTTCTTCTCTCTCACGTTCTTCTGGAAGAGGGGAATGTGCTCTAGTACCTCATGTAGAGTCAGCTCATGCAAAATAGATGGACTCACAGGAGATACAGAAACCTTTCCTTTATTCATTTTTTGTTCTTTTCTATTTTCCATTTTTGTATTTTTCTATAACAGTCATGAGATACAGATGGAGGTAACCCAAATAAGGAAATTGGTGGCATCAACACCACCGACTGCATCTGAACTAGCAGCATTAGCACCGTTCTCTGGCCGAGCATTTGGTATCATGGTGGCATCAACACCACCATCTGCATTTGGAATCACGACGACCTCAGTACCGTCAGCTGGAACAACATCCTTGGTGGTCAGCTCCACTGTCATCATCATCATGAATAGCAACATTAACACTGCTATCATCCTCATCTAGTGCTCCGGAATCTGCATGGGGTCATCACTCATACGAGGCACTGCCGGCTGGCATCCTACCGCTCTTAAGTGTCACAAAATCATCATCAAATACATAGGAAGAAATATCATCCAAAGTATCACTAGGAGTGGTGGTCTCTGTAAACTGTACCTGCTCAAATTTCCTCTTCAGATTGTTCAGGTTTGGTTCAATCTGAGCAGGTGTGGTGTCCTTTCCCTTGATAATCTCCTTCATTTCCTTCTGGACTCGTCCATCTCTCACCGGAAGGATGCTTGCTGGTCGGTGAGTAAGCAGGCGAGGTCATCAAGGGCTAGATTCTCATAGACAGGTCCATGAGAACCAGACGAGTTGCCTCACTGTAAATGAGGCAGAGACTGCTACTGCTGGTAGTGAGGAGGAGGCTAGGAATACTACTGAGGCTGCTATGGATTCCTCCATTATTGCCCCTGATGATAGGGACGAGGACCTTGCTGCTGGTACTACTGGTGGGAGTGGGGCTGCTGCTGTCAACTCCTCTAGACCTCATCCTCAATACTCGAAAATAAATTTGTACTTGCTTCAGTTAATCGTCTCATTAGTTCGTCAGACTTAAAGTGTAGATGGACGGCCATATGATGGAGGTACATGATTGTGTCTATTTTTCTCTCCCTCACATTGGAACAAGGGGCCTCTCGAATTTATCGTATATTATTGGTGAACGTCATGACATTTGATGAACATCATTTTCACCAAATTAAGTGTCGTATTTTATCGTAGTACAGGTGGTGAAAATGGTTCACCAAAAACCACAATCCTTTGAATGTTGTGGAAAATTTTTACTTGGCAAGTCCACAAAGGTCGAATACAGGGACACGAGCTACTCTATCAATTTATTGAATTTCGATCAACTAAGAGCAAGTGTGAATTATTTCTCAATTTCAGGTCTTCATGCAGATGCACAAGGTAAAATGCAGAACAATGCAGATATATGATGTATGCATTTTTTAGTTATTTTTCAATGCAAATGTAGGAGTGTGCATGGAAATAATGCAAGGTTGAATGTATGCAATTGACTATTATAAATATATCCTATAAAGATCGATAAATTGAGCAACAGAAAGTAGATTGAAATCAGGGTCATTTTGAGCATAACATCATGAGAAAACATCTATTTTATGACAAGATATTGGAGCAAGAGACATCATCTAACATTAAAAATTCATTTCATTTAAAATGGTGTCAAATGAGAAAATTAAACATGCCATGAAGTAGATGATGAAACAAGGATCAAAACGACACTAAAATCATGTAATTTGGACTTACGATGCTCAAAATATACTAAAAACAATGCAGGGTCATAAATGTAATAAAAATGCAAGATATAAAATGATAAATAATTACAAATAGGTCCCTGTAGGGACCTATTTACAATTAGCAAAAACTATTGGAGCCCTTATGTAATTTTCCATGTAGTGCGGGGGCCTTTTTGCAAATCACATAAACTGGCTGGGCATAGATGTAATTTGGCCTGGCACACACGTGAGGGATGTGTGCCTGGGCAAATTTGCAATTATGGAAAGTGGTCGGGGGTGTTCCCGCAAGTTACCCTAGCACCTCACATGCGAGGCACGTGAGGGGATAGGTTCGGAGGAGATGCTGCTTCAGGAACACGTGTCATGCTCTGATGGCTTCGGGTATTGGCTCGGGTGGCACAAGCCTGCAGATCCGGTTGGGGTCGATGTGGTCTCATATGTGCCGTCGGATGGCCACCGTAGAGGTACCATCCAATGGCACCTGCACTTTCATCTCGCTGGAGGAGCAACGACGTAGATGGCGCTCCGGTGAGCACGCCAGAGCTCCTTCGAGCTCCTCAGTGGCCAGGAAAGGTCCCATGTCCATCATGGTCTGCTGGCGAGGACGATCGTCGATCGAGGGAGCTGCGAGGCTAACTGCAGAGGGTGGAGGACGTCATCCTGCCGGAGAAGTAGGTTGAGATTGGTGAGACGGGGAAGAATCTAATCATTGAAGAACCTGCAGGTGTTAGTATATCCGAAGCAAAGTGCGTGAGGTGCGTGAGTGAGTCGTGAGTGAATGAGGGCCATGTTGGTGACAGGAGATGGTGGCTCAGGGGCTTCTTCCCCGACGAAGCAGGGGAAAGGGGGGTTGGAGCGGAATGGTTCTGGAGAAGTGAAGGGGGAGTCGGCATGGATGTTGGTGAATTAGTGAAGGTAGTAAGATGAATAATGGAGGATGGAAGTGGTTGGAGGTGTTGAGATAATTAGGAGAAAATAGTAGAGAAATTGTGGAGGAACTGACCTGGAAGTCGCAGCAGAACGGGCGGAGGTTCTGGCCCGTGCTGAGATTCTCAAGAAGCTCGGGTCATCGCCCAGCATGCTTGGCCTTGCACGGAGCTCGGCGGTGCGTGGTGATGCCCGCAACATGATCAAGGGACCTTGGATCGCACCTGGGGCTCGCGGTCATCTTCGTCGTGGCTTCCGCCCTCCGCTGTCTCCAGGGGGACAAAGCAAGCTGGGGCGAAGCCCCCTGAATGGTGGATGAGGTGTGAAGATGGCGGGGTAGCAGATTTTATAGAAGAGGATGACCGACCGTTACGAGATGGCGGGGGTCTTTGATTGGTTGGCGAAGTGATGGAGGAGTTAAGAAGAGGGCAATGATGAGGTGGGCGGGGATGGCAGATCTAGGGATGATGTAGTTGTGGCGTTACGACAAGGGGAGGTGAACGAAGGCGAGGGCTAAAAATGGAAGGGCGTGGCTGAATCGCGAGGTGAAACGACTGGGAAGGGGGCGGGGTTACGAAGGAGGAAGAAGAAGTTCGAGCGTTGGATCTCACGATCAAACGGCTGGGATGGTAGAGTGGGAGGAGGGCTATGATCAGATCCGAGGATCTGATCGAACGGCTTAAGGCTAGGCACTAACGAGCGGCTATGATGGAGAGATGGGGGAGATCGAACGACCTGGGGAGAAGGGGTGACGTGGAGAACGAAGAGGCGTCGGATGAGAAGCTGATCGAATGACTGAGGGAGAGGCAGAGAAGAGCGGTTGCTGATCAAGAGTTTGATCAGACGGATGGAAACGAAGCGGGAGTGAACGAAAGTGATTAGATGGTAAGGATGATCTAACAGTGGAAGAAACGAGGTGACGCGGAACGATATAGGCTGTAGGATTAGGGGGAATCTGATGGCTGGGAACGATGCGTTAGGGGGCGGCTCAGATCTGACCAGAGCTCAAATCAGATGGCTGAGATGGGACACGCGATGAGCAGCTAGGATTGAAGGATCTGTAGGAGGATTGGATGGCTGAGGAGGCAGCGGGTGGTAGATAAGAGGTAGGCCACGTGGGCGGCCCATAGGGTGCCACGTGGCCCAATGGAAAATTATAAATTAGAAAAACAAAGAAAAATAACAAAAGAATTAGTTAAAGGCAAAATTAGGAAAAAGTCAAAACATGAAAGTTGTTTGTCTCGATGAGACTACAAGTTTCATATTGGACGAAAATTCAAAAGAGGTCATTTTACAAAAAGTATTTTTGGGGGTATTTTTAAGGGGTTAAAAACACCGATTTTTGAGTTTTGAGTTGTTTTTGCATTTTTTAGTTCTTTTAATGGTTAGGAAATTATAGTCAATTGTTTAACCTAATTTTTAGGGGTTTTTGATGAGAAAATAATTACAAATTCAATAATAGTAATTAAATACAATTAATTATAGGTTAAGAATGTACAATATAATACAAGATAAAATGAATCAATTATTAGTGGATTTTATTTGATTAATTAAGACATGGGTTTAATTAGTTAATTTTAGCATGATGAATACGAGATTCATCATGCTTCTAATGGATGGCCTGCTTTGCCTGAGCTGGAGGTTGCTGTTGGGAAGAGGTGCCTCCAGTAGACCATCTGAATCCGGGATGGTCACAACGAATCCCAGGCTGAGGTTGGTACTAAGAGTACCAGATCCCGTTGACTTCCATCAACGGCTCTTGCTCGAGGTGTGGAGGGGGAAGGACTGCCAGGGGCTGATCCGACTGGTAGACCACCATCTGAGTGTCCGGAGATGGTAGTGGCTTTTGGTAGTGTTGCAGCTGCTGGACTGGCTCTGTCTGAATGTGGTGGACCTGGCGGTACGTGTCAGATGGCTGGGTGGAACTGCTGTTGGAATCAGCCCGTGAACTGAGACAGGGCTGAGAAGCCGTCTGTGCCTCTTGGAGACACATGATCTGAGTCTTCAGGTCACTTAGTGTCTGTGCCAATTATCAATCTGGTTCAGGCCATGGCACTGCTTCTTCTCTATAATCTTGATACGGTCCAACTTCTCACTGATGATGCCCATGTCAGCTGCTGAAGACTCAGTGAGTGCTTCTACTGACGATGAAGTAGAAGGACCGGCATCGACACGTGCAATCCTCTGATAAGAAACAACCTGTAGAAGGGGTTTTCCCTGAGTGTAGACTCGGATCTGGGACATCACCATTTAGTTTTCTGCCATCTCCTCATAGATGGCCCAGACCTGGTCCTCATCCTTGACAAAATAGGACCCTCAGCACGAGGCATTTACTAGCCCCTACAGTTCTGGTGTCAACCCACAAAAGAAGCTTTGGACAAGGTTGGGCTTGAATATCTTGTTATGTGGACACCGGTCGATGAGCTCTCTGAATCGATCCCAAGCCTCGTGAAACTGCTCATTTGGGATCATGGTGAAGTTGTTGATCATAGCGTGCTGCGTTGGTCCGACCGAGTGGATAGTACTTGTTCAAGTACTCAGTCCGGAGCTGCTCCCAATTGGTGACGTACCTCCCTAAATGCTTCAGCTAGTAGGCTTTTCTGTAAACCAAGGAAAATGGGAAGGCGATCATCTTGATTGTGTCCTCGTCCACAAATCTTTAGTGGACAGTGCTGCAGATCATCTTAAATTTCTGCTGATGAAGGTATGGCTACTCGATGGCAAGCCCATGGAACTTGGGGAAAAGCTAGATAGTCTTGGGGCGAAGCTCGAAGTCGCCAAGAATCTCTGGTAACTGGATCCAACGGTGGGTGGGAGTTGCACCGGGATTGTGCAACTACCTCATCATGCGTGGTGGCCTGGCTGGATCCTGCGGCTCCTCCTGATGTCCGTCTCCTCCTCCAACTACTGGTATCTTTCTACTGGGTGGTCTCTGTAGCTCTGCTCTGCCTGCTTGCATCTGCATCAGTTCCCTCCTCACCTCGGCCCTGAAGACTTCCTGGTCCCTGATCTGTCACTGCATGGTCTCCAGGGAAGCAAATAGTGTGTTGTTCTGGCGGCCTGGTCCAAAACATAGGAAGAAGTCTACGACTGCTCATCAGTGCAGTTTCTCGTTGCTGGCCTCTTGGTTCTCTACAAAGGCAAAAGACCCCAACTCAAGTGTCGTCTGAACAAATAACTGTGCTGTCCTCTGCTCTAGCACCTCAAGAATGGAAGAAGGGTGATCAAGGGGGAACAAGTTGGACATGAACTCGGGTTCAGAGAGCGGGTGTGGGCTCTCTGAAGCAACCCTAGATGAATGGAGAGGAGTTCTCAAAAGCGGTGTTGTCAAAGGCAGTCTAAGGGATCTCCTTCCCATCATCGTGATATGGGGATTTTTGAGGATTGGATCTGGAAGTCAAACCCCCTTTTTACCTACTCAACACTCGAGCTGATGACCCTGAAAGATCGGTCGTTAATCTTGTCCAATTTCATTAAGGTGACAAATCATACTATCAGAGAGATTAAGCGAGATGTTGGGAACCCAATGCTCCCAGGAGACTGGCCCAAATCTCGCAACTAGTTTTTCCCAGCCAGTATGGGTGTGGACTGTTTACTGGCTACCCGATCTGCCCAATATGCTAAGGATGTCCCAGACTAATTACCAGCTACCTGATGAAATCCTCACTGGAGAACAACTAGCTACAAGACCAGTAGTATGAAGAGAGTTCGGTAGGGCTCTACCTAGTTTGCGGGTCATTCTCTCGCTACATATAAATCAACTAATGAGGGGGTGACTCTCCCTAAAATAAGAATTTTTAGGTGAAGTGTGTTTTAGGGTCAAGTTTGCAATAACAGTCCCAATTTATTTTATTTCACTTTTTATGTATTTTTCTAAAATAAAACAACGCCTAACGAATTTTCTCATTTTTTCTTTAGTTATTTTGAGTCCAATAAAATAAGGGGAGGAAGTGGGAAAAGCCGATGCGCGATCAAACACAATGATGCATATAGAGATAGAAATGCATACCTGACTCCAACAATCTACATGCAAGGTGATCTGCGCATAAAATAAAGACCGAAAGTAAACTATCTATATGTTGCACAGGGAAATCATCCCTAGGTGAGCAACTTCTATTAATTGTGAATAGCAATAGCTAACTATCAGGAAGAGAGATCGGAGTCCGGTCTTCTATGTCGATCGGTGCCCACCACAATGGGTCCTGCCAGCACTCTATACAGCCTCTCTCGGTATGTGGTTTCTAAACCCGGTAAGTTAACTTTTTATGATTTATTTTAACTTAGTCCAATTATGATCTATAGGAACAGATAAACAATTAGGTATGGGGACCTTAGCTAATTACGTCACAATCAATAAAAATTTCTAAGTCTAGGGACCAAAACTCCCGGAACCAAATAGAAATAACGCTGAGAAAAAACAAAAGTATGAAAAATCACGGTGAGTTCCCCCGAGTGCACCGGCACTCAGCGAAACAGACCCTGAAGTCTGTGTCCAAAGAGTGTCCAAAGTCTACAATTATTACAATAATGAGAGGTTTTTGCAAAAATAAACTATCTATGTGATATAACTACTCCCTCTCCCTCTGCTCCTCCTCGGATGACAGCTCCTCCAACAGAAAGCTGAAGCATCCCTCGGGTGGTTCCTCGCACAAAAAGTGAAACAAACAGATGTCAGAAGGCAGTTATACCAAATAGATACAAAATTGAGCAAAAATGAAAAATAACTACTAAGCCGTGCTCCCCGACAACGACGCCATTCTGATGAGTCAAGGATTTGATCAACTAAAGTGGAAAAGTATACAATGTCGTCCTTAATCAATCCGATTGCTCAGCAAGAAAATCAACCACTAACGAAAATAAGTAAATCGAATATCAGTGGTTCCTATTTTAATTTACATGTGTAGCCCCCAGGGCCGAACACACAGAGCACGAGAAAAATACAACGTAGTCAAATTTCAAATAAAATAAATATTTTTAGTGGTTTCTAATTTTTTAGATTTTAATTTTTAATAAAACAAACAAGCACAAAAATAAAGAAAACAATACCAACACTCTTTTTGGGATTTTTCAATATGATGAAAAATAGTCAGAAACTTAAAGTAAAAATATTTTTGGGTTTTCTGGGTTTTAAATTGTTTTTAAGAATTTTTAGAGAATTTTTAAATGTTTTTGTGATTTTATAAAAATCAAGCAATGCTCAAAACTCAAAATAGTGCATAACCCGGACCAAATTACAAAGTAAAAATATCTAAAGAGCCTAAGGTCCTGATTAGAAATATTATGATAAAATAGAAGTGTAAAGCTATAAACAGAAACTAAAATCACATTTTTTGATTTTTCTTTGATTTTATATAATTTTTACAATATTTTGGTTTTTTGTGATTTTTAGGGTTTATATAATTCATTTTCAAATAAATTAATATTGCAAATAAAACATAATAAAAGTCAAGTGCTGTAATTTTTATAGAATTCTTAAAGCATTTTTCGAATGTTTATAGTTTTTATAAGGTAAATAGGAGCTTTTTAAAGGTTTCTAAATTTTCAAAAATAGAAAGTGCAATCAAATCAATCCAAGAAAATCACAATAAAAACTACACACTAGCATGAGATAATAGTAACTTTTAGGCAATTTTTAGAATCAATTTAATAATGATTAAGTCCAATAAGAAGCATGCAATTAATCATAGTTAACAGGGACCAAATCGCAAATATTTTAAGTTTCTGGACCAAATGAATAACACAAGATAAAAGCTCAAGTCTGATCTGCAAAAAGCCTACTTAATTCACGCACATGCTCTATATTCCACGCACAGGGGTATAAATGCAATTTCTAAAAATTAACATCCATTCATTAACAACATAAAGGTTCAAGGCAGGAAATGCAAATAACCCAAAATACACGTAAGCATACACGTGCCTCATACTCGAGGGGACTACAATACAAATACCAAAAAGTGCGAGGTCCAAATTGTAAATATTCTTAACTACAACTTTATTTAATGGACTGAAGCTAAAAATCGAAACATGAAGGGTTGAAAGTGAAATATACCGTTGGTAGGGGCACATGGTACATACGGAGGTAGGCGTTGGCATACGGCTCTGATCGACTGCAACTACAAATTATGACGATGCAGGGAATGTCGAGGATGTACGAGGCAGATGCGTTAGAGACTCAGATCTAACGACCCAAAAGTTGCACGGTCAGGTGGCTCGGATCAGATCTGGCAGAGGCGGGCTAATACAACGGTTGAGAGGGGGTCTGCAAGAGCACCCCCCCGACGGACTTCAATCGAGCATCAGAGAAGATCTTACGACCCGATGAAGAATCGGAGAGGCCCGCCAGGATCGTGGAAGTGAGGCATGACCATTGACAGGCTCCGATGAAGGCGACTACGTCTGGATGAATGTGGCGGTGACGACTCGCTTGGAGCTGCTCCGCCTGAGCAGCTGGGGATCCAAAGTGGGCTCCTAGCGCACAATTGTGCCTACAAAAGAGAGAGGGGATTCGGGGCGACGCTACGGTCCAAATTATTGCAGCCGGGGATAAGAGAAGCGACGGGGGGTGGTGCTTTGGGCCTCCGACGAAAGTGGTAGATGGAGACCCGTCCTAATCGCGATCCGATAGTCGAGCCTCAAGGTGGTAGACTGCGTAAGAAGTTGTGGGGCGAGCAGGGGGGTTGATCAGAATGGATATAGTTAGGTGGTGATACTCCGACTAGCTGGTTGGAGCTCAAGATCATATGACGACAATGAAATGGTACTATAAATCAAACAGATAAATGGAGAGGATAAGATAGTTACATGAAGGTTCAGATGTGTTCCTAAGCTTCAGGCGAAGGTGGGCAACAAGGTCTTGGCCTCAACCGAGCTACAACTGGCTGGGAGGCTTCACGCGACGGAGCTCCGGCCACGTCGTGAGCTTCTAGTCACCAGGCGCCTCCTAACGGTCCTAAGACTCTCCCTTCGATAGTTGTCACTCTAAGGAAGGTGGCTTAGGGTCTGTGGTGGCGCGATGGATGAGCTAAGGCGCTGTGAAGGCTGGAAGAGAGTATTTATAGGCTTCCTAGGGTCCAAGAAGATCAGAGCGATACACGGAACCCTAGGCAGATCCGGCTGTGCCTAGGGATTCGCGAGGATCATGGAAGGTCCAGCTTTAATCGGGCACATAAATTGAGTCAAGAAATGATCGGGTTTGGTCGTGAAAATTTGGAGAAGTGGTTCCGGCGAGAGGGGCACAACCCGACCCATTTGGAAGAGACCGTTGACTGGGGTCAACTGTCTTATGTGGACCGATCCGAAATTAGGATATACAAAAATCAAAGAAAATAGAATTAAAAATAGCAAATAAATTTAAATTTAAAAGTGTATAACATAAAAATGTTTAATATTTTATAAACTATTTTCTGTGATTTTTAATTATTTTTATGAAAAATAAAATAATGTATATATAATATATGATATTATTTACATGTATAATATATCTATGTATTATGTACAAGTAATTTTATATTATTATTTATACAAAAATACCTTTATTTTATATTTTATTTATTTACAACATGATTTTAAGAGTATAAATAATTTTTATTTTATTTTTATAATTTATTTAAGGGTGTAAAATAAATAGTGAATGTAATATGCCTATGTGTATTTTGCACAAAGGTTTGATGATTTTATTTTTATTTTTATTTTATTTTTATAACATTATTAAAGCTATATACAAAGGTATAAAAATAATAAAATAATTTGTTTTGTTAAAAATATATAAATAAATATTCTGTACATGTATAGGTGATATGTACATACATAGTGAACCCTTGCCTCTCTACTTATTTTCTTTTACGATCAGGTCAAGACTTGACATTCTCTTGGGATTTGAGTCACTCTGTATTTATTATAAAGACATCATTCTTTTTCTTTTCTCTTTATTCTTTTATTTTTGTAGAATAAATGCTTAAATATGAAATATTAGCAAGGGCATGCAGAATGCTAAGTTATTATATTTATAGGTATTTACAGGAGGTTTTGCTAAAAATAAGAGCTAAAATAAAAGAATAAAGTGTGAGAATCATAGATTCATCAGACTGGGCATTAGACAATGCTTTATGTGCTCAGATTGATTAAACTAAGTCATGACCTTATTTCTAAAAATGGGGCTGTTAATACAAGTTGACCTAATTAAAATGAAGCTAAAATCGATCTTTGTATTGGGAGAGCAAACCCCTCATTATTTGTAGGATTATTTTACATGCTGAGAGATGAGGATGCATCCATAGAATAGTTAAACCTACTCGTAATGGATTTTAATTTTGGATTATCACCAATAAAAGAGACAAGATAATTAGACCATATTTTGGTCTTCATTGTGTGTGTTGGTGAAATAATTGAGTTTGTTTGATTTTATTTGACTCTGTCAAAACCTCCTGAAACCCTAGCTCTATCTTTATCCCCTCAGATTCATTCATCTTGAGATTTAGATACCCATGATCCCTCCCTCCCTTAGCTTTCTATTCTTTATACTTGGACTTATTTTCAACCTAAGTATAGGGAGGATCCAACTACGTTCTGATTGTTCCCCTCAGGTTATCTATTTTTCTCTTATTCCTCGACTTAAGCTATTTCTCAACTTAAGTATATTGGACCCGAGACCTTATATTCTTCTGACTATTCTCTTCACTCAATCACCCTTATTGTGATCTTTGTTCAATTTTGTACAAATCTTTACATTTATCATGAGCTATGGCTTCATATCACTTTGTGCTACGAGGACATAGCAAGAGCTAAGTATGGGGGTTGTGTACCGTATATGTAAGATATATACTTTATCCACAGCTCATTATTTAAATTTTTTTCATCTCTTTGGGCTACATGTATCGTATTACATTTTTGGAACTGAATTTTTGTAAAAAATATCTTGAAAATGATATTTGAAAACTTTTTATATATTCGACATGGTTTTCAAAAGTTTTGCATGCTTTGTGAAAATACGGATTGACATGTTTTGAAAAATCTTTTGTAAAATATTTTGAAAAACTATATTTATTTGACATTATTTCGAAAAAAAATTATCGAGCTTTGAAAAATGGGGTTTTACTTGTTTTGAAAATCTTTGTAAAATATTTGGAAAATTTCTATACATATGTGACAATGTTTGTAAAAAAATTTTCAAAAATATTTTCAAAGCTAAGGGTGTAATGGAGTATTATTAATTATCAATTCTCTAACTTAATTTAAAATAAAAAAATGGAGAAAAAATAACAAAAAAATGACTTTTTAATTGGTGTTTCTCTGAGAATTTCATTATGCACTCAAGGCTTGTGATGATATTTAACACTAGTCTAAGGAGTCCATAGACTTAGAGTTATCACGTGTTAATCATTTGGGTCTTGGACTTAAAAATTCTAACTTCCATGGTTAGAAGATATGTATGCTATATTGCATGCTTAATCTCCTTTAAAGAATTTGACTATCACTCACATGATTGATTGCATTCATGATTGAGATGAGGCGAGGTATCATTGAGGAAACTAGGATTTGAGGCTTGAATTTGGACTTGATCTTTATGATGCTCAGGGATGGGATAAAATTAATGAGGGCTTCACTAAACCTGAGTGTCAGTAACTTATCCAATATGGGACATGTTCTCTTACTATCTCTTGACTTTGACCTAAAGTATCAGGGTGTGATGACATAAAATTTAATAGGTTGATCAGTGTGTACCAATCATTGGTAAAAGCAATGGAGTTAGCCAAAAAGAAGGGAAGTTCCCTCACAAAAAATGATGGTGATGAAAATAATGAGACACTCATTACATTACAAAGCTACATCGTACATCTAAGGCGAGCTTTCCCAACCTTAAGTGTCCACTTGGACCAAATCAATAGGCTTTTATGATTCGGGCTAGTATATCAGAAAGGGCTGTGCATAGTGTTGGGCACGAGAATCTCGGAGGTCGGAAATATGATGAGGTAAATTTGTCATTCGTTACTATCCCCAAAAATCCCATGACAAACAAACAAATATATTTTTTTATATTTTTGCTACTTATTAACCTGTATAGCGGACATGGTCGACCTCGGGGAGGCTACAAATCCCGAGGGTTATTCAATTAATCAAAAATCAATTAAGAGAAAAACATGAATATCAAAGGATAACTATCCTTGGTTTTTGTGATTTTTATCTTTTTTAATTTTTTATTAAATTTTTTCTATTAATTTTTTTATATTTTCCGATTTTCAAATTTTTAGTGATTTTGATTTTGCATTTTTTTTAATTTTCAAGTGACCAACAATATGCATAAGCACAAGAAATATGCACACCATTTTTTGTAATTTTCAATTATACCAAAGAATGCTAAAAAAAATTCAGAGAAAATATTTTTGACTTTTAAAAGTTCTGAAATGCTTTTGAGAATTTTTGTAGAATTTTCAGATGTTTTTCTATTTTTAAAAATCAAACAATGAGAAAATGCGAAAATGTGCACAACCTGGAGTAATTTGCAACTTAAAAATATTTTAAGTGCCCAAAACTCCTGACAATTATTTTTATAACAAACTATAAGTAAATATCTACAATCAAAAACTGAAATCACAATTTTTTGATTTTGTAGATTTTTTTATGATTTTTATAAGATTTTTGGCATTTTTATTTTTTTGGGTTTTATATATAATTAATGCACGAAATTTGCACAGAAATTAAAAGACAACGAAATAAAACTACCCTATTTTTTGGAATTTTTAGAGTTATTTTCGATTTTTTTATGAATTTTCAAATTTCAGAAAGATAAAAATGGCATGCTTTTGATTTTTTAATAATAATAAATGAAATCAAAATGCAATGGAAATTTTATGCTAGATGAATATGCACATCAGGAGCATAGCATAATTTTTCAAAATTTTTTTGGACTACTAAAAATAATTATTTCAATTGACTGATCATGCAAACTTAAAGTCTGGATTTGAGGGACTGAAATGTAAATATGTGATGTTTTTGCATTGAATAAGTAACAAACAAAATAAATTGAAGGTAGATTTGCAATTTACCCAATAAAATGCTTGTAAGGAGCACGACTTCCTGGAGTGGGTCCTTTCTGTAATTCTTGAAATCTCCAGGGGTACATTTGTAATTTTTATAAACCCCCTTTTTTTATTTTTAGAACCTCCAAACCTAGGGTTCTTTGGCTTCGTTTCCTTTCAAGATGAGAGGAGGGGCACCCGGCCGCTACCCAAGGTGCTAAGGGGAAGCATCCATGGCCGGCCACGCGCAGCTTTGGCAGAAGGGCGGCGCGCTACGACGAGGGTCGACTGTCGTGGCGGATGAGAGCTGGTGGGGCCGCTCAACAGTGGTGAAGTGGCGCGGTCCTGGAGGCGTGGTGGTGCTGCCGCCCTTGGCAGAGGAGGACAATGGCGGTGGAAGGGCGGTGCCCACTCGGAGCTGGAGGCGCGGGCGTGGCAGAGTAGTCGGCTGGAACGGGGATGGACGGCCTCGCACGGCGGCTGGCGCGTGCGGTGGGGCTGCCGTCCTTGGCGGAGGCGCGGGTGGCTTGCGCGGGCTGCTGAAGGCCGGAGGTACCGATGCGATGGGCTAGAGGTCACGCTGGTGGGACGGCGCGCACATGCGAAGGAAGGCGGGCGACGCCGATGCGATGGAGGCCGATGATAAAGGGCCTGGGGTGGCGCGAGTGCCCGCCTTTTTTTTGTATTATTTTTTTTGTAAATTTTATTTTATTTTGTAAATTAGAAAAATGAAAACAGTAATTTTTTTTTATTTTTTTTAAATCCGAAATAAAAAAACAGAAAATGAGGAATGTTTTTTCTTCTTTTTTTATTTTTTGTTGTTTTCTTTTTAATGGTCCTGCAAAACAAAAGTTAAAAATAAAGGAAATAAATATATATTATTATTATTATTTATTTACAAATCGGGAAATGAACGAGGATCAGTCGGAAATGAGAGATTCGAATCCGAACTCCGGCCACCATACGCGATCGGAGTTGAGAGATCATGGACGATAGAATAGAACGCGTGGAGATCGAGAAAGTGAGATGAAAATTCGGAATTGGAGACGGATCAAATCGAGATGGATTTTTTTAGAACTAGAAAAATAAAATGACGATGGAATTAAAAAAATACGATAAAATAAACTACGATTAAACTAAGATAAAATAAGAACAATGTGGATCTCACCTTAGGAGTGGAAATGGACCGTGATCGCCTCGATAAGGCTGACTCGCTAACACCGGACGTCTAGGAGACTAGGCAACTTTCTCGACGAAATTTTCTCTCGGCGATCATGCTCCTCTCTCTCTAAAGATTGATCAAGTTGAAATGAGGGAGAAGGAGCCATATAAATAGAAAAGATAGAATGAAATTCGAATTTTTGATTTTTTTGGATAAAGAGATAAGAGAGATGAAAATTGAAATGGATTTTTGAATTTTTTGGTGGAAGAGATAAGAGAGATGAAATGAGATAAAGTAAAAGAGATAAACTATTTACAAAATTATCTATTTTTTTTGAATTTTAGTCACTTTATTTATTTGAATTAAAAATTGTTATTTTTTATTTTTTATGGTGGTTAATTAAAAATAGCAACTATATACATATACTATTTACATATACGACATTATATACAAGGGTAAATGGGGAAATTAGCCTTTTTTGTTTTAAGAATTTTATTATTTTATTATTTTTATTTTAAAAAATTAGTAAAAATATTTACAAATATATACAAATACAATATGCACAAAATACATGGGAAAATTTGCACAAACCACCCCAGAAAATCGACTTTTCAACTGTAACTCCAAAAATTATGAAAATACAAATTTTACAGATAATTTAATTTCGAATATAATGGAAGTGAGATTGATTCAATTTGAGCTCATATGGAACCGGAATTGGTCTTTTAATTAATGCTTAGTGGCTTTTTCCAAGTGTGGCTACTTTTATTATGTACATGATTTAATTATGCAATTATTTTTATTAATTAGGACACATTTTTATTTACAACTTTGGTTTTGAAAGTTATTTGATTTGAGGTCAATTAAGGCACAAATAAATTAGTGCCAGTTTTATACAGATATACACAAAACACAATTTTTTTGATTTTCTAATTGAGGACCCTATCTCCCCCTACTTTATTCCTGGTCGATCAGGTCAAGTCTTGACCTTCTCTTGGGGTTTGGATCAGCCTGTATGCGGTCTTCCTTTTTTTATTTTATTTTCTTTATTTTTTCTTTCTTTCTTTCTTTTTTTATTTTAGGTTAAAATTAGTAAGAAGTGTACAATATTTACACACAGATGTAAGTTAGTAAGAATACAGAGTTAATGTTATATGCAGGTGTTTTATAAGGGATTTTAAGCTAAAATAAATGAATAAAGATGACGAATCGTAGATTCATCATCCCCCTATGCTTTACCTTTGCTAGTCCCTTAACAAACACTTATTTGAAAGGATAAGTAAAGAAAAAGAAAAAGAAAGGGAAAATAAAGAAAGTAGGACAATATTGAGTATTAAACTTATCTTCATAAAATTGTAGTTTGGAGCTCTGTCGGACCTTTGGATTATTGGTGTGTCGGAACTTCGATGAGACTTAGAATTTTAAAATCGACAACCTTCAAGTTCTACAAATCATTGTCACAATTTCAGCTCAGAAGTCATCTTAGATTAATCCTATCCTCAAAGCACACCCTATGAACATTGAACAATCGACTCATGTGTGTGAATGGTTTTAGCTCTTCCCATCCAGAATGCCGGACTACCATGCAAATCTCCTCTCCAGTAACTCGTCCTCAGGGAGTCATGTATTTCCTTCTAAGGTCTGTCGTGCTGTGTTTACAATCGAATTGGGGGAGAAGTTAGAAGAAGGGGAAAAGAACTGGAGGGTGGCCAGTGTAGTCACCTCTCCTTGTGAAGTTGGCCAGTATAGCCGAGTCTCCACCAAGATCTGCAGGTTTTCTTGAAGCTTGGACCTTTTTGGTCAGATATTTATTTGGTAGTGGCTTCTTTGTATTTGCATTTTTGGTGGTTCTGCTTGGATCTTGTTGTGCCCCTACGGATATAGAATCTTTTTGTTTCCGTACATGTTTTGGGGTCTTAGAAGAAAATTGTTCCCAACCATCCATCCCTTTTCCGAAGCTTTATTTTAACTCGTATTTCGGTCTCTAGATTTCCATGATACCAGAAAAGAAACTCACACAGTCTTCCAACTTCCCGTCTGAGTTGAGCTAAGTGCATAGTGCGAGAGTACAAATTGATCCCTATTCCAGAATTATACCCAGAATGAAGAGATCAGATTAGACACTAAGAGTCAAACGCTGCACATTGTCATGTGGAACTCAAAGAATTAAGTCAAAGACCTGAAGCTTCTAAAATCCTATTTCTCGTTGAAGTTCCTCTGAGAATTAGGTGGATGAAGGTCCAACTAAGCTCCATTATTCAATTTTATTATAGTTTAAATGTCAATACTATCCTGAAAAATGCATATGCAAATGCAAAATATGAACAATGCAAAGAGTTTTTTTTGAAAAGAAATGATGCACATGTGAAAAGAACATTTTTTGAAACAATTTTCTAATTTTGAACTTTTTATGGATTTTTGGAGGAAAATGCAGATGTGAAAAAAGTTTTATTTTTGAATTATGCAAATTTTATAGATTTTTGGTTTTGTAGTTTTTTTAAACGAAAAAGGGTTAGTAAAATATGTACACGTTTTTTTGCATGCTTTTTTGTTTTTTTTGTGTTTTTTTGTGTTTTTTTGTTTTTGTTTTTGTCTTTTTTTATTGTTGTTTTTTTGTTATTTTTTTTCTTTTTTATTTTGTTTTGTTTTTTTACACACATGTGGATTTTACAAAATTATACACATAACCCCCAAATAAACTTATTTAAATGTACGGGTTATGTCTAAAGTATATATACAATATATACGACACCCCCTGTACTTAGCTCGAACTATGTCCTCATACTGATCAGAGAGCGAAAAAGGAAGACATAACTTGTGATAAGTATAGAAAAGTGAAAAGACTCCTATGCTACAATGACTCGAAGAAAAGATAAAAAGAAGAGAAGTTGTGATCCCCCTATACTCAGGATCAAGTAATCCTAAGTATAGTAGAGTGTACAAAAGGGGAAAATTAATGACGAGAATGTACAGACTCAAAAATAAAAGGACACGATATGAACAACATCACCCCCCCTATACTTAGGGTAGAGTATCCCTAAGTATAGGCAACAACAAGAGTGATGAACATGATGAATGTGAACAACACAAATCATTCACCCCCTATACTTAGGATAAAGCACATCCTAAGTATATCATATATACACACACGGAAAAGGAGTGAATGATAAAATGGGAGAAGAAAGAGTGAAAAGAAAGGATATACAAGAGGAGTGGATGATCCAAGGTCAAGAAGGTCGAAAGCGAATCTTCTTGCGGGACCGCTGAGGTATGGATTTGACAAGGTATAGGTCGATATTGGGATCATCATTAGACATAAACTGAGTAGGATCGGCCAAGAATGTATCCTCAACAGTTTCAGATTGTGTAGGCCTTAACGGTTATTGGAAGTAGTATGGTCATGTCCGACCTGGGAAGTCTCGCCAACATCAAAGTAAAATGGCTCGAAATCATTATCAGAAAAAGTAGGATCAATTTCAGCTTGGCGAGCCTCTACTGGATCATCATCTTTATCAAAAGGCCCAAATTCCTTTATAAAAGCAATCAAATCAAATTTGACCTAATCAGTCTCATCTGAATCAGGGTGAGAAGGAATGAACTCATCAGTGGAAGTAGTCGAATCATGTCCGTCCTGTCTAATATTAGGGTCTGCCTTCCGCTCTAGGGTGTCTATTGTGTAAATTCCGCGGATGTCATCTATGCATCTCCACATACCAGAAGGGGGAACTCCAAGGTCTATGCTTTCTGAGTCTTCCTCCTTGACGAGGAATTCCTTGGTTTCGTTATCATCCAACATATAACAAGAATATCTGATATTATCATCGAGGTCAAATTCCTTAGGGTTGGCTAACACGGGCGGGCTCTCATGGGATGCGGGTCTCTGGACAGTAGTGGGTGTAGTGATTAACACATCGCTCCCTACATCAGAACGGAAGCGAATCTCTCCTGAACCATAATCAATAACGGCTCCTGCAGAGGTGAGGAAAGATCGTCCCAGGATGATTGGAGGGTGTTCCACAGGGGTGGAGGTCTCCAGGGCATTACAACAAAATCCAAAGTGAAATTCATACCCTGAATAAGAATGACATCGTTTTCTAAAATACCCTTCGACCTCTTGATAGATCCATTAGCAAATTGAACTATCATCCTAGTTTTCTTCAGAGGACCAAGATGAAGAGACTGTACCATAGAGAAGAGTATTATATTAATTGACGAACCACTGTCAAGGAGAGTGTTATCACAAGAATAGTCAGATATGGAGCAACTCACAAGAGGTGTGGCGGTGTTCCCTTTCTTAAGATACGTATAGTGAGAAATGGCGTAGGAAGTGGCCATGGTCAAGATGTGACGCTCAGATCTTCTCCTTCGCTTTCTCTTCTTGTGTTGAGGAGTAGATAAATCTGTCATGGCCTGTTGAAGTGGGGCTTTAATGATCTCATGAAGCGTGGCCACCACTTCGGGTCCAGTCAATATTTTTTTGAATTTTTGGACCTCATCCATACAAGGGAGGAGGTTGGAATCAGCATTTACACGAGGATTGCCAAGAGCAGTATGTATAATGGAATCCTCGGGGTCAAGTTTGGGACATGTAGTGGATATATGTGTAGATAAATGATCGGGCATTTGGGTCCTCTTCTCACAAAATGAATTAATAATGCGTCTCCCAGAATCTTTTTGGATCTTTAAAATTTTCTCATTTTTTTGTATTTAGGGTGATTGTAAGCTCTCATGGTTATACTCAAATAAATCCATATCCTCAAATAGTGGAGCAACATTTTGGCTCGTATTTATGTTAAATAGATTGCTAATCCTTGAATTCATATGCTCCATCATCTGGTTCAATGTCTCAAGTGTGGAAATCATGAAAGGTGACTCCAAAATCTCAGGATCGAGTGGGTTAAATATTGGTGGGTGAAAATCAAAGTCCTCTGATTCTTGAAATAATGGGTTTGGCAGATATGCACAAAAATCAGGAGGAAAGTCTTCCTGGAAAAAAATGAAGGTGGATCGTCTGGAGAGTACGAGGTATCCACGAAGATCGGACTAAAATAACTCCAGTCAGCCATCTCCGAAATAAAAGGCGGGATCGGGAGAGCACGAGTGCTCAAGTCAAAAGATATGGAGAAAAAGGCGTAAATGCACAGAAGGATCTAGCAAGCATACAAGCAATCAAACACAATACAAACCCCCAATTCATCAACTCAACTCAATGTGAAGACCGTGAAGGTTCGGTCAATTATCTTGTCAATTTTAGAGTTTGGTGATAATACAATCTATCAGAGCGGTTAAAGCAAGATGTTAGGAACCCAATGCTCTCAGACTGGCCTAATCCCAAAGTTAGATCTTTCCCAGCCAGTATGAATTGTGGACCGTTTTGTTGTTCACGATTTCTAGAGGTGAAAATTGTTTATTCCTGGTCTATCAGGTCAAGTCTTGACCTTCTCTCGAGGTTTGGGTCAGCCTGTATACAGTCTTCTTTTTTCTATTTTCTTTTCTTTATTTTTCATTTATTTATTTATTTAAGGTTGAAATTAATAAGATGTGTACAATATTTACACACAGATGCAAGTTAGTAAGAATATGGAGTTAGTGTTATATGCAGGTGTTTTATAAGGGATTTTAAGCTGAAATAAATGAATAAAAATGACGAATCACAGATTCATCACATAGTTAGCGCTACAAGTCTGGGTGTAAGTATATTAGATATTTTAAAAAGACTCACTTCGATGTATTCCTAGGAAAACAAGTACAGACGGCTCAATCTCTTTTGACGGACACACTAATTGATATTAAAAGGTATAATTGTGTTGAGTATTGGCACTTGAGAGACCTTTTTCCAATGAGAGGAAGAGAAAAGAATGACACAATCCTATTTTTCTCCATTATCTGGCCTTATATCTATACCTTATAAGTCTGACAAACTAAAGAGATGATGGATTGAAGAAAGATTAGATTTATTCCCTAGAGTTGAAGGTTGGGTCCTAAGGAGAGCTTCTGAGATTGGATTTTTTTGGTGATATCGAGAGTCTACTCTTATGAGTGCAATCAACACTAAGTCATACTTCTTATTTATATGTACATTGAGAGTCTGACAATTAGAGGAGTTGAATTCCTTTTGATTAACATGTAGATCAACTTAGAGTCTTAGGATTTCTAAAACTAGTATTCTTGGTCAATCGAGCCTTGTATACTCACTTGCACATGTCGGTGATCTCACTAATTAATCCAACTCTGTAACGAATTCTTTATTTATTAGCTCGAGTATGAGCTTAGCTTAAGTATAGGAGGTGATGAATTCCAGATTTATCATCATAATTTAATATATTTATCTGACTTACTTATGTAGTTCAACAAGATTCATTGACAATTAACTCTAATTATTAATTTATGTTTTGTAAATAATTAACTCTAATGATACTATATTACATAACATATTATTGTGCTATTATTTTATGTGTTTCTTTATTATAAAAATCAAATAATAATTAGAATAATATTGCATATTATTTATTTAACATAAAATATAAAATAAAATTCCCAAAAATAAAAAAAAAGAAAATAGAAGAAAAATGTTTTCATGATTTAATTACTTGTTTAATTTTTATTTCGGTATAGATGACATTTCCTCTCGATGACTTCTACATGAAAGATGTAGATCTCATCAAGATGTACAACTTTCATGTTTATCCCCTTTTTCTAATCACCCTCTAACTAATTCTTTTAGATTTTTCTTTGATATTCTATATTTATCTTAAATTTCATTGGGCCACGTGGCGCCCCTGGGGTCGCCCACGTGGCCTGCACTCCTTCTGCCACCCGCTCACTTCAACACCCTCTGATCGATCTGATCAGAGAGATCCCAACCTCCTACACCCTGTGTGATCTTCACCCTTGGATCCACTCCTTCCTAACCGCCAGATGCACCCTTATCATGACCGTCTAATCAAATGATCAGACGATTGTGAAGTTGCCTTCAACCTCCCGCTATTCAAACCTCCTAACCACCCCATCTTCACTTAATTTCACCAATCATCTCGACCGCCATTCTGACTAACTCCCATCTTCATATGCTTCTCCAATCAATTGTTTTCCATGCCAACTCCATAGCCGCTTTCAATCCTAACTTTGTTGTTGGGGGTGGTGGTTGATTTCTTCACGACAATTGTACTCTTCAAATACGCCTTGCCCATCATCAATGGTGGTTGTCCACTCTTGATTAGGCTTATGCCCAATATCTCTCATCCAGATTGTAATAGAATCCTGACTGATCGACGATGCAAAGACGATCTTAAGCTTTGGAGTTGACCCATGGTATAACGCCATGTTACAGTCACCATTTCGATCGTTTGAGCTTTGTGCACAGGCTAAGCACATCAAGCGAAGACCCTGAGGATATTTTCAACCTCGATCCCAAGCCACAACCTTCATCGCGAGAATATTCATATCTTCAGGTAAGTTGGTTTTATTTTTTTCTCATTTTTCTTGAAGTTACATAGGTGTATATAGATCCCTTTCTCAAATTGATGTGACCTTGGACTTCTCGGAAGTCCTGGACCTTCACCGGAGGAACAAACCCCCATTCCCTTTTTCAGAACCTGAACCCGTTTGATCCCTTTTTCTTTGACCATTGGAGAAGAAACCATAGGGTCCCATCTCCTCCACCACCTGTGACCCTTCATTCCGCCTCACTTTCACATGCACACACTTCGTATTTGCTTCAACTATATTCTTCTAACAGTTGTAGGCCATTCATACTTTCAATGGATGGACTCTTCTAGCAAGCTCTGATATGGAGCGTCACTGCCGATGACCTTGAGTCACGAGGCGCTCACAGATGATCATGTGCCTCCTGTAGTCATCAACGATCTTTGCGTGGGTCGCAAGTGTCTTCTTTGACCTTCAGACCAACCACAACATCACGATGGAGCCTTGACGACATTGTTGTAGCCCATATCTAGTGTCGCCGTAAGTGGCGATGTTCTTCGAGGATAAGCTACAGTTGCCGTGGGATCACACCAATTTGGGGAGGATCCGACGGATGTGAGGAGGCCACGTCACGACCCTTCCCAGCCACAGCTTTAGATCCCACACTCAGCCTCGGTGGAACCCAGGCAAGTCCAAAGCTGGGAGGCACGCCACGTGTCTTCCCAACATGCAACCAGCCCAAATCTAATTCCGAACCTCTTGTGCGTGCCTCGCACGTGATATGTTTTGGAAAATTACAACCAAGCACCCATCGGTCTCCATAATGGCATAACTACCCCTTCATAGGGGGTATTCAATAAATTCTTCAACAGGTTTTCTATAATTACTATTTAGTCCCTATAGAGACCTATGTATAAGGATTTATTATGTTTTATCTGCACTTATGCCCCTGGTTTGCATGATGAATACCTTGAGCATCGTCTGTTCAAATGAAGTGATTTTAGTGGCATTTTGATCCCCATTTAATTATCTTTGATATGATATGATTTATTTCCTGATTAGACGATAAAAGAATGAACATTTTATTAGATTCACATCAATACTTTTATGCTCATTAAATATAATTTGACTGTAGTTTGAATCGCTTAATTGGACCTAGATTTAAATCAAATCTTGCTTAAGTGTGATGGATAATTTTAGGGCATTTTAATGTGTAAATTCTTATGTGCTTAGATAACTCATTCTGTTCATTTTGTCTAATATTTAGCTTGCATAAAAAGTAAAAAATGTATAACCATTCATATGATTCCATGTGATGCATTGTATTTTGTCATTTTGACCTAGATGATTTACTGATCACTTAATATAAATATTTAAGCCTGATTAGTTGTGTTATGAATCATGTCCTTGTGTTCGACCCTGGACTACCCAATTTTATAAATTAAAGCTAGGTACTCTTCGTATAGACATTTGACCTAGTTCCGTGTAGTTTGCTAAGTGCCCGTATTATAATGAGTGCTTTTTATCATACACATTTAGCGAGTTATCAATTTGTAAGGGTGTATATATGTTTGTATGCTTGTTTAAAAGTGTATGGAGGTATACAACTAATTATTTAAGTATGAGGGTATTACTCTTGCGGGTATCCTTGTGGGCATTCACGTAGGCATGAATGTGAGGCATGAATGTGAATGTATATGCGGATAAGCATGAATGTGGGTACGGTAGTGTGAATGTGAATATCTATGTGTGTAAGTTTCTAAGGATGTGTGAGTATATGGGCATGTATGGATGTCTATGTAGGAATGTAGGATTTCCCTTTACAAATGAAAACTAATAAATCAATCAATTCCGAGCATCAATGACATCCAAAAATTTCCATAAGAGAAGGAAGTGGAGGGAGGGAGTTACACACAATAGACACATGTTAGGTGCACAAAGTAACTTTACTTAGATAGTGAATAAGTCAAATGAGTCAAATACCCGGTTAATATGTATTATCACAGTATACATATATTTTATACAATCGTGTATATACATCACTTGTATATAAATGAAAGGTTTGTGTATATTATGATGTACATATTAAATTTCCTTTGTTCGGAGGTCTCGAGCTAAGTGAGTCCTTCGTAATTTTGATGCAGGCATGATATCGATATTCCTTGCATATACAATTTATTCATTGATAAATTTCGATAGCACAATCACATTCCTCTTCGATATACCATATTGGTCTTTTAAAGCTTAATGCATTTTTAATGCGTTGTTAAACTGTAAAAGGTTAATCTATGAGGTATATTGGAGAGGTGCATGATTATGATGTCAAAATTTATCAAAGAATAAATCGTATATGCAAGGAATATCGACATCATGCCTACACTGAAATCATCTGGGACAGAAGAATGCTAAAAAATAAATTAAAATATTTTTTCTCATCTCTTTATAAGTTTATGTGAATGGACGTAGGTGTGTACGTGTGGGTATGCATGAGATGAAATTGGATAATTTAAGAGATGTATGTGGATTATATATGAGAGTTTGGCTATTGCTGGATGAATATATCTCAAGTTCTTCTCATGTTGTACGTTAAGTGATGAACTCTGCATGTGCTTGGATGTACGATCGTTTGGATTCCAATGGGTTGGTGAGCGAGATATTCCTACATGGCATGGAAGGCTTCCTTCAGTTTGCTTATGCTTAGGGATTAGGGATTATTGATAGAGAAGGAAAAATTATTTGTCCCTACAAGAGGTGTGGCCCTGACATACATGGTGATTCACGAGATGACAACTGGCCATCTTCTTGCCACCCTACACAGACTCTAGATGGTGATGGAAACTGTTTTATTATTATTATATAAATTACTTGATACCTTATTGTGTCTCATTCTTGTATGTAGTTGGAGGGTCATGGGACCCACATGCTAGTGAGTTCGTGCAGCGGTGCCTCGCTCTTGGGATGGATATGCCCCCACACTTTCTATAGTATGTGGTACCCACTCTGAGACTCTAGATGGGTCTTCGCACCATGAGGATTAGACAATGCCGATGCCGTTGATTTATCCCACCGTCCCATTCCTACTACGGGCGAGGCTCCAGTTACACGTCAATTCCAGGAGTTCCTTCCCAATGGGTATCCCTTGTTCCTTTGATGAATTTAATAAACTCCATATGTTATGATTATTGCTAACTACTCTTTGATCCAGGTATACTTTGAAGGATCAACACAATGTTGCAAAGGAGTTGTGCAAGGACTGGATGAGGTTCCGGGATTGTGAGAATAGGTGGACTCGCACGAGTCCATCTGATTAGTAGAATATTTTGGCCAGTGTCTACGTGAGTATCAAAATACGTATTAAATTAATAAATTCGTATGTTTACTTGTGGAATTTTTGACCCAACCACATTAGGGAGATGTTTCATGTGGCGTTGACCCAACTAGCCACCAATAGGATCATAGACAAAATTTATAGGGTGAGGAAGACCACGATAACAAAGCTGAATGGAGATGTGAACTCGGAGAGGGTGAAGCAGTTCCGCCCTTCGTGGTGCACACTAGAGAGGTAAGGAATTTCATCACAGAATGCTTCTTGATACTGCGATAAATCACTAAATTGTTTGCTTCTAGGCAGGTGGAGTCGATATTTTGACCTCTTTGCTTCCGATGATTTTTGTATGTGCTGAGCAGTAGGAAGGTTTAATAGAGGGAATCGATAGATTAAATCCAACAGTGGTGAGAAGAGCTTTAGGATTGTGAGGGCTGAATTGGTATGTATATAATAATGGATTTAGAATAAAATAAAATATTAATACATTGTTAATTACCTTCAATATTATCGCAATATGCATCTTAGCAATGTAAGTCAACTCTTAATGAATGATGGGCGAAGACCCACATGCGGGAAATGAGTGGTCGACAGTTGAAGCTTAAACTATGGCAGTGAGTTCTATTATGTATATTGGTTATGATGCTTGATGTCTCATTCATATGAAAAATTATTTCATATTTAACTTCTGAATTTTGATAATTCTAGAAGTGCTATGATTCCCTTTTCGACGTGAAGTATGAGTCAGTTCCATCAAAGAGCATCCACAGTTTGACGCTAAGCTCTTGCAGCAGGTGATTGATTAGCGACATGTGGCCCCAAACCGTAGGCAAGCATTGGGGGGGACTCCACCCCAAATTCTCATCGGAGTCTAGTTGCAGAAATTCTGAGGTCTTCAAGTGTTTATGGACCACCCCCATCACAATATATATAAACATCTGTAGGTGGTGTAGACCTAACGCATATGAGCCAGGTGACGACTAATCTTAGTAGTCATCTGACCGTAATGGGCACCATGAAGTTGAGACTCAACAACATGGAGACATTATTGACCACTCAAAAATATAATATATTAGAAAATGCGATTTACTTATATTAGATGGTTTTGTTTACATGCTTGAATGTAGTAGGTCTGCCAATAAGATTGTCGACGACGACGATGGGAGTGACGACGACATTGATGAAGAAGAGGAAGATGCCCACGACTATGTGGTGCAACATGCCATCCATCTTGGGGTCGTTATCTGAGATAAGGATGCTAAGGCAGAACAAAGAGAGAAGGAGAGGCAAACAGAGAGGAGCGGAGAATGGTAAGAAGATGATGTAGAGGTGGAAGAAGTGAAATGGCTAGGTTACCCTTATTTCTGTGACTTCTTACATGATTTTATTTTAAATCACTATTTTGATATAGAACATTAATATGAATTTAATATTAGCTCCTTAATTTGTTTTCTACGATCTTTCATTGTGCACGAATGGTTGGTTGAATCATTTTGTAGATGTTTGAATGGTTTGTTTGTTCGAATGGTCCAAATTGCTCAAATGATTGGATCATCAGAGTCTAGCTCCTCAATTTGTGGTGTTTGTGTATATTAGATATGCGGGTGTTTTGTGGTTTCACATGTTGGTATGGTAATATGCATGCTACAGATGATTCAAGTATTGCAAGGTGAGCTACAAGAAATTCAACAACTGGTTTTTTGTTTGCAGTATATGCAACTACAAGTAGTTGCATATGTGGTTGCATAGTCTGCTATAACACACACATATTTAGTGGGTGGGTGCGACTACGGGGCACTACAATATTCGTAATCTACGACCACGATGCGATTATAAAGTGGTCGTAAGCTCATTTGCGCCCAAATTTATACAAGTACATGTATTTTGACTACATTTATTCACATGTCCTCATTTCGACACCATTGGGACTACAATATGACCAAACGACTATAACTGTGCTCCTAATTTAGCAGATTTCTTGTAACGTGTAGAGGGGACGTGAATGTAGGATATGTAGGTGGTCTGCTTGATCATCCAAGATTCAACGGTCCTTGATAGACATGGGGTGAAGGGTGTTTTGACTACAGTCATTGGATCGGAAATTCATCTAACGATCTATGTTAGGGGAGTTAGAAGACATAGATGGTTGACCAGGGGAAGGTGGTTGATTGCGAGGCTGAGGTGGCTCTAATGAGGTGATGCCACGTAGTTGTAGACCTTTGACCATGTGTGGAAAATAAAAGGAAAATAGATTAAAAATAGCAAATGACCTCAAATGCAAAAACACCCAAAATGAAAAATGTTTCCTAAATGAATTCTACAATGTTCATGAAGGATTCAAATGTAAATGAGGTCATGTTTGCAGGTTATGATTTTTTGATGATATTTTATGTATATAAGATATCGATTTTTTAGGCTTCGTATTTTTTGTTTGGTTTTCTATAATGAATGTTTGCATGCAAAAATCAAGCAGGATGTAAGATAATAAAATGGACATAAATGTATTTTTTGGATTTTTACGAGTTAATAAAAGTCACAAATAAATTGAGAATGTGAATTATATACAAGTAAATTGGGCTAAATGTATAAAGGCAGAACTCATCTTTTTTTTAGCTTTTCTGATTTTTTAGGATTTCCTTTTTATGTAATTAGTTAATAAATAAATAAATCAAAAAGAGTTAAATTTGTACATGAAATAAAAAGTCAAAGATCAATAAATATGTACAATATAAATTTCGGTCCCAAAATCCAAGTTTCATAAATGAACCCGATTCTTTTGAATTTAGTCTTAGTTTGTAGATAATTGAGTTTATATTAATTCAAAATCGAGTAGGGTGAAATCAAATGCTATATGTGAGAGATATCAACAATTACGACTTTTCAATTTCAAACTAGGATTTGGGTTTATTTTACATATATACAAGCTAGTTTTTTTAGGATTTTTCGTTGATTAATATTAGTGATATGTACATGACGGAGTTGGTTTGATGTCATTTTCAGTTAGTGTGAATTAGATAAAAATAGATGAAGTTAGGGGGATGTGTGTGTATGTATGCAAAATGAAATACGAATTTATGCAAATCATTTACAAGTGCATGAATGCTACTTATGTGTTATAGAATTATTTAAAGGTAATGTGAATTAATTTAAAATAGATATAATAAGGTGAATATATATATATATATGTGTGTGTGTGTGTGTGTGTGTGTGTGTGTGTGTGTGTGTGTATGTGTTTGTGTGTGCAATATGAAATGTTTATTTATGAAAATTATTTACAAGTGCATGAATGCTAATTATGAGTTATAAACACCTAAATGCATTTAATTACTCGGGATGAAGCTTTATTTTCAACTAATTAGAGTGATGAATCACAGATTCAACAAACCTTATCAAGGATATAAACTAATGATTCAATTTATATATAGTACATGAGATTTATTATAAATTAGAAGATTAATGCCATTTACGAGATGTTGGCTAGTACAAATTCCAATAATGATCATTTTATTTATGTTCTTAGATATGACTTTAGAAATATTTACAAGGACGAAGCTAGGATTTTATTGTTAGAGGGCCAAATTAAAAATGATACTTGCATCTTTTTCCTAAGAAGTCATGATTTTAAAAGCAAATGTATGCAAAAAATTTATTTTATTTTATTTTTAAAGAATATATAAAAAATACTATGTAAATGAATCTGAATAAAAATTTAAAAGCATGCATATTTGACTAATTTTCACTATCCTTGAAACTTTATATGATAATTATTATATGAGATCTATGCATAATACTTATTTATTACATTAAAAAATAATGCATGAAGCGTAATTTTAATTAAATATGAGATAAAAGATATTGCTATGAAATTTTTCATGAGTGAGAGATCGAGCCTTAGGTATATGGAACTCTACTGTTTTATTTTTGCAACGTCCATGGTTTAGACTTTGATCATTATTGAGGAATACTGACTCTAAGAACTTGTTGGATTTGGTCCTAAATGAACATGTTGCAATCACATAAAATACTTAAGCCTAAGTTTTCATGTAGTAATCTCGTACTCTTATCGGATACACATTCTTGTACTACTGTTTTTCCTGAGTTTTGTCAAGTTCCACGAACCTTAATTTGGACGTTTCCATATGTTTCAAGGTAAATTTTTAACATGGCATGTACCTAGTCCATCAACTAGATTTAGCACAAGTATTAGTATTTGTTGTAACTCTAAAAAAATAATAAAAATTATTTAGTTATGAAGTACTAACAAGATAACTAGATTCCATGAAACATTAATATATGTAAAATTATGGCAGAATTTTGATAGGAAATAATGAGTAGGCAAATCAATCTTGTTAATTAGATGATCAAGCAAACATTTAAATCTAGGATTTCAAGTTGGCTATTCAATTTTATTGTCATCAATAAATATTTTAATCAATCAAATATAATGGCATTGATTTCCTTCTTTTTTACCTGTTACTATACAAACTCTAGAGAGAGATTTTGATTGCTTTTTAGTTAAGATTACAAGATTAAAAAGGACAGTTCCCCTGTTCTAAGGAACTTGTTATACAACATTATCTGAAGTTGAATTTAATGGGTTTTTTTGGGTTGGAGGATGAGGGAAATAATAGAAAAATATTAGAGGGTTTATATTTGATCACAAGTAAATATTATCTATAAATCACATGATTTCGTGAGGTTGGTGGTCGAGCCCATGTTCACCCCCTTCTCCCTCCTACATTGAATATTATATATATAATTTTCAGATGGTTGTATTTTGTATGATGGTAAATTAAATTACTTTCTGATTAACTATAGTAGAAGATAACCAATATGAAAACACACTTCATCCATATCTTCCCGTATGAACGATGTAAGAGTATTGATAATATTTGAAATTAGTAAAGTTGTAATAGATTATATTCCAATGCACCTTCACTGTGAGTGAATGATGAAATGGATCAATTTTAAGAAATCTTCTAATGAGAAGTTGATTGAGGTTTAACTAGAATACTTTTCTATTTTTCTAATGCAATATAGCTAATTAAGTTCCAAATGATTGTAAATCGACTCAAAGGAATTCAAATAAGATAGAAATCATTTCAAATGGAGGAACTTGGATTAGATGGTAATCATTTCAAATGTCTAACATATTGGTTGGATCCCATAAGTGGTTGATGTCTGATCGACAAAAGTTGATGCATGCAAATCAATGAAAAGATCGCATCTCGTGTGCAAAATTAAATGACAAACTTAGCTTAAAATAATAAAAAATCCATAGGATGGATGCACAAAGATATATTAAGTTTAACACGTAGTAGAAAGAAAGATTCAACTACTAAGTGACTCATAAGTGCAAGCGTTTTGTGATTCTTCTTCTTCACACAAGAGATGTTTGTGGGAAATGAATCAGATACTTATGTGATGAATATGTAATTTGTTCACTTAACACAATAATTTTGGTTTAAATCCCTATTAAAGCACCTAATAAATATTTATAAAATAAAAAATGCACTCCACAATAAAATTGGAATAATTATGTATAATATATTGTAAATAAGTCCATGAAATCATCAGAATAAAAAATCGTAAAAATAAATGTTATAAAGTTTCACCTATAAATAGCTTCCATTTCTTTCATTTTTAATAAACTCATTTTAATTAAGATCAATGTAAAATCAACCCCATCATCTACATAACACTAATATTAATAAACGAAAAATGTTAAAATAATACTAACTTGTATATGTGTCAAATAAATCAAAAACCCTGTTTTTAGAGAAAAACCCGTAAAGTCTTATAACTTCTCTACACAATCTCCTATGAACCCATACTCACTTTTGAATTAATATACATTAGATTCTCTACAATACAAGATCAAACTCAAAGGAAACAAAGTTCATATATGAACTTTGGATTTCGAGACCAAAATGTATATTGTATACATTTATTAACTTTGATCTATTAGTTTATGTAAATAATTTATTATTTTAAATTTATTTTTTTCATTCATTTTCTTTTGTTTATATTTGAATAAAATGCATAAAAATTAAAATCCAGTAGTTTTCTCATTATTTGTATTGACATTTTTCTTTATTATTAAAAATATAATAAATAGATTTATGTGCAATTAATTTCAAGTATTTTATTTGATTTTATTTATATATATTTTAGTTAAAAGTTTAAGAAAAATAAAAAATTATGGAAACTTGTATTTTGGCCCATTAAAATTCCTTCAAAAAATTCCTAATTTGTATACAGTTCTGATTTTATTTCCGAGATCTTCACAAAATATTTGAGATCTAAAAAACTATCTACATAGACCACTTTTTAATTTGAGATCTTCTATTTTTTCTTTTTTGTTTTTCCTTCTATTTGGTCAACCTGCCTCCATAACTTGTATTCATTGGACTATTCAAGCCACCTCACCTACCTCGTCTGATTTTGGTCAACCTCCAACCCCCTATCCCCTACCCCATATGTTAGTGCCACCTCATCTTTGGGGAGTTGACCCCTTGGTCAACTCCTCCAATCTCCTTCGATCTTCCCACAGGGGACCAATTCTTGCCTTGCCTCTACTCTCTCATCCAACCACCTCTCGGCGAAGATCTCATCATCGATCATACCCCTACCCTCTCACAAACACTCCTCCCAAAGCTCTGGCCACTGCCCCTCATCTTATCCATCCACTAACTTAGTCCATCGTTGATTAGCTTACACACAACCGAAGATCTGGAAGGTGACGACAATCACCGACCTTCATTACATGCGAGATCCATGGGTCGATACTGGTCCTTGCTTTAGAAACTCCCAGTAGTTGAATAGGTTCTCTGGGCATACATCGACCTTCAGATTGAGGCAAAGATTTGGTCTATCTCTTCCGAGCAAGGCCACCCTCCAAAGACACACATCGTGTAGGTAAACCTCACACCCATCCTTCCTTATCATATTTCTTCTTCAATTCATTAAGTTTATTGTTTATCTTTGTCAATTCTTTTCCATCCACAGCTCACTAGGCACGTTCCTAATTTCTTCCCCCAGATTTATGAAACCATTAAATTCCCAACATCACATTCACCTTCATAGATCCCTTAGTTGCTCATTCTATATACCCGAACCCCTCCAGTAATAGAGCTTCTATCCCCCTCACTTGAAGCTCCAACACACCCTTCCCTCTCTATTTTGCATAACCATCCAATTGGGCTTTTCTCAAGTTGCAAACACCTTGCATGTATGCCTTCTTGACACTCAATTCAGTAACTGAAGAGGAGCCTTACATTTGCAAGACCATCTTTGTGCATTCTTGGGAGTTTCACCTGTAAACTTCATGTCAAAATACTTAGAGGACTTTTCCTTCGCACACAAGGGGACAAAGGTACCAGACTTGAGTGGTCGGCAAACTTTTTTTTGTTATGTACTGTAGGCAAGCCACCTCTCCTAGAGGTAACTTTTTCTTGAGAATAACCGTCTTTTCTTGATGTGTCTTGATGAATCCATGATTCTCACTCTTTATTATTTTATTTTAGCTCTTCTTCTTCGTAAAATACCCTGTAAATATAATAATCTAGCTTTCTGCATGCTTCTGTTAATATTGCATATTTATCATGTATTTTTGGTAAAAATAAAGGAATAAAGGAAAAAGAAGAAAAGAATGATATATTTAGAATAAATACAGAGTGACCCAAATCCCAAGAGAAGGTCAAGACTTGCTCTGACCGCAAAACAAAATAAGAAAAGAGAGACAACATTCACTTTGTAGTGTATATATCACTTGTAAGTGTACACATTTGTATTTATTTATTTTTGATAAAACTAAAATTATTTTATTCATTTACATCATTATATATAGTTTTAATAATATTATAAAATAAAATAAAAATTAGAAAAATAAAAATAAAAATAAAATCATCAAACCTTTGTGTAAAAGACACATGTACATATCACATCCAATATTTATTATATACCCTTAACAATTTATAAAAATAAAATAAAAATCACTTTATTCTCCCAAACTTATGCTGTAAATAAATAAAATATAAAATAAGGGTATTTGTGTAAAAATAAGAAAATAAAAATACTTTTACATAATACATAGGTATAATATACATATATATACTACTATATACTGTATATACATTAATTTATTTTCATAAAAATAATTAAAAATCATAGAAAAATACTTTAACAAATAATAAACATTGTTTATTTTATATGTTTTTTATTTTAAATTCATTTGATATTTTTATTGAATTTTTCTTTATTTTATAAATGCTGAATTTCTATTGGTCTAGACTGGATTGTTGACCTCGGTCAATGTCCCCTTAAAGATCGGGTCTGGTCGAAGACCTCTTGCCAGAGCTTTTTCTCCACATTTTCACGCCTGAATCCGATCTCCTCGTTCATTAAATCCTACGCCCGATTGTAGCATGATGTTCCGTGATCCTCATGGATCCCTAGGTGCAACCTGATCTGCCTAGGGTTTTGCATATCGCCCCGATACTCTTTGACCCCGAGCAGCCTATAAATAATCTTCTTCGGCCTCCCCAATGTGGTAGCTCATTCCTTGCCACCCTTTCGACCCCTAGCGACCTCCAGCTGAGTGACAACTGCCTGAAGAGACCTTCAGAGCTCGGATTGGTACTAAATCGACACAACTCAATCTACGTGGCCGGACCTCCGCCACGTTTAGCCTCCTTGGCAAGTCACAACCCAGTTGAGACCATCATCTCGACGCTCTCCTTCTCCTGAAGCTCAGGGGCTCCTCTGAACCTTTAGGTACTGCTTGCACCCATCGTAGTTCCTGTTTCGATTCCATTTTTTTATCTCATCGCCGCCACCATTTTGATAGCTCCGTCCAACCGGTCGGAGCACCACTACCCACTCATACCTGGACGGATCGACGCTACTCCTCACCCTCCATCTTCGTACGTGACCTTTTCCCCTGAGGCTCGACCATCGAGTCGAGATTAGGACATAGATCTCCTTCCTCCACCTTCGCCGGAGATCGACCACCATCCGCCCCGCTTCCTTCATCTTTTGAAGCAATAGCTCGGATTGGAGCGTAGCCCCGAATCCCCTCTACCCTTTGCAGGTGCAGACACACATGAAGAGGCCACTTTGGACCCTCAGTTGCTCAGGCAAAGCAGCTCTAGGAGGAACTTCATCGCCACGCCGATCGGACCATCATCTCCTCCATCGGAGCCTTCCACCAGATGCGGAAAAGCTTCACGATCCTATTGTGCCTCCCCGACTCTTCATCAGATCATCGAATCTTCTCCTGCGCTCGATTGGAGTCCGCTGGGGAAGTGTACTTGCATAACCTTCTTCGCCGTTGGATCTCCCCGCCTTTGCCAGATCTGGTCCGAGCCACCGACAACGCAACTTTTGGGGTTGTTGGATCTGAGCACCTTACGCCATCTGACGCGTACGTTCCACCACAGTCCCTAGACCGTCAAATGTGTGGCAGGGGATGATCAGGGCCGTACGTGAGAGCCACCCTTCGCATGCACCACTTGCCCCTCAGGGTATATTTCTTTTTAGCCCTTGCACGTTTATGTTTTCTTGTTTAGTCTATTAAATAAATATTGTAGTTCAACACTTTTATAATTTGGACCTCGAGTTTTTAACTATTTGCACTTTAGTCCCTCGAAGTCGGTAGAGCGTGTAGTCCCACGCAAGTTTTGGGTTATTTACACATTTTGCATGGAACTTTTAGGTTGTTACTGAATAAATGTTTACTTTTGAAAATTGCATTTATACCCCCATGTGTTCAGAATTGAGCATGTGCATGGTTTGTTTGGGAATTTTACAGATTCGACCTTAAGAATTTAAACTATATTATCGCTTGGGTCTAGACACTTAAAATATTTGTAAAGAGGTCCTTGTTAATTGTGACTAATTACATGTCTTTTATTGAACTTAATAAATAATAAATTAATTCAAAAAATTACGTAAAATTACCATTGACTCAATTCAGTGTAATATTTATTGTGATTTTATTGGATTAAGTTCTTTGTATTTTATATTTTTAAAAATTCGAAAACCTTTAAAAAAGTCCCAGTTCGGCTAAAAAATCACAAAAATTCGAAAAATGTTTTAAAAAATCTATAAAAATTCCTGCGGGTACCTTATTGTATGTTTTATTTAGATTATTAATTTTGTTTGAAAACCCTTATAAAAACTCTTATAAAAATCCTAAAAACTACAAAACACCTAAAATCTTATAAAAATCATATAAAATCACAGAAAACTCCAAAATTTCCATTTTAGTTCCTAATTGTAGGTTTTTATTCATATTTTATCATAAAATTGATGTCCAGAACTTTAGGAAATTTTAAATAATTTTAACTTGAAATTTATTCCTGGTTGTGCTTTGTTTACAGTTTTGAGCAATTTTTGATTTTAATAAAATAATAGAAACATTTACAAAACTCCAGAAAATTATCAAAAATATTTTAAAACCTCAAAAACCCAAAAATATTTTCATCTTAATTTTTTGAGTGTTCTTAGCCTTAATGAAAAATCCAAAAAGCTTGTTTTGTCGTTTTTTCTTATTTTTGTTGATTTTGTTTCGTTATTAAAAATTAAAAATTTGCAAAATAAAAAATCACTAAGAATTGTTTTATTTTGAGAAATTTGACTACTTCGTAGTATTTTCGTGCTCCTTGTGTTCGACCTTGGTGGCTATACCAGGTAAATAAAATAGCAAACTGCTTACATGTGTTGATTGTTTGATTTCTTTTGAGTGGTTATTTTTTCTCGATTGAGCCCGACTGATTGATCGGGGTTGCAACGACCTTGGATTTTACTTGATACTTAACCCTGGTTGATTGGTCGCTCATCACGGCTCTTGCCCAATATCAAACACTTGGCAAGCCCGCTAGAACCTCCCACCCGTCAAGCTCAAGGCCATCTCATCCCCTCGAGGTGGTTTATGACATTAGCCACCTCCACAGAAGGCAACTTAATGCATAAAGAAAGCCACACGTATGAAAGGCGATAGCCTACAACCATGTTTAATAGCCTACAACCATGTTTAATAACATGCTGGTGGTTCTGTCATTTGGAGTTGGTACCTATTCAACACAAACAACTATGAAGAATCCACAAGTCATTCAACAATTGAGAATCAAGTTCAATACACAAGTCATCCATGAAGTCAAAATCCCAAGACATACATAAACGGAAAAGTAATATAATAATATTACAAAAAGTTCACTGTTTCTTTGATTACATGTAAGTTGAAAATGCTACTAATGTCTTCCTTCACGTTGTTTGTACTATAGCTTCACTTGGGGATCCATTGGAGGCTGCACATTTTGTGATCTCATTTCTTCATTCACCTATCTATTCAAACTCTAGGCTACCCAAACCCAAAGAGGGTAGGGGAGAATGACTTGATGTCCCTACATCCGCAACCAACCTCTCCTTTCACAGTGCGGGCAATGCGGTGGGAACTTTGGAAGGACCTGCTTCCAGGATTGAATTCGTAAACTCCAATTCTAAATGAGGCATGTGAGTATCCTCCTGAACATTTTCCTGGTTAGGAGCCCTTCGACCCCTTAAAGCCGCACTCGACCACGTCCTTGGCCACGAGATTGTCTCTGTGTTGCAACTTCAGGGGCAACATCCTCCTCAGCCTCATCCTCATGTGGTCCATCCCTAAACTGACATTATATGGCATCGTGCAAAAAGATGTCTGCTTCCAAGGAAAATTCCCTGATACTATGGATGCCATCACAATCGACAAGACAAACTATCTTGTGAAAGCACGACATCTGTATGAATAAAACTTATTAGTTAATTGTCACATCTAAAAGTTAGCATAATCCACACAATTCAAACTTACAATGCAAGTCCAACATGCAACCATGTCATCCTACGAATCGTCATGTAATCTATTGGTACAATGGAAGACAGTCCTCAATAACATCATGTGCTCCTGTAGGGATGGGCACCATTGGAACATTGCAATCCCTTCGAATATTCCATAGTCCAACATATACCAAACGAAAATCTACCCAATCCACGTAAGTCTTCCCTCGCAGGTCAATGGAGTGAAGATGCATGGAGGTGTCGCAATGCATAGTAATCCCCATGGATTGCATCAAACTGTTATATGACACGATCTACAGTGTGTAGCTCGACAATACATAAGTGAATCACAAGTACTCTAGTAACATGTAAATCATGTGTCTCCAACACAATATGGTGGAAGTTGATTCACCGCATATGGTGTATAGAGTGCCCATATCACATGTATCTACATTTACAATTTTAGTGTATAAACAAAGAGATGGAAAAAATAATGTTATGTATTGTTACCTGGCCGGGCCTAAGAAAGCTAACGACATCCCTGTAGAGTCGTACCACGTGCATCACCTCTGTCGTAACATCGAATTATGCATGCCATATGCACCCTAACAGACTACCCCGTCAGATGGGGTGATGATGGATGATGGGCGCAATGTGAGGGAACTGCTCCCAAGCCCATAGTTGTAAACATATGAGGGGACCACCAATCTCAACCGCCTCAACCCTAGATGCGACATCGAGCTGTCTATAAAGATAGGCTAAGCATGCATAACTCCAATTGTATCTCCCGCATGCCTCGAGATACTCCATCAAAGGAAGGTAGATCAGTGAAACCCCTAACTTGTTGGGAAAAAGTATGCCACCCATCAACTGTAGAATGTAGGTTCGTGTAAACTGTACGATGGTCTCCTCTTTGGCATTATTTGGAAGTGTCGAGAAGTGCTCCGTCAACCACATCATATGATTGGGAATATACTTTTCTCACTCTCATTACCATCCTCTTCAACATTTTATTTCTATGAGTATAATTGAATTTGCTCGATGATGGTTGAAATTGTACCCTGAGGTAACAAATGGTCGCACAGATGTCAAGAGCACGATCTGATAACATACATATGGGTCCAAGATGACCACAGAGTACATGCAAGCGTACCCTCTCTAGAAACCAAGCCCAACTAGGTGCATCCTCTTCGCCAACAAAAACAAATGTCAGTGGTAGAATGTGGTTACCATCATCACTTGAGCAAAAAATCACAATCTTTTGTTTGTACCTTCCATACATGTGGGTACTATCCACACTAATAATGGGTCTGCAATGTCTAAAAGCCGCAAAGCATGGCCTGAATGCCCTGAAGGTCCTCTCGAACATCTCTCCACCATCCATTTGGGTTGTCTTATTATATGTAACTGTAACCGATCCTAGATAGACTCTTCAAGGGCTCTGAATAGATCGAGAAGTACGCTATATGTTTTTTTTCCCAATCTCCATACACCATTTTTATTCCCTTCCTCCTCACGTCCCAAATCCTTCTTCGACTAACTTGGAAACTAAAATCATCATGAATCAATGTTTGTATAAAAAGATAGCTTCATTAAGGGAGAGATTTTGATCTGATTAAGATATTCCAGTGCCATGAAGTTACAATCTAATGATGGATGATGTTGATTGACTGCTCATCAGTTGTGGTTTTTGTCAACCATTGAGATGATAAACTGTCCATCTATTGGTCGATGACGACCACACAATCTCCACATGCAACCCTTGCCTCATTCACTAAATTTCACTCCTCATGACCTTTTTGTATGATTCAACCATTGTAAAGTTGTAATGCCTTTTTATGTGGAACATCTTTACGGAGTATACCCAACCAACTATGCATTTGGAGAGCATGATATTCTTCAACTCATCAATCAAACTGATCCCGCCATCAAAGTTCATGCAATTTTCATAATTTAGAATATATCCATACCCTCCTCGCAGGTTCAAAAATGGTATGTCAGACACAAAGGGTGTTTTAGAATGATTCTCTCCCTCTTGATCGTAAGTTTCCATCTCATCATCTGTATTCTGTGGTGAGGGCTCCATCAACCTATCAAATTTCAGATCATTGTCCTTGATAACAACAAATAGTCCTCCATTAACCACAAGAGGAAGAGATGTATTTCCACGAGGATGTACATATTTGGCACTGACATCATGGTAGTAAATATCACGAACTGATATGCATCACCCATAGCTTTAAATTATTCCAAACATCGTATTCAACGTTTCTACATAAAATGTTCCCCTATCCTGCGATATTCTACGAAACATCTGTAACTCAAATATGTTCAATACATCCATTCTGAACGTAGACTTGATCCTATCAGTTAAACTCGTAGCCAATGGATCCCTACTTGATCACATGCAAGGCTTCACGTGGAGGTCAAATTGCAACGACACCATCACTACTTCTTCCATCTACAAAGTGGTCCCCATTGTGATTGTGTGTTCGCCACCTGGCATGCCCCCTAGAAGAATTGCATAGATCCCCCCAACCCCTGTCTATTTAGGTAATGACAAAAGTGTCGAAGTGCGCTAGAATGTTTATTTTTTTGGTTTATGTTTTACATAGAAAAACCTTATGTTTGAGTGTCATTTTGACATTATTTTCCCAAATAAAACTTGCCCGTTGTAGTATAGTTCACGACTTACGATTTGAGATTTTTATTGTATTTTCATATCTATACTTGATTTATTAAATTTAAAATGGTACAATCTTTCTTAGTTTGTCCATTTTTGCTTCTAAAATTCATATGAAATCGATCATAACTCTAAAAGTCCCCCCCAAAAATAACTTGTAGATCTAATTGTACTCTAACATGCCTCCAAAAATCATTGTATTTTCATACTTCGTTTGCACTGAATACATTATTGAGTGATTTATGTAATTTATTTTTTTAAATATACACATAATATTTCCAGAAAACTTAAAATGCCTTAGATTCCTCATTTAAATATCTATCTTAGGAAATTTTGATAAGCAATAACATTAATGTTTGGATTCTAATCAAATCAAATAACTTCAGCTCTATTTGCATTAAAAATTCATTAAAAAAATCAAATTTTATCCAAAAATTTCAAAAATAATACAGTGGATGCATTTTTATATTTTCATATCCGGACCAATTTTCATTAATTTCGGAGTTCATTTGTGTCAAAAATTACTAAATCACTCTTAAACTTAGTTTATTTTTCATTCTTGCACATTAACTCATAAAACCCACAAAAATATCTTGTGTATTCCCCATTAAATAAGGTTTACAGGAAAAATAATATTTAGCTAATTTGGACTTAATTTGAATTGAAACTAAATTGGCTAAGTTTTGATATATTCCTTGGGAACTAAAATTGTCTTAAGAGTTGAGATCACTAGCATCTTTATCTCATAAAAAATTTCTTTATGAAAACTGACTCAGTAGTTGTCTGAAATGGATCCGCAGCCCACAAAGTTACCTCCTAGTGTCTACTTTGAGCTTACCTAAGTAAAATTAAAATTAACTACAATGATTTAATTGAATATTGATTTCTTATGATTTTTGAATTGTGTCTATAATATTGTACTACAACAACTGACCAAATTAAGGAAGGGAATTTAGAACTTTCTATTAATCTTGAAAACTATTTATCATAGGCAACATAATATTTAACTAAACTACTTACTCAAAGCACATGAATCTAAATAAAAGGTCAAAATAATTATTATCCTAATATTGAATTAGTAAGAAAAATAATTATGGAAATACCATGTGCTATATTAAAGCTAAGAGAAGCAAACTCATGTTTACCTAAACAATCAAATCAAGGTTACATGCAAAGGCAAATCATCACAATGTTACTGCTCAAAGCTCAAGGGAGAGAGAGAGAGAGGAGGAAATGGGGGGTTTAAGAATGATTTCAGCATCTGACAAGGGTCCATGTCCATAACAAATGCTCATGCACGAGGTTGTCTACGTGTGGAGGAACCTACATTGAATATGGTTGTACTCCTTTACTGATTTGAATAGGAGATCTTTCATTGTATCCAGTACGTCATGCACCCTCCTAGGGCGTCTTCTCGCTCCTTCATGAGTGAAGTAGAGTGGAGCTTTTGCAAAAATATGCAACACTGTCCCTTATCTATCTCTTGTTTCCTACAAAGAATATAATATGGATGGTATCAAAGTCAACAAACAACTGGAAATTATTGTGAAATATGGAAGATAAATTGCGTAAAATTTTTTAATGAAAGATAACAAAAATAAACATGGGGTCTTAATAGAGAAGTCAACCAATGCTAAGATGCGATAATCTTGGTGTTCGCTCTTAAGAGTAGGGAATGAGAGTGATTATTTTCTAATGACATGGTTTTTCTTTGTTTGTGCCTATCTACCTTTGCTTGTATCCCTATCACAAGATCAATAGACTATCTATTCCTTTATAGATTTTGATCAAATATGGATCTCACGTCATCAAAATTAATGTGCACATAATCAAGATGCTTACTAGAGTTCTTCCAACTCCTTTTGTAGAACTCACACAATGCACCAAATTCGGTGACATTTAGCCTATAGAATCATTGGGTCAAGTAGATATCCCAAGTTTTTAACTATTCTCAGTCACTAGGTGAAGTTTGTAAGGCTACTGTGAAACCCCAAAATTGTTACCCATAAATTCAATTCAGTCAATTTTTCAATTTGGTCAAAGACTTATAACATCTTGGGCTCAACTCAAGTTGTTATGGTGGATTATTGGTACATGATCATGCTAAAATAGTTCATATTGAGATGTGAAAAAACATGTATTGTTGAGCACCACGATCTTAGCTCAAATCAGTGACAAAAATCAAACTCAAAATAATAAATCACACATGTGAATTTGAGTGCGTAGCAGTGAGAACAGGTTGAACCACACGAAGGTATATGTGATGCGAGTCGTGCTTCTCTCTTTTTTTGTATTTCTTGTTGTACTATTTATATATAATTTTGACATAAATGCCATGAGGGTGCAAAAATGTAGAGATGAACGTGATGGCTAATAACAAAGTGACGAACATGCATTCATCTACATGTCCTAGTTATGTACTAGATCATAGTGAATATGATAACTGTGATAAGAGTGAAAGCATGGTTAACAAGCTATGGAAACTAAGAATTCAAGCTTTAATTTGTGTTCTACTTAGTTTCAACCAAAATGAGGTGAAAAAAAGACTAGAATCACGAGAATATAAATATAAAACTTGGATACGTGCATAATCAATATAATAAAACACTTTAAGGGTTTGTTCTTAGTTGGTTGACAGAAAATGAAACTTCAAGCAATAAGTAAAGATGAGACATGGTGGTTTGTTCAACTGCTATTTGGAAAAGGTACGAGCATCTATATATCAAAGGCCAGAGGTTACTGTGAGGAGAGCATCACCGTGCTCGCTTCGGGCTGCTATTTGTGAACCTGGAGTGTTGTAGACTGGGATTCATCTCAAGCCAAATGACCCTTTCCATCAAGTGTTTAATAAGGACTAGATATCAAAGGTTACCTGCAAAGAAGAACATCCAAGCAAGTGCATTATGATAAAATAGAACTACAACTGAAGGTACAATTATTAAGATCAAAGAAGGAAACATCAAAATACAAATGATAAAAACAAGAAGGGAGAAGGCATTTGAGAATGCAAGCAAGCATACTGGATGGAAATATCTTCATCAACTGGGATGCTGAACACTCTTCACCCTTGACCATGCCCAACAACTAAACTCCATGATATTCAGTGCTTCAATCCTTCCTCAAGGAGTTCTACCCCTGGCCACAAGATGAGGCTTTTGGAGGCAATAGGAATGACCTAAATAGAAGAGGAGGCATGATTTAAGATAAGGTGGTGGTGAATCTTTTAAGCAACAAAGCATGATGGATAATGCAAAAATGAGCCTGTCGTATAAGGGATAAGGTGTTGTTGGTATGTGACAAATCTTGCCAAAGGTGCATGGACAATATAAAAAATATGAGAACATTATCACTGTAATAAGATGAGGTATGTGCACTCCGCTGTAGAGAAAAAACCCGATGTAATTGCAAATTTCGAGTGCTTACCTATTCTGATCACCTAAAGATCATATGCCTTTTAAAGATCAAATATGGGGCTTCAAATCAAGCCATTACATGTGAAGATTCATGGAGTTAAGACGAAGAAATAGATTTTATAAATATAGTCTGTACACTTTTGTTAGTTCTGGTGATAAACTAAGGGTCTCTTCCCACTTAAAAATCGATGTCCAAATGAGGTCGAATCTTAAAACATTCTTCGCAATAGTTGTAACCTTATAAATCAGCTTCCTATTCAACCAGAATCTTCAAGTTTCATTAAGGAATTCAATGGTATTGTATATTTCAAGATCAACTGATCGTATGAACAACCTACTATTTTACATAGTAAGAGTGCCACTTTGAGCATGAACTTCGAAGACTCAAACGTGGTGAGAATGAAAAAATCCTTCATAAAAGGCATAGATTAGCTAAAAATCCTCCCAATAATTGAAAAATGTTGAGATTTTCATAAAATTGCAAAGGGGATCAATTTTAGAAGGTCGTGTGGTATTTCTATACAGTAGTATCTCCGAACGGAATTGCTAACTTTGACATGATGAAGTGATGTCAAATTATTATTTTTATTATTTTTATATATCTTAATAAAAAAATTAATTTTCACCTTTTATTCCATATTTATATTTATAGTATATCTTAATATATAAAATATATAAATGTAATGGTTTCAATAGATCCTAAGATCCATATTTCTTAAAATTCTAAGAAACTTATGAATTAGATTAGAGATTAAAATATAACAGTTGATCTTAGATTATTTTGGATTGGTCTAAATTCATACAAATAGACATTATAAATTAAAATCAATAAAAAACATGCTCAATCATGCTTGGGACCAGTTTTGGAAGGTGACACGCTTATTAGATTATATGCAGATTTCAGCTGTATGATATGAAAATGTGTTGACTTTGATACAATATTTCTAGGTTAAAACGATCATATATTAAAAAAGTTCATAAAAATCGCTATTAGATTAGGATATTTCCAACACATCCAAGATCACTCGAATTCATTAAGAAATATAATGAGAATCAAATTTTAAAGTTGGCTACTTGAAATGATTTTACGCTATGAGTGCAAAGTGGGGTTTGGGATTTAGCATCATATGGTCCATTACTTATAACTTCATCATCACACGCTGTGTTTACTAGATGTATGACTATATTTGAGGTTCTACAATCTCCCACTTATATCCTCAACGTCCTTGTTGCCATATGTACCATCACTTGTTCTCAGTAGTTGTGGCTAAATGTTTTCGGGTAGCCCTTTCCTTGTCTCTCTTTGATAGAGATGGCCACCTCTTGGGTAACCTTTTCCACTATTAGATAGAACATGCTTTGACATCATTTCTAACATCAAGGGAACAACCCATGTCATTATGGTGGATTACTGGGCCATACAACTTGTTGGGCTAGGGCCCAAATAACCTCTTGACCACAATCCAAAATGCTTAGGTCCATGTTGTTTAGTAGTAGTTCTCACTACTTATAGCCCACTATCACACATGAGAGGCTGTATGAAGTGCTACATAAAATCTATTTAATATAGGAGTCACCAAAAGCATATGGTCGTCAAGATTTTATCGCAACCAAAGTTTTTTAATCCCAACTTCGAACGAGGGAACATAACGATTTTATTGAAAGGGGCATCCAACTTAAAAGTATGTGCAACAATTTTGGTAGGCTACAAAAATTGAACGCCCAAGCCCCTTTTAACAGAGCATTCGAATAGCCATGCATGACCAAACCTCTCTCCTCCTTCCTCTCATTATCGTTAACCTCTGTAGCCACCACTTTCATCTTTGGGGCCTCGCTTAAGGTCACTAGAGTAAGTGTTTGGTGTTGTTTTTGCGAAGAGAGCATGGAGAATACGAAAATATTCTAATTTTAAGTTTAGAGGTGAGATCTTCCCCTTGGGATATTTTTCTAGAATGGGGTCATGATGTTATTAACCTCCTATCTTCCAAATTATGATCTATGTGTTTTAAAAGTAGTGTGTGCTTAGGTTGGTGAGAAGAAGCATTATAATTGGAAAAACTATGTGTTAGCGAAACTTCATTTGTATTGTCCAGAACATGTAGATCTATCGCTTCTTTTGACCCCGAGTCAACATACGCGTCCTTCCCTTTCTAAATGGCTCCCCACTCAGCCGAAACACAAAGAGACATACATCTACTTTTATTTTTAGAATTTCATTACATGGATGGTATGTGACATCCGCGGATCGGGATTACCCATTTACGCAACATTCACAATATTATTTTCGATATCGATCGCATAGATTACTGAAAGTGAGGGAAAATTTCACGATTCGAATTACATTCACAATAATGATAAACAACCACAGATCTAACAAATGTCACCAAATTCACATTGCATTAATTTCCATATATATTTACATATAACAAAAGAAACTAGAAATTTACATGTATCCCAGAATATAGAAGAGAAAGAAAAGCAACTACATTATCCTGTACAAAAACTATAACATGTATACTGTCAAATGTAACTGCGGAAGCTAAGGTTCCAACTGTCGAACTACTGTGATGTAGTTGCTTTACCCGCCATTCATTTTGGGAACATGAGAAATATCAACAAAAGTAGAGTGCAATTTACTTTATTAAAAATAAAACAAGTATTTCAGTGGTTTCAAAAGAAGCAAGCAAATAGGGTTTGACATTTAAATTTAACAAGCTGCTTGCAGGTTTTCAAGCTACTCTGTATGTGAATCCCCTATTCACCCATCACCCCCTAACTTTCCATATATAACATTTTTGTTTACTGATTATATGATCCATATGTAGGTTATCATCTTTTTATCATTTATAACTGATGCTGATGGATCTTGGGATTGTAGATGATGATCCGATCTTTATCTTTATCTAATTTCTCAAGCGCAGTGGATAGTCTATGGTCTTGGTTTGAGCGTTACCTCACACTATGACTCTAAGATGTGAAGAATACTTAGGATTGGGTTGCCTCCGTAGGCATGCAGTGGAGTATATTGCATCCTAAGTTCCCAACACGTCCACTGGCTTCTCCTAACATCCGTAGCAGTAGTTCTAAATTCTGATCAAATGTTGATGATTGATGATGATTGGTGATTTCTGTCTCACGATATTTTCCTTGCTAAGACCTACTGACAGAATAGTAAACAATCTCAAGAACAATATCAACTCAGCTGTAACCAAACTCAACTGTAACCAACTCAGCTGTAACCAACTTAACTGTAGCCAAACTCAACTATAACCAACTCAACTGTAACCAACTCAATTGTAGCCAAACTCCACTGTAACCAAACTCAACTCCAGCTAACCATGACCCCAATCTCTTATCTTTTAAATCCTAAAATCTATAGCATACATTTAAGTTCAAATTTAGACTTATTATTACTCCAGATTTCATAGGAAAAATGATGAAAAGTGAGGTGTTTTTGCATAAGATCGATCCAAATTATAGAACATTATTTATATTATAAAATCTTATTTTAGAAAATAGAAAGATTAAGATTTTGGAAAGGATTTGATCTTGATTTAGATTAATATTTAGGTACGAGATTTATATTTTAAAGGATGAAGGAATTAAGAAATTACGTGGAATTGATCTTGATTTAGACCAATCAGTAGGTTATGAGGTTCATACTTTGTATGATGAAAATAATTGAAAATTTTATGTGAATTAGATAATAGAATCAAACTTAATCCAGATCTAGGGAGCAAATCTAAATCTCATGAGTTAAAGAATAAGAGTTGGGTAATCTAGAATAAAATTTAACTTAGATCCAGATCGAATGAATAGCTTCTAATCTTATGATTATAAATATGATAATCTATAACCATAAAGACTGATCATCTTCATGAAATCATCCTTCAGCTATACTCTATTAAATATTGATCACTATTGATAAGAGTTATTAACAAGATACCTATATCTGCTAAGTTGACTAGAAGAGATTAAGAAAGGATTGAGAAATCAAATAAGTATGATGGTGAATCAGTAATGATAATTAATTATGTTGGGCATGGTGACCCTTACACATGACTGTGTGAAGGTGCGGTAACCCTCAGCTGGACGAGAGATAGGAAGCCTAGTTAGGACAGCGACCGCCTAGTTCGCGTGTTTAGGATCCCAGTCCTTTCTACGATTTTTACGCGAGCTTGTAGTATTTTTACGCTTCATTAGGATCTATGTTTTTGACCAGTTCCACTGACCCTGTTTCACTATGGTACCTAGGCCAAAGGACCCATTTTGTTTTTTGAGCTTAGTTTTTCCTGTACTGGTCGGGTCAGTTTTTGGAGTGACTTAGTCCGAAAAGTCTCTCCCACCTGTCTCAGGGTCGTAGTTCTAGAACGTGCCTAGCCCTCTCCTGGATTGCTCTTCCACTAGGAGGGTGAGACAGAAGATTCTTTTAGGAGGTTTCATCACCGCTTGAGTTTTTGGTTATTGTTCCGCCAGTATGTCCTAGCGAAGAAAAGATCATTCTCAGATGGAATTGAATTGTGGTTACGGTTCCACCAGAGGTGCTGACAATGAAAGAGATTAGATCCTGGAAATCTTCAATTCATCAACCATCAATTATCAATCATCAATTATCAAGAATCAATCATTAACATTTAAAAAGATCAATCATCAATTATCAAGAATCAACCATTAACATTTAAAAAGATCCGTCATCACATCTGATATCTCACAACAATGGAAAGTAACAAAAGTTTGTGACACAGAAACCTTCTGCACTAGAATGGGAGCTACTATTACATGTCATTAGGTGAAGCTAGTGGACGTGTTAGGAACTTAATTTGGATGCATTACACCTCATCGCATGCCTATGGAGGCACCCCAACCTTAAGGCATCTTTCTTTCCTTAGAGTCATAGTGTGAGGTCCCACCCGAACCAAGACCACAAACTATCCACCAAGCTTGAGAAATTAGACAAGGGAAAATTTCAGTCTAGGAGATTCATCCACATTACTAGGATCCGACAACATGAATTATTAGTAACAAAATGATGATAGACTAAATATGGATCATATAAATAAACGAAAGTATTAAGTATAACTAGTTGAGGTGGTGAATGAACAAGAGAATTCCTATATATATCAATTTGAAAACCAACTTCCATGTAAGTAACCTGTTAAAATTAAAATGTCAACACCTATCTACTTGATTTCTTTTGAAATCATTGAAATATCTGTTATTATTTTAAAAGATTAGATTGTACTCAACTTTTGTTGACATCCTTTTCTTCCTAACATGAATGGCAGGCACGTCACCCATTATTTAGTAGATTGACAACTGGACCTCGAGCTTCTGCAATTACTTTCGACGGTACACATATAGTTTTTATACAGGTCAATGTAAATGCCTTTTCTTTCTCTTCTGTTACATTTCAGGATACATGTACATAATGTGAACTTCTTTTGTTACATGTAATGTTATAGGAAAACTAATGCAAATATCTCTTGGTGACTTGTTAATTTTGTTTGCCAATGTCATTTGATGACTGGGATCTCGCCAAGATCGTATCTTTCCACAAGGCGGAGAGACAGTCGCTGAGTTGACCTCAGACAGAATCCCAGATCAATCAACAATTAACCCACAATAAATATATGCAATGAATAACAAAAATGTGGAGTTAAAATTTATTATAACTCTACATGTAAATGTGTATAGGTGTAAGTACAGGTAGAGGTCGAACACTGGGAGGCGAAGGGAATGTATGTGAAGTGTAATTATTCAATCCTTTGTGCATGTCCTTTAATTGTTTTTGTGGGTTTTGGGTTTTTATAATTTTTTTATTTCTTTTTCATATTTTTAGGGTTTTTCATTTTCTGGACTCAATATATAAATAAATATACCATATACAATTTTTTTGGAATTTTTCAAAAACATTTTCTAATTTTTTTGTATTTTATAGATTAGACAGTACAAAAATGGCTCCTATTTCATCTTTAATAATCAGGAAAAATGCAAAAAATGCAAACTAAAGTATGAGCGTGAACAGGCATGGCATAGAGCACATGTCCTAATTTTTGTGGATTTTTAGAAGCCATCTAGGTATTTTTAATAAGTAGATAAAGAGACAAAAATAAAACAGCCTGGCAGGGGTATTTTTGCAAATAAAATAAGTAACAGGGGCAACAATGCAAAAATATAACAGGAATAAACATTTATTTAAATTTTTAGAACTATATTACAATATCCAAAAATCGCCAGGGTATACATGCAATTTTTCACGCGCCTCACGTGGGACTGCACGTGAGGCGCGGAAGGACCTGAATGTAATTTCAAGAAACTCAGGGTCCTTTCTGCAAAATTTACAATTTATTTATAACGTGCAAAAATATTTACAGAATTAAATAATAACTACAAAAAAGGCGGGGGCTGGATATGCAAATTACCCCCAAAAGGCGCTCGATTGAACGGCTGATATGCATGACTTGAACACGTGGCGCCTCCACGTTTGCCGATGACGCTTCGCCGATTGACGCCTGAGATTAGATCTCTCGCGAGATCTGACGGTGACTGCCTCGCCCCATCGGACGGCTCTGATCAAAACTGGGCCTTCGTCTTCATCCAACGGCGGAGAGGACGCGTGGAAGAACAGGGAAGAAGCTTCGCCGAGGAGAGCTTCCTTCGCCTGGATCTCGCTCCTCCGCCGGTCATCTTTGCTCCTGAAGGTCCCGTTCGCTTCCTGGAAGGTGTCTCTAGCTGCTGGAGGTCTTGAATCGGCCGGAGGTACCCTGGAGTGTCGCAACGAGCTCGGTGAAGAAATGGGGCTCCAGGTACCTCCGCCCGCTTGAAACTCGACTCCTGGTGTCTTTCTTCGCACCTAACCTGCACAGGAAGGTAGAGGGGCTCGAGGGCGTCTCCCTCGACCCGGGGTTTGAAGCTGACAGCACAGGGATGAAGGTGGGCGAAGAAGCTCCGGCGAAGGGTGGTGGAGGAGCTTCGATTCGCGGATTCAGAAGCGAATCCGGTTGGACAAGGTGGCTGGGATATGGAGAAGGCGTAGGGGAATGAAATGGCAGTGGAAGGTGGTCGGAGCACAGTCGGAAGCACAGTGAAAAGCTCGCCGGAGCGTAGCTCCGGCGAACTACGAATCGCCTAAAATACGCTAAACTACAGATCTAAATGTGAAATAAAATGCGAGAATGAAATGCATAAATGAAAAACTACCTAAAAATGATAAAAGCGCAGCTCTTATACCTGGGGGCCGCCAGGGAGCAGGACGGACGCCGGAGCTCCGCCGCGACAAAATTTCTTCCTCCTCCGGCCGATTCACGGTACTATGGAGCTCCTCCTGTCACAAGGGCTCATCTAGGACTGGATTCAAGGTATTTGCAATATTTTATTCCTTTTTTCTTTTCTTCTCTTTATTCTATAATTTTGGCATTAAAAACCTTATTTTATGTATAATTAATACAATAAATAATAGATGCTAATATGAACAAATTAATGCTATTTACATGCATTTGCTGGGGTTTTTAAGGCCAAAATGATAGAATAAAGGTGATGAAATGGAGATTCATCACCCCCCTATACTTGCCTTTGCTAGTCCCTAGCAAATACTTATGCAATAAGTACAAAAAGAACAAAGAATAAGAAGAAAAGAAAAAGCAAAAATAAAGAATTCAAAGAATAAATTGAATTGATCATGATTATTAAACTCATCTGTACAAAATCAAAGTTTGGAGCTCAGGTCAGACCTTGGTGTGAAAATGTGTGTGGAACCTGGTAGGGAACCAAATTTAAAACACAACAGCCTTCGATAGTCACAGAACTTGGTTCAAATCACCTCAATAGCCAGGTCAGAACTAGCCTACATCATACGCAAACCCTTATGACTATGAAGCTGACTTGTACAGTGTAAGTGATAGTGGCTCTCCACCTCAGAAGTAACAAAGAAACAACCTCCCCTAACTTGGTAACTCTAATGCCTTGGTCTAGCAACTCTTTCCTCGAGAAGCGGGGTATTCCCTTCTAAGTTCAAGTGCAACTGACTCAAGAAGAGGGGGAAGAAGTATAGACTTTTGGAAGCTCAGCCAGTGTAGCTAAGTCTCCCGCTGCAAGCTTCATGAGATGTAAAATGGATACCATAAGCTTTTGCTTTATTGAACTATACATACTCCGGTGGGGTTATTAAATTTTCAATCCGACCCACCACTTTTTTTGGAGTTCTTTTTGCTTCTCTCTCTCTCTCTCTCTTTTTTTTTATTATTGCATCTGTACAACATATCTACATGGTGCAGCATATATACAAGAAATTTCTCCTTAAGCCAGTAGACTATCCCTCTTTTGAAGCTTTATTGCAACCCACAGCTTCAGTCCTTAGACTTCATCACCACTAGACCAAGTTGAGGTGCACTTCCTTCACTATAAGAAGAAGAGAGGTTCCGCCTAGAAGTACTACCCTCATATGCTACCCCAAGCCAAAGGAAACTGCCTCCTCACCACCTCATCCATGGAGAGCTATGTGAAAGGTGCAGGTGTCCAAGTTAGGTCACGGCCGACAAGAGTCATGCGTGTGTTTCGAAAAGTTCTAGTTAGTCCACTGAGGTGCCTTGAACCCAGCCCTGCTTTCTCAAAGAATTAAGTCTGACTGGACCTGAAGTACCTTAAACTTAGTTCCCATAAGGTTCCAGTGCAGTTAGGTGTAGTAAGGTCCAACCAAGCTCCAATCTTCGACTTTATTGGACTAGTTCAATCATCAAGCTCAATAAAAGAACATGCATGCAATGCAAATGCTATTTACAAATATGCAAAGAATAATGCAATTTTTCAAAGAATTTGAAAACAAAGAGAAGAATTTTTACACAAAGAATTTTTGCAAATAAAAGAATTTTGACACTCATAGTAGAAAATATGTACAAATTTACACGGGCGTGCCGCTTTATTTTACAAGAATTAAGAATTTACAATTTAGTTTTTATTTATAAGCATATATGTACACTTATTAAAGAATTGTGTTTATTTTTATTATTTTTATTCATTATATTAGTTATTATTATATGTGACTATTCCTCAAATTTATTTGACACAAATTTTTAAACAGTTTTTGAAAACTATAGTCCAAAATAATTTTTACAAACATTTTTACAAACATGTACACACATTTGAAAATCATTTTGCAAAGGTTTTTCAAAACAGTATATATAGATTTTTCAAAATATTTTTGCAACCATTTTTCAAACCATTTGCAAATCATTTTTCAAACATTTTATTTCACACAAAGAAAATAAATCTTTACAAACCACACATCTTTACACAGGTTGAAAACATGTAACAAAACGTTTTCAAAATAGTTTTCAATAAATGTTCACAATACTTTTCAAACTATATTTCAAACATTTTGCAAAAAACATTTTCACTTGATTTATTAATCAGTATATACAAAAAGAATTTGAGGAATAATCCCATCTTTTTATTAACGATTTTTAACGAATTTAAAGAATTATTAGCCATATTATTACAAAAGTACGAGTTATGGCTAAAGTATATACATAGTATATACGACCCCCCTATACTTAGCTTGAGCTATGTCCTCATAGATCGAAAAGAAAATAGAAGACATAACTCGTACTGAGTATAGACAAGTCTAAAGAATAAGAATAAGAGACAAAGGAAATAGAAGTTGACCGTCCCCCCTATACTTAGGATCAAATAATCCTAAGTATGGCAGACTGTACACAAAGCAGGGAGGGTCAAGGGTGGGAATAAATAGATCAAAGAATTAACAAATCAGGGCTGCACCCCCCTATACTTAGGACAAAGTACGTCCTAAGTACAGAAAACTGACACAAAGGGGCGACGCCTTTTATTTAGATACAGAAGATAGAAAAGGAAAAGAAGAAAAGAAGAAAAGGAGAAGAAAAGATATATATATATATACAGATAGATGAAAAGATCGTGGAGAATATACACATCACTCCCCCTATACTTAGGGTGAGACCTCCTAAGTATAGAAACAGGAGTGACGAAAATGTGTAAGGAAAGAACAACTCGGTGTGTGCCCACCTACACTTAGGACAAGGTACGTCCTACGTGTAGATACAAAGATATGGCGATAGATCTGGGGCATACAACATGCGGGAGAAAGAATGAACAAGGCACACATATATACAAGCGGTGAAAAACTGTTGAAGTACAGGACGGTGTCTGATAAGCGACAACCGTGCTCTCATCGTCGTCTCCCTGTGAGAACGAGGACGCGGTCAGAAGGTGAAAATACACCCGAATATGCAATCAAGTGGGTGTCAGCTACCGGGGTAAACAGATCGAAAGGATAGATATCGGGTCCGGTAGCATGAAGCAGTCAATCGGCTCATATGGTCAACATGAGGGAACAGAGCCAATACCGTAAGACCGAGAGGAAGAAAGAGCAGTACAGACCCCTCCTAGTCAATCATGGTCTCAGATAGATCAGAAATAAGGCATATGAGACTGTGTGATGCACGGTGGTGATATAATCTGAAAGTCACAAGAATACACCGAACAACACAATATGTGGCTCACTCCTGCGAGGGTCCTCAAGGTGAGCAAAATCAGAGAATAATTAGAGTACTCGGCTCCGTGCTCCAACAGACAGGAGACACAACCAGGGAGGAGACCGAGTACACAAGTCAGAAGACCCGACTTCGTGTTCCACCAAATGGGAGACACCAGAAATGAAGTCGAGTACCTAGAGAATGATGTACTCTTCTGCAGATAACCCTCGGGGAGTAGTACATACTAGGCAATGAATAATCAGAACAGAAGCTCACCCTGGCGAGGGTCGTCAAGGAGAGCGGGCTCAAAGGAGCCTGATCCATCAGACGGATCACAGAGACGGTCTTGATAGGCGACAGATCGGCTACCAGCAGAAGAGACCGAAAAATCGAGAAAGTGTGGCAGCGTCCCGCAAATAACCCTCGGGGAGCGGACTGCCAACTAGTCATGGGAATAGCAGATATCAGAAGCTCAACCTTGCGAGGACCGTCAAGGCAAGCATACTCAAAGGAGTCTAATCAGATGGGTCCCATGATCCGCAGATCGGATAAGCAACTCAAGATGGGACCAAAATCATGTATAACAGACGATTCGGTTCCGTGCTCCGCAGATCGGAGACACAGTCAGCAGTGGGAACCGAGCGTAAAGAGAGTGTCGCAATCTCTCGCAGATAGTCCTCGGAGAGTGGTGCAATCTAGGCAAGGAATAGTCAGAAAGTGCCTCTACCTTGCGAGGGTCGTCAAGGAGAGCGGGCTCAAAGGAGCCGGATCCATCAGACGGATCCACATATTGGTCTCAGTAGTCGACAAGGCGGCTACCAACAGAAGAGACCAATCAGATCTGAAATATGTCATAGTCTCCCGCAGATAACCCTTGGGGAGCTATGAACTAGTCATGGAATAATCAGAAAAGTGGAGCTCTGCCTTGCGAGGACCGTCAAGGAGAGCGGACTCAGATGAGTCAAATACATTGGCCTCGTGTACCAACAGGTCAGGTACACAATCACAGGGGGAGGCCAATCAAACACATCGTACGACTCGGTTTCGGGTCCCATCACAATGGCGACCCAAGCAGTGAATGAAACCGCAGTCCTAGAAATTATCGCATTCTCCCGCAGATAGTCCTCGGGGAGCAATGCGAGCTATATCAATGAAGGTCATGGGAATGCTGGCAAGTCATCTCAGGTCCTCAAAAGCAATAAATCATTCAATCATTCGGAGGGCATAAGATCATGTATGGGAGCGAATAATCATGTCATTCACCAAACATCCTTTGGGTCAATCCAGTCAACTGAGATGGCACGAAAAATAGTCAGGAATCCTCTAAGTGCCAGGGTGGATAAAAGAGTCAGGAGATCAAGGATGGTTCAATCAGGTAGATGAGAGATCATGTAGGATCCGTACACCTTTATCAAAAAGTCCAAAGTAGAATAATCAATCTATCCTCAACAATCAAGATGTGTGGAACCTCTAAGAGATGGATCAATCAATGCTCATGAAATCATCATCAAATCATCGCATCACATCACATCCTTAATCCGGTGTGCGAGAAATAAAATTCCTCAATAATGCATCACACCTATGCCCTATGCATCATTAAAAATCCTCCAGAAATCCATATGCTGATATCAAAGACAAATCCACCAAATCGATCTCAGCAACCTCAATATCATGGGCCCGGCCTAATTAGTATAAATGATCCTCAATGCGGGTCTCATCAATATGCACAGCATTCCCGGGTAATGGGAGAGATGATACAGGGGACACGAGGAAGATGGATAAAGAAGGGTACACAATGGGGTGGAGAAGCTGATTGAGCGGGCGTGCCAATACCGTGGGTGGTAGAAGGGCGATACAGAGGGAACGAGGAGGGCGGGTGAGGAGATCGGGATATAGACAAAATTGGGTGTTCCACACAAGGCGGGAACACCGTCAAAATGGTGAGTCAAGGAGAGCGCTCTCCCTGAACCAGAGAAGATGATACGGAGGATACGAAGAAGATGGATGAAGAAGAGGTAAACAAAGGACTTGGCGAAGAATGATTGAGCTCAAGCGCCAATATCACGACTCGATGCAAGATGAAGAGATATATGTATAAGAGAGATAGAGAGACTCAAAGATGAAAAATGCATGACTCACACGGACGGGACCGTCTACTCTAATAATGAATGGAAAACACAACAAACTCCAAGTCACAATCAATACACAAGGCAACACCCCCAATTCACCTACTCAACACAGTGAAGACCATCAAGTGACGGTCATTTATCTTTTCATTTTTAGAGTTAGGTGAGAATCACAAAAATTGTACAATCACGTAGGAGGCTTTGGGCTCTACTCCTTAGTGTGTACGTAAGCAATTTAAAACGCATACAATGAGGGGGTTGCTCTCCCCAAGTCAAGGAATTCATTACATTTTATTTTTAGGTCAATAGAGTTAGCAGTCCCGATTTTATTCAAATTATCACTTTTTTGGGTATTTTCAATGCACGTGCCTATCGAGGTTCCAATTTCCATTAAGCATCCTAGGTTGGCAAAATCAGAGGGAGAAGATCGGAAAAGCCATGCAAGTCGGAAATCGATGATGCATGCTAAGTAAGAAGACTTACAGTGCCTCCCAGCTCTCTCCATGCGGGATGCAAAACAGAATTTGAAACCTATGCTATATGCAAATGCAAGCCGAAGAAATCGCCCTAGGATAGTAACTGCTATTATCGTGAAGCACCACAAGTCGGTCACTTATCCCTAACCTAAGGGTCCGGTCTTGGCTCACCCCTCCTCTTCTCGACACGCTCGAGTCCAGGAGTAGCGCTTGATGGGGCTCGCTCACGGCACAGGGGTTAAGAGATAAATGAACCGACTGTTTAGATTTGACTAGGTCCAAAACGCACTATAGGTACATGCAAATATATTAGGGTGTTTGGACCTTAATCTATCGGCAAGCAATTCCTAAGATAGGGCTCATTCACACAAAATAATAAAAATAAAATAAAAACGAAAAAGCGTCAAAACCGTCGAGGCCCCCAAGGGAACAATCCCTCAGGCAATGGACCTCGGGAGTCAGAGTGTACCTGTGAGAGTCCTGTATTATTACAAAATTCTAAGTGTCACTCTCTCACATAAATATACATAATAAAATAATGTGCATAAAAATAGAGACTGTCTTCAAAAATTCTCTTTCTTCTCCCTTTGATGCTCTCTCCTATTGGCTTGGCATAGAAGAGCCAACTCCACCTCGCTCGGGTGCATAGGTCCTCCTAAGAGGTCCTCCTTCGCTTGGCGGTCCCTCGCATCAAAGACAAAAAGAAAGAGATGGTCAGAGCAGTCAATCAATAATATCAAATAAAAATCACACAAATAAGTAAATGAAGGACATGAACAAAGAATCACATAACTGAACAAATAACCACACAAAATCATACAAAATCCGTTGCCTCCCCGGCAATGGCGCCATTTGATGACTGGGATCTCGCCAAGATCGTATCTTTCCACAAGGCGGAGAGACAGTCGCTGAGTTGACCTCAGACAGAATCCCAGATCAATCAACAATTAACCCACAATAAATATATGCAATGAATAACAAAAATGTGGAGTTAAAATTTATTATAACTCTACATGTAAATGTGTATAGGTGTAAGTACAGGTAGAGGTCGAACACTGGGAGGCGAAGGGAATGTATGTGAAGTGTAATTATTCAATCCTTTGTGCATGTCCTTTAATTGTTTTTGTGGGTTTTGGGTTTTTATAATTTTTTTATTTCTTTTTCATATTTTTAGGGTTTTTCATTTTCTGGACTCAATATATAAATAAATATACCATATACAATTTTTTGGAATTTTTCAAAAACATTTTCTAATTTTTTTGTATTTTATAGATTAGACAGTACAAAAATGGCTCCTATTTCATCTTTAATAATCAGGAAAAATGCAAAAAATGCAAACTAAAGTATGAGCGTGAACAGGCATGGCATAGAGCACATGTCCTAATTTTTGTGGATTTTTAGAAGCCATCTAGGTATTTTTAATAAGTAGATAAAGAGACAAAAATAAAACAGCCTGGCAGGGGTATTTTTGCAAATAAAATAAGTAACAGGGGCAACAGTGCAAAAATATAACAGGAATAAACATTTATTTAAATTTTTAGAACTATATTACAATATCCAAAAATCGCCAGGGTATACATGCAATTTTTCACGCGCCTCACGTGGGACTGCACGTGAGGCGCGGAAGGACCTGAATGTAATTTCAAGAAACTCAGGGTCCTTTCTGCAAAATTTACAATTCATTTATAACGTGCAAAAATATTTACAGAATTAAATAATAACTACAAAAAAGGCGGGGGCTGGATATGCAAATTACCCCCAAAAGGCGCTCGATTGAACGGCTGATATGCATGACTTGAACACGTGGCGCCTCCACGTTTGCCGATGACGCTTCGCCGATTGACGCCTGAGATTAGATCTCTCGCGAGATCTGACGGTGACTGCCTCGCCCCATCGGACGGCTCTGATCAAAACTGGGCCTTCGTCTTCATCCAACGGCGGAGAGGACGCGTGGAAGAACAGGGAAGAAGCTTCGCCGAGGAGAGCTTCCTTCGCCTGGATCTCGCTCCTCCGCCGGTCATCTTTGCTCCTGAAGGTCCCGTTCGCTTCCTGGAAGGTGTCTCTAGCTGCTGGAGGTCTTGAATCGGCCGGAGGTACCCTGGAGTGTCGCAACGAGCTCGGTGAAGAAATGGGGCTCCAGGTACCTCCGCCCGCTTGAAACTCGACTCCTGGTGTCTTTCTTCGCACCTAACCTGCACAGGAAGGTAGAGGGGCTCGAGGGCGTCTCCCTCGACCCGGGGTTTGAAGCTGACAGCACAGGGATGAAGGTGGGCGAAGAAGCTCCGACGAAGGGTGGTGGAGGAGCTTCGATTTGCGGATTCAGAAGCGAATCCGGTTGGACAAGGTGGCTGGGATATGGAGAAGGCGTAGGGGAATGAAATGGCAGTGGAAGGTGGTCGGAGCACAGTCGGAAGCACAGTGAAAAGCTCGCCGGAGCGTAGCTCCGACGAACTACGAATCGCCTAAATTACGCTAAACTACAGATCTAAATGTGAAATAAAATGCGAGAATGAAATGCATAAATGAAAAACTACCTAAAAATGATAAAAGCGCAGCTCTTATACCTGGGGGCCGCCAGGGAGCAGGACGGACGCCGGAGCTCCGCCGCGATAAAATTTCTTCCTCCTCCGGCCGATTCACGGTACTATGGAGCTCCTCCTGTCACAAGGGCTCATCTAGGACTGGATTCAAGGTATTTTGGGGGAAGTAAGTTGGCCAAATTCGGCCAAGGAGGAGGGGGAGCTTATTTATAAACATGAGTATGTGCCCTTATTGGCTGGTAAATAATAAGGAATCGGTGATATATACATTAGGTTTAACATGGGGGCGTGGATGTACAAGATACCAGGAGCATTTCTTGTGAAGGAAGCAAAGGCAATCGATGGACGGGGCAGCCGGGAAAAATGGGAGAAGACGGGGGGTCTGACAAATCTGGCGGGCTGGAGGCTGATTTATTTTTGAACATAATGGGAGCCCTTATTGACCGGCTAAAAATAAGAAATCGAGGCTATATACAAGGGAAATAAGGTATGTACGTGTATGTACACTCGTTTGGGAGTAATTTCCGTGAAGAGACCTATGTCATTAGAGTGACAGGTTGATCGGGAAAATTCGGTGAAAACGCAAGGTTGGACAGATTTGACGGGCTGCAGGCTGAGGGGACAGTTGACCGCGGTCAACATTGGCAGGGCTGTGATTGGTCCATGTCAGCCCGAATTTGACTCTGTATTTTAACCTAATAAATGAATTAATTAGATTTTTCTTATAAAATAGAAAATGTTTATAAATTAATGTAGTATTTATTTATGATTTTTATTTATTTTTTTGAAGTATTTTATTACGGTTTTATTAAAATAATGTGTATATGTATGTATTTACATGTATTCTTGTGTATTTTATTTTTAGTTTATTTATTTTATTTTATTATTTTAGTTTCTTATTTTATAATTTTATAACTAATTTTTGTGGGTATACATGTATTTTTATTTAATTTTTATGAGTCTATTTACATTTTTAAATAAATAAGTATATGTATATGTAGGTATACTTATAGGTATTTTATCTGTATATTATATACATTTTATTTATTAAATGAATTTTATTTGTTTTTATTTTGGATTTGTATTTTTAGTAAGTTATATATAATATATACATTATTATAAAAATGTAGATGAATAAAGAATTAACTCCCTTTTATTTATATATAGGTAGCATATGCCTTTTGTCTATGTAGCCTGTAGACTTATTCTATTTTACAAACTCTCTTTGGTTTACTTTTAATTTTAATATATAAATATATTCTATACATTATTTACAAGATTCTAAAAATATGAATTTGTGAAAATAATAAATGTTGAATAAAATGAATATTTTAATCAGTATTATATACAAGGAGGGTCAAAAACCTAACTTTCACAGATGGATTCCAAAAATTATGAAACTAATTTTATAAAATAGTTCATGAAATGCTATATACAATTAAAGGTGAGTTTGGGTGATTTGGAGTTTTTATTTGCAAGATATGGGTCTGTGAAGTTGAGATTTTTGCTTTTTATTTTGTGTATAAAATGTACAGTGAGTATTATTTTTACACAAACTCAATTTTGTATTTTTATTTACATTATTATCTACAACTTTCATGTACAAAGTTTCTTTATTTGATGAGTAAATAATTATGTACAAAATAGGTGCCAAAATGCATAAATGAATGAATGAATAAATGAGATATTTATTGTATAATTGGCCCTTATCTCCCCCTACTTTATTCCTTGTCGACCAATTCCATGCTGGCCTTGGTCTCGGGGTTAGGGTCATAAAATATTTGCAATATTTTATTCCTTTTTTCTTTTCTTCTCTTTATTCTATAATTTTGGCATTAAAAACCTTATTTTATGTATAATTAATACAATAAATAATAGATGCTAATATGAACAAATTAATGCTATTTACATGCATTTGCTGGGGTTTTTAAGGCCAAAATGATAGAATAAAGGTGATGAAATGGAGATTCATCACATTCAAATCACGAATTTTTCCCCTCATTTTCTATAACCTAATGCAATCAATCGAGAATATAAAATTGAGAATATTGTGTAAACGGGTAACTCGGATCCCGGGAAGTCACATGTTGGTTATGAAAAATCTCCACGCCCTCAACCATGTATCTCGCGCAAAAGTTAGCAACTTCCTCCATGATGTATAGTGCACTTATGGACCCTTCGACCTTGTTCTTGTTACAAACCTTCCATTTTAGAAAGAACATATACTTAATACATACCCACTTGTTAGAGAAGGAATATTTAATATTTACGAATGATATGTTCTAGTGATACCTTTAAAAAATGTACATCCAGTTGTACTTAACTGATCCTCTGACCTTAGCCTACTAGAACAAGTGTACCATGAGGTGCTTCATTGAATAAAAGAATAATGGTGGAAGAGTCTTCTCTAGATTACATAAAAGGACCTACACATTATTTTCTAATGTCATCATGTCAGAGACGCTGATCTTAGATGAACAAATGCATTTGAAGAAGCTGCTGAGCTCTACCCCATGTAATTGGCTTTGGGAGAAAACTCTTGAACACAATCGATAATAGTTGCTCCGTGAAAACATGACAATCATGATTTTTCATAGCCTGAAAATAACTTCTTTTGATCAACTAGTTTCAAAATATTTGAAATATAGCCATCTGGAAATTTCAGTTCTAAGCCCATGCGCATACTTCTTTTACTAGGTCTTTGCTTAACATGTATTTTGCACTTGACTTGGAAAATGAGCCATCTTCATGCTCTACCAAAGACAAATCTAAATGAATACATATGTTAATTAAATATCTTTGTGCTTTCTATGTATCTTTGGTCTTCCCAGGAGTTCCCAACACCGTAGTTTTGTCCAATACGGTAACTCCCAGAAGATGCTCATCTTTATCCAATTGTGATCTACCACAAAGCCGTGAAGAGTATCATCAGTTAGTGCCATCAACTGTAATAATCAGGCGTGCAATTCTTCTCTTGACAGTCTGGGTGGCAACGATGACTCTTCCACTACATTTATTTTGAATGCCATGTTATGTCTTCGATAGGGATGATCCATAGGGAGAAACTATTTATGGCAGTCAAAGAAGCATGACTTTCTACTATACTAAAGCTGGAATGACTTTGTCTTCTCAATGCAATACGGACAACTCCGTAATATGCATGTATTCCACCCAGATAGTATACCATATGTTGGGAAATAACTAATGGTCCACAGTAGTCTGACTCTCATTTGGAAATTTTCTTTATTTACTACATCGTAAGTTCCCGCACTATTTTCTCAGAGATCCTTCAACTCATCTACTAGAGGTCATAGATAAACATCAAAAAATCTACCATGAAGGGACAAAGCATGAATAAGAAGAGAAAGTAACAAGTATGGTCATTTGTTACACAACCAAGGAGGTAGATTTTACGATGATGTAATGACGAACCAACATGAGAAATCCTTACTCTGTCCATGCGAATTAAATCTGACAATCAATAATCCAATTACTACATTTCTCTTCTCTACAGTGAATCTACGTGACGAATCCATCAATGCACGCCGTCGTTGGGAATCAAAAGGACGCTGGATGGTACAACATAACTATGTTCGGCATACCACGTCATCTTCTTCACGGTTTCCCTACAATAATATAATCTCTAAAGCTTTCGGGACAACCACATTCAACTTCAAATCAGACCTCTAATGATCCTCACCACAAACATGACAACTTGTTGCATCTTGATGTTCTCTATAGTACAACATATGGTGATTTAAGTATGCATTAATTTGGACTTTAGACATACCCACTTTACTCATCATTATCTTGACTTTATAGAAACTTTCTTGTAACATATTTTGCTCAGGCAACATTCTCTTTATCAACTTGATCATGGCATCAAAACTAGAATATGTAATGCTATACTGATTCTTCAAGACAACAACTCAACAACAACATATTGGGAAAAATAAAGGTAACCATGCCATAATGGCTTCTCTGCCTTCCATAGCAAGTCCTCAAATAGCTGATCATCTATATTGTTCTCCTCTTCTTCAGAAGCCTGATTGAATGCAGGTCTGGCCACATCTCTAACCATTTGGGCAAATATATTCTCAAGACGATCATTACTCTCGACATTAGAATGCCTCCTCACCATGTGCATATCATGTCATATAATCATAAAAAAATCCCTTTATACGCATGTTCTACAACGATGTTCCTTGATGCCTTCTTCAATAGATCTAACTTCTTATATGGATACATAATATTTCCTTGTCTGTCAACAATCCCTAGTTCTGTGCGTAAGCAAACCTTCCACACCATGTAAGAATATCTTGCTCACAGAACCATCAGAATCGAAACGATTGTACATCCAAGCATGAGCATGGTCCATCACTTAACCTACACCATGAGGATATCTTGAGATTTATTCATCAGTTATGAAAGCCACATCTGTCGCTTACATTAGCATCGATCATCTAGTACATACCCGTAGTTAGACTTACTCTCTGTCATATATACCTACATACTTAAGATGAGATCAGAAAGGAACATTTTATTTCTAGTTTTGTCTGTCCCTGATGGTTTTGATAAAGACACTATGTTGATATTCCTTTCATATAAATTTATTCTTTGCTAAATATTGGCAATACAACCATGTACCTCTCCAATATACCTCATAAATTAATCTTTTAAATATGCACACACCTTTCCAATCAATCTTATATGACAAGAATATCTACATAGTGTATGCATCGAAACATCAAGGGCTTACTTAGCTCGGGACCTCTAAACTAAGAAAAGTTAATATACATTTCGTAAGATACACAAATTTTAAATCATGTATATACATGTGTTTACGCACATGATTAAATAACATATATGTATCCTACTATAATACACATTAACCGAACATTTGACTAATTTATTTGATTCACTGTATTCTAATGAAATCTCTTTTCGACGTCGTTAAGAATGTGAAATTATCGCAATATAAGAGGTGGAAAACAATTCGTCAAAGACCACACATTTGAATAGATGCAGATTTTAACTTGGCATATATACCAAGGTCGAACACAGGGACACTAATGGGTAATTTATCTAATTAAGTCCTAAGTCAAATATTTAAATTATTCTAAGGATATAATTAAACTAAGTATGCACAATACAATGGGATGGATGCATGATTTTTTTTTTATTTTTAAATACAAATATTTTATGCAACAAAAATGATAAAAATGTAGGTATGCTCACATAAACAAAGTATCACAATTCAGTTCCTAATCTCTATTATTAATCCAATTTAAATAACATCCCCAAAGTGTTCCAAAGAATACACAAATTTATTTTTTGATTCTCATGTAAAATTCCAATTTCAATCAAAGATCAATTAATTGGTTTGAACTCCCTAATTTGATAGAATATAAGGAAATATCAAGCAAGGCACATCAATCAAGATCATGATTATTGCAAAATAGTTCTAAAGTATGGAAGGGGTTCAATTCGGCATTAAACACATGAGCATGCAATTTTCAACTCAATAATTCAAGTTTAAAAATCATCAACATCTCTCCGAATTTTGAATTAATTTTAACAAGTCACTATAATGAAATATAACAATGAAAGAGCATCAAATAAGCTTTTAAATAAGATAAATTTCATTTAAAATGGAGTTATGGTTCAGAAGTTATTAATCAATAAAGATAAGGACTAATTTACAATAAAAACACAATCAAAACTACCAAATAAGTCCAAAATAAGGTCTAAATGCCAATAAGTAAGTCGTAGGGCTAAACATGTAAATAAGCCATGAATGGAGGCATATTTGGAATTAGAAAGACCATCGAGGCTTATCTGTAATTTCTCCAAGCGCACGTGAAGCGAGCACGTGAGGTGGGAGATCCTGAATGTAAATACTCTGAAGATTAGTCCATATCCTGTAATTTTGCCCCCCGGTACACGAGGGGGGTGCGTAAGGGACCATGCTCGGGCGTTTGTGGAGGCTCGAGGTATGTAGCGCTCTCTTGTGCTTTACGTCTAGGCTCGGGCTGCTCGATCGTCAGGGTTGTACCGCTACTTCAATTTCAGGGTTGGGATCTAATCTTGACCATTAAATCAGGGTATTCAGATCCCACGACAAGTGCTACTTGTTGCTCCTCTTCCTCGACTGCAATCGATGGCACTCCAACAGAGATCCATCGAGGGTGCTACTCTTTTTCTGTGCTCATCTGCTTTGCCTGAAGGTCCTGGAACCTCTGTAAAGGCCTCGCAAAGATGCTGGAGCTCCAGTGAAGGTCTGCCAATGCATGGATCTGTTGGTCGTTGAAGTGTAGTTGGAGGAGGAGGCGGTGGACGACGAGCCTCGTGAATTCCAGTCAATCAAGAAGGAATGAAGTACCTGCAGAGTTAGGCACAATCCCAACCAAAAACCAAGCTTCGGAAATGGAAAAGGGAGGAGCTGAGTGCTCATCGGAGGTAGGGGAACATATCTCTAAATAGGTCACCACCCTTAGTGAGGTCAGTGATGGATTGATGTGGGGGAGATGATGGAGAACTGGAGGAAAGAAGATGAGGGGAGTGCGGAGACATCGATGTGATGGATAAGCTCATGAAGTGATCAGAGTGAAGCGGAGAGGTGTGGTAGTGTATGAAATAAATGGATAAGAAGCAAAGAAATGGAGGAAATGATCACCTAGAGAAGAAGAAACGAACATATAAGTAACACGGAGGATGGAAACACGAGCCTGGGGTTGAGGATTGGAAACCTCGATCGTCGCTTGATGCTAGGAACAGAGCTCCAACATCTCCGTTGAAGGTGCTGCGACAAGGTGGTTCCACCTTGGATCACGACAGCGACTTGCTCTGTCTTTGCACTCAATCTCATGCTCTCCCTTTCACAAAGAAGGCCTAGGGTGATCGGAGCTCTCGCACAAAGGGCGGATGCAACACGGGGTTAACTGTGGTGGTGGTTTTAAGGAAGAGAGGGACTGCTATAGAAGTTGTGTTGATAGGTTTTGTAACGACCCTCAAGATTAGGACGACAAGTGCTACGCGGATTTAGGGTTAAGGCATATGAGGGTGAAGTTAAAGCTACATCAGAGTGGCGGTCTGATGTGGAAGAGGGAAATGAGAGATTATGTGGTGGCAACGAGGTGAATTGAGGGGGAGATGGGCATTACAGAGGTGGAAGATGAGCACGAGACCATTGGATTTTGCGATCCAACGACAGAGAAGAGAGCACGAACGATGGGTCAGGATCTGATCCATCATATTAATCTGACGGTAGAGAAACAAGGAGGGGGCTTATGAATGTTCATGCCCTGTGGTTAGCAGAGGGGGCACCACGTGGTCCAATAGGAGAAAGCAAAAAAACAAGCCAAAGAAAAAAATCTAAAAGAACAATTTTCCAGCTTCAAATGAAAAAGAGTAAAACATGAAAGTTGTAGATCTTTTTACGACTGCAAGTTTCATGTTGAATACAAAGTCAAATATGTCATATATATATACTAATACTTTTGTAAGTATTTCTAAGGATTAAAAATACTCGTTTTTAATTTCTTTTGATATTTTTTTATATTTTTAATTTGTAATAAATGTTAGAACAAATATGTATAATATTAATCTAATTTTTTATGGGATTTTTAATAATTAAACAAAACAGGAAATAAAAGCAAAATAAAAGGATTATTTGTATATATTAATTAGGGTCAATTATGTACATAGTGTTAGTTGTTAATGTGAGCAAATTAGGATTACCTTTTATTGAATAGTTCAAGTAAGAGGAATAATAAATAAGAGTTATGATAATAAATCATGGATTTATCAACCCCTATACATAAACCATGCTCGTCCCCGAGCAAATAAAGAACGAAATAAGCCAGATTAGTCCCTAAATGTTCATGTGATCATTCAAGAATTGATCATTAAGAACCCTCAATTTCAGTGATCCTAAAATTTCTAAGTTGAACGGGATCTAGTCAAAGAGAATCCAACTTCCCTAATTATCAGAATCTCTCTGTACACATAAAATATAAGGATATGACATTAAGAACGAACTGCATTTATGAGAGTCGAGTCAAAATGTCACTCAAAGTCCTAGTCCAAGAGACTCTCCTAAGAATCTCAATTCTCAATACTAGGGAATAAATCATTTATTGTATTTAATCTATTGTCACTTTAGTTGTCAAACTTGAAAGTAAAGGTGAAAGGACCGATGATGGAGAGCATAGGTTTGTGTCTTTTCTTTTTTCACTATCATTGGAACAAGGATCTTCTCAAGTGCCTTATTAACGTGACACATGTATATTTTTGGTATTGATCAATGTGTCTGTCAAAAGAGTGATGAGTTGTTTGCATTTGTTTTCTTGGGAATGCACCGGGGCGTGTCACTTTTGAGTATCTAATATACCTTTGACACCCAGACTTGTATCACTATACGATGCAAAGCCCTTTTTGGGTGTTAGACCGACTCATAAAAGCCTAAGATGTTGGTCAAAGTGGACACTTTGAAAGGTTGGGAGTGCTTGCCTTTGGTGGAAGCTCTTTCTAGTTGTCTTTGAAGTGTGAGAGCTTTTCTTTCTTTTTTCTTTTTTTCCTTTTTCTTTGATTTTTGGTTAGGTCCACTGTTTTTATCAAGTTGGTACACACTGATCAACATTTTTATTTAATTTCATCACGCCCTGGTACTTAGGTAAATATAAAGAGATTTTGTACAAGAATTTAATTCTCATACCAACTTAAGGTGTTGACACTCATGTTTCAAGAAGCTTTCATCGATTTTATCACATCCTCGAGCCCCATTAAATTGGGTCTAAACTCAAATTCCTCATCCCAGTTCCTCAAGGGAAACCTCAACTCATCTCATCATGAATGCAGTTGTGCATGTGATGTGATGGTCATATTCTTTAAGGTAGATATTAAGTATGAAAAATATAACACACATAGAACAAAATGAATGAGGCTAGTTAACTATAATATTAAGTCCTCATACACCAAGTTTACTTTAACTTCAAATGCCTTGTGTGAATGTGTAAGTGTCAGTGACTCAATCAACTTATTATCTAGTTCGTTAAATTAAGATTTTTTGTTGGATATATACAAAACAATGTGTCAAAACGGAGTGTACCCTTTTCAAAATAATTTGTAAAATATTTTTTACAAACCATGTCAAATATATATAAAAAATTTCTGAACGTTTTATAAATCATTTTTAGAAATCAGTTTCAAAATCCCCATAGCCCATAATAATATGTAAAACTTGTGAAAGTACGAGCTATGTATAAAGTATACATGCAATATTTACATATACCCCCATATACTTAGCTTGTGCCTTGTCATCATGGCACAAAGTGGAATGAATGACATATCTCGCACTAAGCATAAAGAAGAGTAAAAATACTAGGAGAGAAACCTGTACGACCCCCCTATTCTTAGGCTAGACATAGCCTAAGTATGAAGAAGATATGACAATGGGAAGGGACTGAGGGAATGACTCAAGAGACTGACAAGAATCTTGACATAAGAGCAAGGGTTTCCCCTATAATTAAGTTATGTGTATACTAAGTAAGGAGTCAGTATCTATAAGAGAGATCCCAAGCTTTAAAAGAATGAGTAAATCAAGTGTATGTAAGGAATAAAGAATGCGTGAATCTTCTCAACTGTTGAATTTTGATGCTGCATCTTCATGAAGAGTGGTCTGATGTGTCTGCACTATCCCCACTCTGCATAAAGTTAATGACCTCAACTTGGACTAACTGCTCTTTGGAATCTACAAAGTACTTCAGCAGTTGTCCACTGACAAAAAACGAATGCGCATGTTTTGTGAGATAGGCTATCTCTATGCTTTTGTTGTCTTGCACTTCCACAACAATGTAGGGACTCATCCATTTAGAATTGAGCTTCCCATGGAAAATCTTCAACTTGGCGTCGAACAGCCGTACCTTTTGTCTCGAGACAAAGTTCTTGCACCTAATGTGCCCATCATACCACTTCTTAATACTGTCCTTGTAAATCAAACAGTTGTCACATGTCCGGTTTCTTATTTCGACAAGCTGGTTCAAGTTCAAGTCATGGAAAATCTTCCCTAGGTGACAACTCCAATCACTTGTTTTATTGTCCATTCCAATTTTTGAATTAACTCTGTGGGAAAGTGACATGACTTGCCATAGATCATTTAGAAAGGTGAAGTACCGAGTGGAGTCTTGTAGGTTGTGTCGTATAGGTCCACAAAAAATGATCCAATAGTTGGGACCAGTTCTTCCTATCAGAACGAACCAAATTTTGAAGAATGCTATTCACCTTTCTATTAAAGTCTCTACCATGCCATTAGACTATGGGTGGTAAGGACTAGTTACTCTATGCTCAAATCCATAGTCCTTAGCCAATGATCTGGCTTCTCTACTCACAAAGTGGCTATCTCCATCAGAAATTAAACTCTTGTGAAACCTGAACCTAGCAATAATACGATCCTTTAAAAACTTACAGACATTCTTGCTGTCTACGGCTCAGGTTGGGATATCCTTCACCCACCATGACAAGTAATCAACCACCAACAAGATGTACTCATGTCCTTGGTTATTGGGAAAGTGATAAATCCCAGATACATCAATATAAAATCTATTTATTATTTTCCTATCTTGAATATTCAATAAAAACCACCATTATTCACTAACATTAACCTCTATTATATGTAAATAATGTGTATAATTGATACTAAATATCTAACCCTAATTATTGTATTTAATTACTAACACTTTTTTTCTTTATTATTAAAAAATCCCTAAAAATTAGATTAAATATTGTATATATTTGGTTTGGTTTTAAAAAGAAATTAAAAATAAAAAGAAATCACAAAACCACTAGAACATGTGTTTTTATTCATTAAAAATACTTTAAAAATTTTATTTGAATAATTGACTTCTTTTGGACTTTTTGACCAACATGAAACTTGTAGATCTCATCAAGATCTCCAACTTTCATGGTTTGACTTTTTGCTAATTCAGCTTCTAATTATTTCTTTTTGAATTTTCTTTATTTTTTTAATTTTTGATTTATCTGATTGGGCCACGTGGCGTCCTCTGGGCTTCCTACGTGGCCGCTCCTCCTTGCACCACCCACCACCCTCCATGGCCATCCGATCATCCTCTGGCTGCCTCCATCTTAACCGTTCGTTTCCCACTCTCTCAGCTATTGGATCCATTCCCTCATCTCATCTAGACCGCCCCTAACGCCTAAAACTCAGCCACATGATCGATGCCCATCCAACGACCTTACTCCTTCCATGTCATCTCTTCATTCTCCACCACCAGATCCATTCATCCGCTTTCACCCTGTCCTTCCATCTCCGCCTCAATTTCCACCATTGGTTGAGATCATATAATCTCATCTGAGCTTCTCCTTTTCGCCTCTTCCTCTGCCACACGATCACCTCTCATCCTATGACCGTACTCCTTCCACGTCACCCGCTCCATCCCCCATTGTAGGATCAGACTCCAAGATCCATCTGGGCCCTTCACTCATGCCATGCTATCACCCCTTAGATCAGATGTAACGATCTGATCTCGGAGGCCCACTTGCGCTCCCATCTTGATCGTTGGATCGTAAGATCTAATGGCCAGGACTTCGTCGTCCACCTCCTGCTTATCCTCTCCCACATAATGCTCGACAAACTACCTCACATCCTTCCATTTTTAGCTTCATGACCTCTTCACCCTTTCGATCCTTAACACTCGCCCCACGTAGCCCTCTCATCCCTCATCCTTGCGCGACTGCCAACACCTCCTTCCATCACTCCATGACCTCACACTGACTGTTACAAGCACCGCCATTACACCATGAAACAGTCAGAGATCCACCTATAAATCCCTCCGCTCCGCCACCTAATCACCCCATCCACCACTTCATGGAGCCCCGCCTAATCCCTCTTCCTCTCCTCGTGATAGGAGGAGGAGGAATCGAGGGGCCAAGATGGCTGGCACCTCTAGGTGTGATCCTTGGCCGATCAGCCAAGCCACGATAGCTCTCCGCCACCATCGAGCCCCATGCTCAGGCCGAGCATGTTGAGCGAAGACCTGAGGTCCCCTGGACCTCAGCACAGGCCGCATCCTACGCCACTTCCTTCATCTCCGACTAGGTAAAACTCTCCATCTCTTTTCTCCGATTTCTTCTATTTTTTCTCGTGCACACACTCAACTTCTCCGATCATCAATCATCCCATCATCTTTGTCATCCATTTCCTTCCTTCGCTAGATGCTTCTCTCGTCACCTCTAGCTCCTCATCCCTCTAACCAAGTCGACCCATCTTTTCCGCCTTCATGGTGGATGACTAGTTGGGCCTCCACCTTCTCTACCACACACAGGCCTTCACTTCGCTCACAACCTTCACACACCACTTGCTTCATCTATAACTAATGTCTGCAGGTGCCACATCTCGTCAATGGTCAGAATAAGTATTCAGCTCCGTTCGACAGCTCTGCTCTTGACAACGCCTCAACCACCGGCCCCTCCATCCATGGACAGACCCTCCTTTCACCTCCGGTTCCTTCGTGAGACCCTAAGCTATCATTCTCAACCTTCCGGACTGAAAAGGGACATCAGAGGAGCATCCCGGACTCGTTGGAGTCCCACCATCTTTGTTGCAGGAGGAACGTAGGAGGAGGAGAAGCACGTACATGTACCGTCCGACGCCCACGATTGGATGACCTGGGAGGATCTACGTCACCCGCACGAACCTCTAGGCTCAGAACCACCGAGCCATTCACCGAGCCTTGCACGAAGATCCATGTGGCCCGAGCCTCAGCCTACCCCCGAGCATAGCCTGCGTGCATGCCAAGCAGATGCAGGCTGGGTAATTTACAGATCACCCCCACCATCTTATATAAATTACAGAAAAGTCCCCAGGCACATGCCTCACATGCATGCTTGGGAATTTCGCACAAGAGCCCCAGAGGATTTTCACATTTAAAAAATGCCCCCGTGCTTCAGGATTATTTGTAATAGTGTCCCTCCGGTTTCTTCTAATTACAAATAGGTTCCTCTAGGGACCTATTTGTGTTTTTTTATATTTTAGTTTCACTCATTTTTATTGCATTTATGTCCTTGCATTCCATTTAGCATATCTTGAGCATACAAACTCCGTTTTCCATAATTTTAGTTTCATTTTGAAGCTTGATTTATACTCTACATAATGACATATGTTATTCACTGATTTGACAATGAAATAAATGGTCTAATTTTTGATGGTTCATATAGTGTTTCACACTCTTTTATTTAAATGCCATTAATCATCATTAATGCTCAATGCGACTCTGAAAATGATCCATATTTTCTTGTTCAATGATTTGTTTATTTTGGGGCTATATTTGTACATATATATGCAAGCATATCATACACATTGAATCTCAATTTAATGAATAAAAAGGAAATAAAAATGCCATGCATCATATCCCTGTATCTCTGCATTTGCATGATCTCTTTGCACATCATTCTGTGCATCACATATGCAAGTACATACAGAGACCTAGGTTTAGAATTTAATCACTCAAGAATTAATCAATAATTTCCAATGAATGGACAAAGAGGCTCGTGTCCCTGTGTTCAACCTTGGTATAATTGCCAAGTAAAAGAACTTCCATATATTCGAAAATTGTGGTTTTTGATTGACCGAATTTTGTCTCCTATGCTGCAACTTTAGATTATTAAAGAGGCGATTTTCACAGTCATCAAAAAGGGACCCATAAAATCTATGCCCCATGCATAAAAAACATCACAGAAAATTACCGACTACATGGGCATCTCATCTCTATATCCAACTATCCCTCACATCCTCTGACAGATTGAGCATGATCGTACATAATCAATGGAATCTCTGAATAGGGTCATCTAGTATAATCCACATTAGAGTACCTTGTACATGATTCTCTTCCCTAAATGATGTCCTCCATACTCAAGTGAATGACAAAGTGCGGGGACACTTTGGTATTCCTCTTGACGAATGCACCTTCTCCAAACATAATCCAACCCTTTAAAGAAAAAGAACGAATACTCCCTGTAATGTCTCTTCGAATCTGACTTTAGTCGATCAATGCTGCTCCTAGTTCAACTATGGGGAACCTACTTGGAGACACGGTAGTTCATCATGTTGGAGTGCCATGGGAATGAGTCAATAACATAGATTGACTTGTTTGGGATCGTCTCTCTGATTTGCTCTATGTTAGGGGAATCCTTCAACTCAATTCGGGATAGATGATCAACCACAACATTCTTCACTCCAGGTTTATCCTTTATCTCCAAATCATACTCCTAGAGTAGCAAAATCCACCTAAGAAGACATACATTCACGTACTTTTCTCCATTAGATATCGAATGGCTATGTGATATGTGAGAATTATCATCTTAGAGCCCCTAAAACATACGATATGAACTTCTTAAGGTCCCATACTATTGCGAGCATTTCCTTTTCAGTCACGGTGTAATTATCTTGTGCAGGATCCAAAACTTTGCTAGTGTAGTGTATTGCATACTGAATACCCTCTCGCCTCTGACCTAACACAACTCCAATGGCAAAATCCGATGCGTCAGTCATGATATCAAAGGGAAGAGACCAGTCAGGAGCTTATAAGATCAACAGGTCACAAAATTTCCTCTTCAATAGCTCAAAGGCCTTCAGACACGTGATCTACAATGAACTATGTGTCTTTTCCTAAGAGTTCAGTCAATGAGTAGAAGATCTTTGAAAAATCATGAATAAAGCTCCTGTAAAATCCAACCTGCCCTAATAAAGACCTCACTTACTTAATGTTGGTTGGTGGATCAAGTTTCTTGATCACATCCACCTTTTCAGGGTTAACCTCCATTCCCTTTTTGGAGATAACGTGCCCCAACACAATACCCTTTATCACCATGAAATTACTTTTCTCCCAAGAGTACCAGATTAACTTCCATACACCTCTTGAAGACTCGGTCCAAGTGCACTAAACATGTATCAAAGAAATCACCATGGACCGAGAAGTCATCCATGAACACCTCGAGGAAGTCACTCACCATCTCAATAAATATAAGGATCATGCACTCCTGAAATGTGCCTGGGGCATTGCAGAGCCCGAATGGCACTCACCTGAATGTGTAAGTATCTAATGGACACATGAATGTGGTATTTTCCTGATCCTCAGGAGTGATGGCTACCCAATTGTAGCTCGAGTACCTATAAAAAATAGAAGAACACTTTCCTTGCTAGTCTCTCTAAAATCTGATTAATGAATGATGGAAGTGATATTTCTTGGTCATGGTATTTAGGCGCCTGTAGTCAACATAAACGTGCTACAATGTGGGTATTATTTTCATGATCTCTACTAATTCCTCATTGGTGACCATATGAATTCCTGATTTCTTCGAGATAACATGAAGTGGGGCCACACATTTGGAGTCTGAAATGGGGTATATGAATCCTCCATTACACCACTTCTCAATCTCATCCTTTACTACTTCTCATAGATTAGGGTTAAGTATCCTCTAGAACTCATGGAAATGTCTCACATTATCCTCAATATAAATGTGGTGTGAGCAGAGAGAAGGGTTAATCCCCACAAGATCTGACATCGTCCATCCTTTAGCTCTGTGGTTCCTCTCTAAGACATCTAAAAGCCTAGACTCTTATTATAAGATCAAGTTAGCACTAATGATGACAGGAAATCTCTCTTTGGGTACTACAAGAAAGGCGTACTTCTGTATAGGAGGGAGCGACTTAAGCTCTGATAGTTGCGTATCATCAATCATGTCTAGCTAAATCACATCTGAATCTGGTTAAGTGATAAATGAAAGTGGATCTAGCTGTGCGGTACTCGCCACCAGCTTTATTGCGTAGTGAGTCAGATTGCCAAAGAAATACGATTATTCAGTCAAAGCCACATCCGACTCATCATCTATGTCCCTTGATTTTTCCGAAGGAGATGGAACTGACAGATCCGAAGGGATCTCTGAGTCATCAAGGGAATAGGGGGATGCATCTCTCAAGAATCTAGGTAACTCCTGGAAAACTGCATCATGCACTAAATCCTCTCCAGATGAGAGGGTCTCGCTTTACTCTACTAGGGCCTATCTACAAATCCCAACTATGTTCATCATCTTGTAATCAACCTCTAAAGATGAGTACTCTGTGTTGATCTCAGAGTCAGGTCACTGCCACTTGGTCTGCTTCATCTCGAGTTCCACTTCTCCACCTAGAGAATAGAACTTCATCATTCCTGTCTAATAATCAAATGCTACACCGGCGGTCCTAAGGAATGGCCGCCCAAGAATGATATGAGATTCTCTCCAATGATTGTGAACTTCGATGGCAAGGACTGTGAAGTCCACTTTATAATCTTTTCCCTCAATCATGATAACCACATTCTCACTTTTCCCTTAGGTCTTTTCATTGATTTGTCTGCAAATTTAGAGTAAGGATCATGATTTGTGAAGTGGTCCTAACTCCAATTTCTAATATAATGCTATGTGCAGAAGGTTGATTGAAGAACCGTTATCTAGGAGAGTGTGTGCAAACGCAATGTCATCGATATGACTCTCCACATAATGAGCATCCATGTCTCTTTTCTTCCTTGGTAATTGTTGATTATTGAGATAGTATGTGGTGGCTACTGATAAGACATGAATATTCACATAACGATCCGATTTCTTCCTGCTAACCCTAGTAGGTATACATCTCACCTTAAGGTACTTTTGAAATGTAGAATTGTTAGCCATCTACTCTTCAAGTGGCACCTTAACCATGATATTTTCCTTACAAAACCGTGCCATTTCTAGGTCATCCTTATGAATCCTTTTGATGCCACACTTTCCCACCATAAGAGCATTGGGGAAAGGGATAAAAGCTAATGAAACAGAAGATGAAGAACTGGAATAGAAAACAATATTCATTGCATTATGAGAAACATAATTCTTCTGAAATGAATTGTTTTGATACAACTTGGAATCAGAAAAGAAGTCGCCTACTACTGGTTGTAGAATAGATGCTATAGGAATATTCTCCACAATAGGAGGTGCAATAACCTCCATGGACTCCAAGGTGTCTCCAAGCTATTGTTGTTCCCATGTCCACCACCTCTCTATCCTCTAAGTAGATATCCTCGTTTTCTGCTGAAGGGTCTGTTGAGTGTCATGCCTCTCCTCCTCATCCTTTGAAGTCTCCTCAGCCTCAGGTAAAGCTCTAGAGGAGTCCCTCTCTATGCCCCTTTCCAGGTCAGGCACGACCACGATCCTTCTGCTCCTAAGTGACATATTGTTGACCTCACCACACGAAAGAATCTCATGCTCGGATCTAAAAATATCTAAGTAGTTTACCTGACCAATATGCTGCTGTGACTAAGACCACTCCAGGTGTTTAACCCGAAAATCGAGCAGTCTTGTGTTCCACACAAGGCGGGAACACAGTTGTCGAATCGACCACACGAAACCCAGATTAGAACAATAATTAACCCACAACAGATGATCAAACAATGAAAAGCAAGTGTGCGGAGTTAAAATTTATTATAACTCTACAACAAAGATGTGTATAGGTGCAAGTACATGTAGAGTGTCGAACACAGGGAACAAGCAGGTAGATCGGGGAAAAAGGCACATGAGCGACTGTAATGTATTTGTCTATAGATGTGCTATTTTTTGTGGGTTTTATAATTTTTAAATTTTTTAAATTTTATATTTTTATATTTTGATTTTAATTTTCTAATTTTGTATTTTCTTTTTATATTTTATATTTTTTATATTTTCTTTTTCTTTTGAATTATAAAATAAAGTATATATGGGATATATATAATGTAAGCTAGGGTTAATATAAAAAATAATAACATTGTTCAAAAATAATAAAATAAAATATCATTGGGTTTTTAATAATTTTTTACTATTTTTGTGATTTTTTAATAATTTTTGCAAATTTTTATATATATTTAAAGCCAAAAATACCCAAAACATGGTTTAAAATAAATATCTAGAATTAAATTGGAGATAAAAATTATCAAATAGAGTAAAAAATTCTCCAAATTAATTTTCATATAAATATAATAATACAAAGAAAATTTAAAACAAAAATTATATTTTTGTGATTTTTTAATGATTTTTTATATTTTTATAAATGATTTAGGGGGTTTTTCAATTTTTTGAGTTTTCTTTTATGTTTTCTAGTGATTTTTGGTCTGAATTGTAAAATACTTAAATAAATATAAAATATATTTTTTTGGAATTTTTCAAAAAGGTTTTCTAATTTTTATGTATATCTACTGTAAATAGGGCAGAAAGTGGATGCTTTTTATTTTTTTATAAATAATAAAAATCTTCAAAAATGCAAAATAAAAATATGGCATGAAAGCCCAATGCAACAGGAAGCTATGCTTATTTTTGTGGATTTTTTGGAGGTTTATAGATGCATGGAATAAATACAAGAAACTAAGAGAAACTACACTACTAGTAAGGTATTTTTGTAAACAGATAGAAGTCCAGGGGCCAAAGTGTAAATTTTACAAATATATAAAACCGATTTAAAAAGTTATAGGACCAATTATAAATAACCAAATATCCAAGCCCTTCCCTGCAAAATCGCTAAAGGTCATGTGTACAAACACGTGAGCCTAGCATTGACTAAATTGAAAATACCAAAACCCTGGGGGGCTAATTCACAATTTTTCTGAAAATATATAACTGCATTACAAAAGTTTCTAGACTAATATGAAATAGCAAAACTAGCGAGGGTCCCCTCGTAAAATGCCCACACCTCACGTACGCCAGTCACGTGAGGTGACGTGGCAGGGAACCAGAATGTAATTCAGCGAAGTTTGAGGGCCAAGTTATAAATATTACAAATATATATATATATGGCAGATGAAAGATTGAGTTCTAATATTTAAATACAAAAATAGCAGGGGCTTATATGCAAAATACCCGTGCTTAAGGCACGAATGGACGACTAGATATCGTCACTAATGCTACGCGTCCTTCTCTCGCACGCCAATGACGCTTTGGATGCATGGCAAGGATTAGAAGATCTCGAACGATCTAACGGTGAAGGGCATATGTGATCCAACGGCTCTAGTTCAAACTGGCGGCAACCTCGATCTAACGACGGAGGGCCCAAGAGGAAGAACAGGGAAGAACCACCGGCTAGGCACAACCGTCTCCGACCTCGATCCTCGGCCTCTGACGCTCTAAAGAGCTCCAAAATGGCCAGAATGCCTCCTGCAGGAATTTTCTGTGTGCTAGAGGCTCAAAAGGTGGACGACGACCACCTGGCTAGGAGAGGCAGAGGAGCGGAGAAGCTCCATGTATCTTAGACGGAGGTCCAAATGCGCTCCAGGTGCTTGTTCTGCTCCTAAGACCTGCAAGAAAAGGTTAAACAGGTCGTGGGCAAATTACCGCGACCCTGTTGCGGAGTGATGAAGGCGTGGGGTGCGAGGGGGTGATGAGTTGATTTGAGCGTGAATCGCATGAATAGAAATGCAAAATTAAAGCTACCAACTACGGCTAACTAAAGAGCAAAGAAAAGAGAACAAAAACGACCTCAACTGATCGGGAAACCAGGAGATGGTACCTCGACGGCGGCTTCGGCGGAGATGGGTGGAAGACGCCCAAAGACTCGTCAAAGGCCGCCCAAATTGGCTGGAGCTGGTGCTGTCACCACCAGCTAGCCGGAGCACAAAAAAGGAGGATAAAAACATGTCAAAAGGGGTTCGAAATTCAAATGAGGAAGAGGGGAGGTTTTTGTATAGCTGGTCGAGAGGGATTGAAGAACGATGAATAACAGGAAGTGCAACAATGCAATCCCCAAGGCAAGAGGCCGACGTGTATCCTCGATCAAAGGGGAGAAACAGTGCAGAAGACATCGACACGAGAAGGCGCAAGGAAATGCCTCGAAAAATCTGCAAAAAACGGACAAAAACAAGGTCCTGACACAGAGCAGACCTCGGTCAGAGAGTTGATCGAGGTCAACCAACGAACCAATCTGATTGGTCCACATGGAGCAACAAGAAAATTCCTGACAAAAAAAGATTTGTAAAATCAATTTAAAAAATAAACGAATTTATTTATTTTAGGTTATAAAATAAAAACATTTATTATTTTATAAGGTATTTTATTGTGATTTTTAATTATTTTTTAGAGCTTTAAAATTACAAGTTGCCTTTTGAGGGTTATATATAGTTGTATTCATCTATATATTTTACTCCTTTATTTTTATTTTGTATTTTTAATTTTAATAATTTAATTTTTTATTATATTTATTTATAACCTAATTTTATACACTTAAATATATTTTTATTTTATTTTTTTGTTGTATTATGTGCAATTAAATAAATAGATCTATTTATTATATATGTATAGTTATAGGTCTTTTACCTATGTATTTAATACACGTATTTTATTTTTATGTTTCTAGATGTTTTTATTCATGTTTTAATTCTCACATATATTATAAATAATATTTAAAATTTATAAAAATATAAATTTATAAAAATAATGAATAATAAATAAAATGAATATTTTAATCGTTATAAGTATACAATAGGGGGTCCGAAACCTAACTTTCACCTTGTAACTCCAAAAAATATGAAACTACCTTCATTAAATAGATTATTAAAAGTTAGTTTTTATTTGGGAGATATGGGTCTGGGAAGTTAGGATTTTGGAATTTTATTCAGAGCATAACTTTTTCTCTGTGTATTAATTTGTATGAAATAAATTTTGTATTTTTTTATTTAATTATCTAAAACTTTCATGTACAAAGTTTCTTTAGTTGAGATATAAAAAGTGTAACTAAAAATAGGTCCCAAAAATGAATAAGAATGAATTAAATAAAAAGAATTTTATTGGATTTTGGCCCTTATCTCCCCCTACTTTATTCCTTGTCGACCTAGTCATCGAGATGCCTAGGTCTCGGGGTTTTGGGTCATAAAATGTCTTCAAATATTTTATTCTTTTTCTTTTCTTTTCTTTATTCTATAATTTTGGCTTTAAAAGCCGTATTTTATACAATATTTACACACAAATGCATGAATGCAAAAATGCATGAATTAATGGTATTTACACGCATTTACTAGGGTTTTTAAGGCCAAAATGATAGAATAAAGATGATGAAACGGAAATTCATCATCCCCCTATACTTGCCTTTGCTAGTCCCTAGCAAACACTTATGCAATAAGTGCAAACAAGAAAAAATAAAGAAAACAAAAAGAGGAAAATGGATTAAGTTTAATTATCAAACTCGTCTTCACAAAATCAAAGTTTGGAGCTTAAGTCGGACCTTTGGAATTTTAATGCGGACGGAACCTTAATGGGAATCAAATTTGAAATCCAACAGCCTTCGAGAATCCCAAAACTCTACTCAAGTCTCCTCAATAGCTAGGACAGAATACTTCAACTCATATGCAAACCCTTACGACTATGAATCTGACTCGTACACTGTAAGTGATGGTGGCTCTCCCCAACTGAAATGACAAAGAGACTGACTTCTCCAGCATGACAACCCAATGATTCCCCAATCCAAAAACTCCTTCCTCGAGGAGCGGGGTATTCCCTTCTAAGTTCAAGTAGCAACCCGCTCAAGAGGAGGGGGTGAAGAGAAGAATGGATGGTAGCCGGTGTAGCTATCTATCCTAAAATGTAAGACAAGTGTAGTCAAGTCATCCAGATGCGTGCTCACATAATTTACTTTGAGGCTCAAGCTTTCTTATTTTCTATACAAATATATACACTCATGCATGCATTTTATTTTTATACAGGCTTGTCCACTATTTTGGAGTTTTTTCTTTTCTTTTTCTTTTTTGAAATACTATTTACAACAGCATATACATAAGGAGTTTTTCCTCTTGAGCCAGTAGTATATCCCTCTTTTGAAACTTTATTGCATTCCACACTCTCCTGTCTTCAAAATTCATCATCATTGGACGGGTTGGGGTGCACTTCCCTCCCTAGAGGAGGACAAATGTTTCCATTTGTGTATGTCTCATACCAGCAAATCCAATCCCCTCACCACTCCGACTGAGTTGAGCCGAGTGAAAGGTGATGGGGTCCAAGTTAGGTCATTATCAACAAGAGTCATGCGTGTGCTCCAGAATACTCTACTTAGGCAGTCAAGAATCCATTGAACCAAGTCTCATGATCCTCAAAGAATTAAGTCAACTGGACCTGAAGTACCTCAATTCCAGCTCCTATAAGGTTCCTATTACTAGATAGATTTTTAAGGTCCAACCAAGCTCCAATCTTAAGATTTTACTTAGACTTGTTCAATTATCAAACTTGATCTGAAAAATGTGAATGCCATGAAAATGCTATGTAGAATGCAGAAAATCTTTTTGTGATGCAATTTTCAAAGATTTTGAACTTTTTTTTATTTTTGAAAAGGATGATGCATATGCATTTTTTTGTTTTTCAAAAAGATTTTTCAAATGATGTTGATATTACATATATATTTTTTTTATTTTTGCAAATGTTTGCGTGATTTTTAGTTTTGCAAATGTTTTTGGGATTTTTGAAAAGAAAAGATTTTGGCTAAAAACTAGGTTAAAATATTTACACGGGGATGCATCTTATATATACAAGAAGTAGATTTTAAGAATTTACAAGGGGTAAGTGGTCAATTTTATAAGTAAATATATACAATTTAATAAAGAATTTTAGTGTGATGCCTATATTCCTCAAAATTATTTGACAAAGGTTTTTCAAATAATTTTTTGAAAACTATAGTCTAAAATAGTTTTTACAAACATGTACACACATTTGAAAATCATTATGCAAAGGTTATTCAAACATTATAGATAGATTTTTCAAAATATTTTTGCAATCATTTTCAAACTATTTGCAAATTGTTTTCAAACATTTTATTTCACATAAGTAAAATAAGTTTTACAAACAAAATAATTTTTACAAAGTTTAAAAATATTGAACAAAGAATTTTCCAAATAGTTTTCAAAATATATTACAATAAGATCAAACTATTTTTTAAATATTTTGCGAAAAATATTTTCACCTGATTTATTACTCAGTAAATACAAAAAGAATTCGAGGAATAATAACATCTTTTAATTAAGTGTTTTTAATGAATTTTAAACAGTATTAATAGCCATACTTATTAATAAAAATGTGAAAGTACGAGTTATGGCTAAGTATATACACAATATATACGACCCCCTATTGCTTAACTTGAGCTATGTCCTCATAGATCAGAGAGAAAAAGAGAAGACACAACTCGTACTGAGTATAGGAAAATCTAAAGAAGAAATGAACGAATGAGAAGTTGACCATCCCCCCTATACTTAGGACCAAACAATCCTAAGTATAGCAGACTGTACACAAAGTAGGGATGGTCAAGGGTGGGAATGAACATATCGTACTCAAACTATCTCCCTCTATACTTAGAGTAAGATATCCCTAAGTATAGAAAAGAAGAGGAGACAATGGAGAGGATCGAAGAATGAAAGAACTCGAGGTGCACACCCCCTATACTTAGGACAAAGTACATCCTCAGTATAGACAACTGACAAAAAGGGGTGACACCTTTTCGATAGAAAAATAAAATAGAAAAGGAAAAGAAGAAAAGAAGAAAAGAGATATAAAGATGGAAGAAGATAGAAGAGGATGTACACACCACTCCCCCTATACTTAGGGTAAAAGAAGCCCTAAGTATAGGCAACAACATGAGTAATGAAATAGAATGATGAATGAACACTCAACTCATCCACCCCCTATACATAGGACAAAGTACGTCATAAGCAAGGCAAACACGAGAATGTGTGGAATGAGCAATACGAAAGATGGACAGAGATAAACGAGAGTGGGTATACAACAGGAATGGATACACAGAGGATCAAGAAGGTCAAAAGCGAACCTTCTTGCAGGACCGCTGAGGAATGGATCTGATATAATGCAGGTCGACATCGGGGTCCTCAGATGACACAAACCGATCAGGGTTGACATTGGGGTCCTCAGATGACACAAACCGATCAGGGTCGACATGGTGAAGGTCCTCAATGGTCCTAGAGTGTGAAGGTACATATGGGTCAGTGGAAGAAGTTTGTCTAGGTCTGGCCTTAGGGGTCTCGCTGATATTGAAGTGAAAAGAGATGAAATCATCATCATCGGAAGAAGTGTAGTCAGAGTCGTCCTGCAAGGTCTCATCTAGGTCAAAACCAAAAGGTATGAACTCATCAATGGAAGTAGTCGAATCATGTTCATCCTCAAGAGTCTCAACCGAGTCATCCTTCTCATCAAATGGCCCGAATTCCTGAATAAAAGCAACCAAATCAAATTCGACCTTGGTCTCATCAATATCTAGGTTGTCAGGAACTGTGAAACCCCCGAAACCCGAACAGGGACTAAAATGCAAAATCCAGCGGGATCTGGGCTAAATTGTAAATCTGCTTTTATTCCAATGTTCAAAAAATTTATTTGAATAGCCCATTGCGTAGGGCTTGTCGATAGCTTTCCAACGAGTCCAAGAATGTTAAAATCCGATTCCGGGAGCCCGAGTTACGGCTATTTTAGCGATGAGGGGTACATGTCATATTCGGATCCGAACCCGGATCCGAATCCGAGTTTTGCCCTTAAACCCCAACCCCCCCTCGTCCAAACCGCCCAAACCCTCCATCTCTTCGATCAGCCCTCTTCCTCCCCCTTTTTCCCCTCACCGGAGCTCGTCGGAGTATCACGGATCGACGATCCGAAGTCCAGATCGTGTCGAGAAGGTCCGGCTCACCCCCATGTGCGGTTTCCGTCGCGAACGAAGCGGCGTTCTTTCCGACGGAGAAATCGAGGTTCGAGTTTTCTTTAGGTACGATTCTCCTCCTCCTTGCTGTCGGATCCCACGCATTTTCCGATCTAGGATGCTTTCATCCATAGATCTAGTGTTGAGAGGATGTTATCATCACCTCCGGAAATCTACATATTTGATAGTTATCGTAAGTGAATCCGTGATAGATACTGCTAGTGAAACCTTTGCTACCTTATGAGGTGTTTGGTCTTGAGAATGGATCAACGTTGATGGAGTTTTGGTATTGCTGTGGGGAAGGACTTAAAAATCGAAACAGTGGAAAACCTCCGTTATTCTCGTGCTCGTACGGGCCGAGTTTTGAGGCTGAGCTGAACTGTCCATGTGAGAAACTGAGGTACATATAGTTGATACTCCATGGTTTCTGTAAAACAAGTAAATCTCTGCCATACATTCTGTTGGCACGAGCGAGATAATTTCCAATAATATATGATCCACTAGTGCTCCAGTAAAACCATGCATTTGCACACAATAATCCCTATCTACATCCCTATATACATCCTACCTTATGCTCCCAATGAACTTTTAGATTTTGCATTTTAGGGACTTAATCGTAGAGGGGTGATTTCATCCTATTTTCACGGGATATGCTTTTCTCCCATCTCAGATTTTATTGTGATGTAGATTGGGAATGTTCGGAATTAGTTGGAAAAAGATGAAATGTAGATGAAGAAAAGATGTCCTAAGTATTCCATTTTAGGCGATCTGATCAAACACTTTGTGAAATCTTGTTAAGTCATGTCATTTGTTCTTTAAAAATTACATGTATTGGCATTTGAGTGACTCAAACCACGGACTCCCTAAGGAGAAGTGGTGATACCATGTGATGTTCGAAGTCCCCTATTATTAAACCAGTAGTGCAAGGCAACAACAACATGAAGAATTCCATGGGCAGCAACAACTTATTTCTTTTGAGAAATAAGTTGGCCGTCCACTTCGTATATAGTAGACGATTAGAGTCTTTTCCTGTACATCCCTTTCACAGTGTGCCATTATGTCTATTACGTATGTGCTTTGTGACTAAATTTATGGTACAAAGGATCTTACCCTTTTGATTTCTCCCAGGAAGAAAACTTCGTTGTTGTACATTGTAGCTGATCCTCAAGGCAATATATGTGGTTACCTTAGTACGAGTTACATGCAGTTGCAGAGGGATCCTCAGTCGTAGAATTCTGCATCTTACAATTATTTTTCAATCTTGTAGGAGGGGTGATAGACGAGAATAAAGAAATTCCCGTATCCAAGAAGATACATACATTAAGGGACCTATTTAATTGTTGCAAGGCAGTTAGATCTAGGTGGTTGTTTATACTAAAGCACAACCCAAATGGATCAATCGGTAGGCACAACAATGGTTCAGCCACATATGTGGTGGACTTCTAAGACACTTTCTCTTCAATAGTTTCTCTATTGATCTTAAGATTTTCTTTGCCATGGCCATATACAGTGATTGGTCCTTGCATCATTAGGATGTAAAGATTTTGTATATAGAGTATTATCGAAGATTGATGTATATGCCACAACCCTCGTGTTCTAAATTCATAGGAAATATTACGATCATTTTTATAGGTTGTCGACATTGGTTATATAAGTAGTGATTACCATTTTAGAGAAAAGAAATTTTATGGTATTCGGGTAGTGAAATAGTTGCCGCCAAGAGAGGGGCATGCACTCTTGGGGCCCCGGGTAGAAGCCTAGTTGACCGCGATCCCAACTGCTACTGTAGCTGCGATGGTTGGGGGACATGTTGCTTGGCACACCGAGGTGCTGATCTGACGGTGTTGGCCTCGGCACTTGCGTGCTTTAGCCCGGTGCTCGAGCGCGGGCCAAGTAGTCATGATTGGTCGGCTAGTGTTTCGCTTGTCACTTAGAGTTAACACTCTTGTACGGGTCAATGTAGGCCACATTGGTCGGTATTCCGAGTGGGAGCGCTAAGAGGGGAGTTCCGGGAAATGTGGTTAATGAAGTTGAGAATGGGACATGAATCTCCTGTGCATAAGGAGGATTTGATTGTCTAGAGGATCCATGGGTTGGAATCTAAATCTGTGAATCAGAAGTACGATTGCGAAGTGGAGTTAAGTGGACGTGTTGGGAACTTAGTTAGGATGCATTGTACCCCACCGCATGCCTACGGAGGCACCCCAACCCTAAGGTGTTTTCTTTTTACCTTAGAGTCATAGTGTGAGGTCTCATATAGACCAAGACCACAGACTATCCACAAAGCTTGGTTACTCATTTCCATATCCAGATCAAACAATAAAAAGTAAAAATGTAATTCTTTGTGAGATCAATTACACTGTTTCTTTCTCTTTTGCACACATTTAATGTTTATCCTGCATTTCTTTTTGTGTAGTTTTGTTTAAATCGTATTGGGCAACTTTGCTCATAACGTACCTATGTGTGGATCCGCAGATTCTCAACAGTGATTGTTGGAGGCACCATCACTTTTTATGCAGTGTTACGACATTTTTTTTGTGATACAGTTGTCAGTAATTTTACTACCCTTCTTTAATTGTATCATTTTTGTTGAGAGACATGGCATGCAATATGTATAATTGTGGACATCTTGAATTATGCTTACATGTATATTTTGTGGACATGGAAATGATCTATGGAATGTAATGGAATTGACATATGCAATGAATGGAATATGGAATGTGAACAGGTTTTATGAGAATCAAAATTTTAAATTCCGGTGCATGTTGCTATATTTCTCCTACTTTTGTGAATGTCAAATATTCAAATGTGGAATGTGTATATGTGTGATTGGTTTGCCGAGTACCCGGATCCTAGGGGCGTCACAGAATGGTATCAGAGCAGTGGTACTCCATTCCATTCCACACATACCATTCCTCATTGGTGTTCAAATATTGGATAGTGTGAAAGTCTTCTGACCCAACACGAGTCCACAGGAGAATAACATGTTTACATCCATGTCCATATGTCTCTCTTAAGTCAAGTGACATATATGATGGTAGGATTGGGTGCATCTCCACCTTGAGGGCACTAGTTTCTCAGTCAGGGTAGTGTAGGATACCTTGCCTACATAGTAGACTCAACGACACAGGATCAGATGATAGAGGATGTTAGAGTTGTACACAAGTTGCTAATGTGTTTCCAGACAAATTTCCTAGACTACTACCAGCACGGGAGATAGAGTTCGAGATCGTGTTACTGTCAGTCACCCAATTGCTCCGTACAAGTTGGCACCAACTGAGCTCAAGGAGCTCAAAGTATAATTGTAGGAGCAGTTGGAGAAGGGATTCATCCGCCTCAACACATCACCATGGGGACACCAATTCTTTTCGTGAAAAAGAAGGACGTATCCTTGAGGTTATGCATAGACTACAAGCAGCTGAATAAGAGAACAATTAAGAACCGTTACCCACTTCCACAGATTGATGATTTCTTTGATCATTTACAGGGAGCAACAATGCTCTTTAAGATTGACATGTGTTCAAGATATCACCAGTTGAGGATCAAAGAGGCTGACGTGATGAAGTCTGCATCCTTATGAGTTCTTGGTTACGCCTTTTGGACTTACGAATGCACATGCCGCATTCATAGACTTAATGAACCGAATCTTCCGTTCGTACTTGGACAGCTTTGTGATTGTATTCATCGATGATGTTCTAGTTTACTCCCGTGATGAGTACTAGCACGAGTCCCATCTGTGTACGATTCTAGAGACACTCCGAGAGCATCACTTGTATGCCAAATATAGCAAGTGTGAGTTTTGGCTTTCTGAGGTGGCATTTCTTGGCCACGTGATGTCAGGGGCGGGGGTGTCAGTTGATCCCACCAAGGTAGAGGCAATGGTGTCTTGGGAGCGGCCCAAGACGATTATAGAGATTCGCAGCTTCCTTGACCTCATCGGGTACTACAGGAGGTTTGTTTGAGGGTTCTCTCAGTTGGCTCTACCCCTCACCCGGTTGACATAAAAGGATGTGCCATTTTTCTGGAGTGACAAATGCGAGTTGAGCTTTCGAACGCTCAAAGAGCGATTGACTTCTGCACCCATCCTCACCCTTCCGTCCGGTACCTTGGACTTCACCGTGTTCACAGATGCATCCAAGGAGGGATTGGGTGCAGTGTTGATGCAGCGTGGACAGGTTGTGGCGTACGCATTACGACAACTGAAGAACCATGAACGCAACTACCCCACTCATGACTTGGAGTTGGCGGTCGTAGTCTTTGCATTAAAGATATGGCATCACTATTTGTACGGAGTGACATTTGAGATCTTCACAGACCACAAGAGCCTTAAATACATTTTTGATCAGAAGGAGCTGAATATGAGGCAAAGGCAGTGGGTGGAAGAGGTAAAAGATTATGATTGTATTATCTCCTACCATCCTGGTAAGGGGAATGTGGTAGCAGATGCCTTGAGTAGGCGACCATACACTGAGGGTTCGGTAGCCTGGTTGCAGACTTGGGATGTGCTCACTACACTTAGTGAGTGGCGTCCATTTGAGGGCACATCTGATGCAGTGATAGGCTAGCCAAGTATAGCAGTTTGTTGGATAGGATCGTCCAAGGGCAGCAGCCAGATTAGAGGATCCAAGACTTGTACCACAGATGCTTGATGGATGAATCCGATGGATTTCGAGTTCGTGAATCCATCGTATGGAAAGGGGACCGTATGTATATCACATATGACAAGGAGTTGCGGAGAGAGATCCTGGATAAGACGCATAGCTCGAGACTTTCCATACATCCAGGTGGCACCAAGATGTACATGGACCTCCACTAATATCTTTGGTGGGAAGGCATGAAGAAGGACATAACCAAACATGTTAGCAGATGTCTTACCTGCTAGATGGTGAAGGCAAAACACCAGAGACCTCCTGGCTTACTGCACCCTCTTCCCATCTCGGTATGGAAATGGGAGAGCATCTTCATCGCTTTTTGTCACGTCATTACCACGCACCCCTGGAGAGCATGACGCGATATGGGTCATTGTTGGCCGATTGACCAATTCAATCCATTTCATCTCGATCAACATGATATATACATCAGTACAACTAGCCAAATTATATAGACAATATGTTATTCGATTGCATGGTATACCAAAAGAGGTAGTGTTAGACAAACATTCCCACTTTGCTTTACACTGTTGGGGAGAATTCATGAGAGCTTTGAGGATCGAGCTACGTATGAGTTCAACTTATTACCCGCAGACAATTGGGCATTTCAGAAGGACCATTTATACTTTGGAGGATTTGCTACGGGCTTATGCAGTTGAATGGTAGGGATCCTGGAAGGATCACCTCTCACTAGTTGAGTTTACATATAACAACAACTACCATGTCAGTATAGGCATGGCATTGTTTGAGGCATTGTACAGGAGGCAGTGCACCATACCTTTGTGTTGGCAGTAGGTGGGTGATAACACCATGTTTACCCTGCAGATTATTGAGGAGTACTCCATAATAGTGGAAATTGCTAGGAGGAAATTATTGACTGCGCAGAGCCGTCAGAAGAGTTACACCAATCGTTGGCGTAGAGACCTTGAGTTTCAGATACGTTGTCGTGTATTCGTGCCTTAATGGGCAAATTTTTTTGTCAATCCCGTGTGACTACGCATTTATCATGATCGCAGGTTGGGGACTTCGTATTCTTACGCATGTCCCCACTGAGGGGCATACAACGTTTCGGTACAAGGGGCAAGCTAGCAACGCATTTTGTGGGGCCATTCGAGATTTTGTCCCGTGTTGGGAAAGTAGCCTATAGGGTGGCCCTTCCCCACACCTCGATGGAATCCACGACGTATTTCACATGTCGAATCTGCGGAAGTACATCAGAGATCCTCGACACGTGATCAGCTACGAGGACTTGACGGTGGAGCCAAACCTATCCTTGCCAGAAGAGCCGGTGCAGATTTTGGACCACGCGGTCAAGAACTTGAGGCGGAAGGAGATCACTTTGGTCAAGGTCCTGTGGCGAAATCAAGACGTCGAGGAAGCAACGTGAGAACCTGAGGCGTACATGAGGGAGAAATACTCTCAATTGTTCACAGGTACGGAACTGAAGCCGTAGTCGAGTTCTTTTGTGATTTTTATGGGCTTTGCTCTCTTTGAGATTTTTATGGGCTAATTTCTCGGTGAGGCTTGGACACAATGGGGTTCGGACGTTGAAATCGACTAGAGTCATCCTAAGTCTCGGGGACGAGACTTCCTTTGAGATTTTTATGATGTGAAACCCCCGAAACCCGAACAGGGACTAAAATGCAAAATCTAGCGGGATCTGGGCTAAATTGTAAATCTGCTTTTATTCCAATGTTCAAAAAATTTATTTGAATAGCCCATTGCGTAGGGCTTGTCGATAGCTTTCCAACGAGTCCAAGAATGTTAAAATCCGATTCCGGGAGCCCGAGTTACGGCTATTTTAGCGATGAGGGGTACATGTCATATTCGGATCCGAACCCGGATCCGAATCCGAGTTTTGCCCTTAAACCCCAACCCCCCCTCGTCCAAACCGCCCATACCCTCCATCTCTTCGATCAGCCCTCTTCCTCCCCCTTTTTCCCCTCACCGGAGCTCGTCGGAGTATCACGGATCGACGATCCGAAGTCCAGATCGTGTCGAGAAGGTCCGGCTCACCCCCATGTGCGGTTTCCGTCGCGAACGAAGCGGCGTTCTTTCCGACGGAGAAATCGAGGTTCGAGTTTTCTTTAGGTACGATTCTCCTCCTCCTTGCTGTCGGATCCCACGCATTTTCCGATCTAGGATGCTTTCATCCATAGATCTAGTGTTGAGAGGATGTTATCATCACCTCCGGAAATCTACATATTTGATAGTTATCGTAAGTGAATCCGTGATAGATACTGCTAGTGAAACCTTTGCTACCTTATGAGGTGTTTGGTCTTGAGAATGGATCAACGTTGATGGAGTTTTGGTATTGCTGTGGGGAAGGACTTAAAAATCGAAACAGTGGAAAACCTCCGTTATTCTCGTGCTCGTACGGGCCGAGTTTTGAGGCTGAGCTGAACTGTCCATGTGAGAAACTGAGGTACATATAGTTGATACTCCATGGTTTCTGTAAAACAAGTAAATCTCTGCCATACATTCTGTTGGCACGAGCGAGATAATTTCCAATAATATATGATCCACTAGTGCTCCAGTAAAACCATGCATTTGCACACAATAATCCCTATCTACATCCCTATATACATCCTACCTTATGCTCCCAATGAACTTTTAGATTTTGCATTTTAGGGACTTAATCGTAGAGGGGTGATTTCATCCTATTTTCACGGGATATGCTTTTCTCCCATCTCAGATTTTATTGTGATGTAGATTGGGAATGTTCGGAATTAGTTGGAAAAAGATGAAATGTAGATGAAGAAAAGATGTCCTAAGTATTCCATTTTAGGCGATCTGATCAAACACTTTGTGAAATCTTGTTAAGTCATGTCATTTGTTCTTTAAAAATTACATGTATTGGCATTTGAGTGACTCAAACCACGGACTCCCTAAGGAGAAGTGGTGATACCGTGTGATGTTCGAAGTCCCCTATTATTAAACCAGTAGTGCAAGGCAACAACAACATGAAGAATTCCATGGGCAGCAACAACTTATTTCTTTTGAGAAATAAGTTGGCCGTCCACTTCGTATATAGTAGACGATTAGAGTCTTTTCCTGTACATCCCTTTCACAGTGTGCCATTATGTCTATTACGTATGTGCTTTGTGACTAAATTTATGGTACAAAGGATCTTACCCTTTTGATTTCTCCCAGGAAGAAAACTTCGTTGTTGTACATTGTAGCTGATCCTCAAGGCAATATATGTGGTTACCTTAGTACGAGTTACATGCAGTTGCAGAGGGATCCTCAGTCGTAGAATTCTGCATCTTACAATTATTTTTCAATCTTGTAGGAGGGGTGATAGACGAGAATAAAGAAATTCCCGTATCCAAGAAGATACATACATTAAGGGACCTATTTAATTGTTGCAAGGCAGTTAGATCTAGGTGGTTGTTTATACTAAAGCACAACCCAAATGGATCAATCGGTAGGCACAACAATGGTTCAGCCACATATGTGGTGGACTTCTAAGACACTTTCTCTTCAATAGTTTCTCTATTGATCTTAAGATTTTCTTTGCCATGGCCATATACAGTGATTGGTCCTTGCATCATTAGGATGTAAAGATTTTGTATATAGAGTATTATCGAAGATTGATGTATATGCCACAACCCTCGTGTTCTAAATTCATAGGAAATATTACGATCATTTTTATAGGTTGTCGACATTGGTTATATAAGTAGTGATTACCATTTTAGAGAAAAGAAATTTTATGGTATTCGGGTAGTGAAATAGTTGCCGCCAAGAGAGGGGCATGCACTCTTGGGGCCCCGGGTAGAAGCCTAGTTGACCGCGATCCCAACTGCTACTGTAGCTGCGATGGTTGGGGGACATGTTGCTTGGCACACCGAGGTGCTGATCTGACGGTGTTGGCCTCGGCACTTGCGTGCTTTAGCCCGGTGCTCGAGCGCGGGCCAAGTAGTCATGATTGGTCGGCTAGTGTTTCGCTTGTCACTTAGAGTTAACACTCTTGTACGGGTCAATGTAGGCCACATTGGTCGGTATTCCGAGTGGGAGCGCTAAGAGGGGAGTTCCGGGAAATGTGGTTAATGAAGTTGAGAATGGGACATGAATCTCCTGTGCATAAGGAGGATTTGATTGTCTAGAGGATCCATGGGTTGGAATCTAAATCTGTGAATCAGAAGTACGATTGCGAAGTGGAGTTAAGTGGACGTGTTGGGAACTTAGTTAGGATGCATTGTACCCCACCGCATGCCTACGGAGGCACCCCAACCCTAAGGTGTTTTCTTTTTACCTTAGAGTCATAGTGTGAGGTCTCATATAGACCAAGACCACAGACTATCCACAAAGCTTGGTTACTCATTTCCATATCCAGATCAAACAATAAAAAGTAAAAATGTAATTCTTTGTGAGATCAATTACACTGTTTCTTTCTCTTTTGCACACATTTAATGTTTATCCTGCATTTCTTTTTGTGTAGTTTTGTTTAAATCGTATTGGGCAACTTTGCTCATAACGTACCTATGTGTGGATCCCCAGGTTCTCAACAGTGATTGTTGGAGGCACCATCACTTTTTATGCAGTGTTACGGCATTTTTTTTGTGATACAGTTGTCAGTAATTTTACTACCCTTCTTTAATTGTATCATTTTTATTGAGAGACATGGCATGCAATATGTATAATTGTGGACATCTTGAATTATGCTTACATGTATATTTTGTGGACATGGAAATGATCTATGGAATGTAATGGAATTGACATATGCAATGAATGGAATATGGAATGTGAACAGGTTTTATGAGAATCAAAATTTTAAATTCCGGTGCATGTTGCTATATTTCTCCTACTTTTGTGAATGTCAAATATTCGAATGTGGAATGTGTATATGTGTGATTGGTTTGCCGAGTACCCGGATCCTAGGGGCGTCACAGGAACGGACTCATCAGTGATAGTTGAGTCGTGTCCGTCCTGTCTAGTCTCTAAATCTGCCCTCCGCTCAATGGTGTCAATCGTGTAAATTCCGCAGATGTCATCAACACAACGCCAAGTCCCAGAAGAAGGAACTCTAAGGTCCATACTTTTCGAGTCTTCTTCCATGGGGAGGAATTCTCGGGTCTCAGTCGAATCCAGTATACAACAAAAGTCTCTGATAGTCTTATCAAGGTCATGGTCCTAGAGATTAGCTAAGATCGGTGAAATCACATCAAGTGTAGGTCTCTAATCGGCAGTGGGTGCAGTGATGATCATTTCACTTTCTCAATAGGACGGAAGCGAATCTCTCCTAATCCATAATCAATAACGACCCTCGTAGAGGTGAGGAATGGTCGTCCCAAGATGATTGGAGAATGCTCCCTAGTGGAGGTCTCCATGGGCAAAACGACAAAGTCAGCATTATAGCTCATGCCCTGAATTGAAATGACGATGTTTTCAAGGATATCATTTGGCCTCTTGATAGATCCATTAGCGAATTGAACGATCATTGTGGTCTTCTTTAGAGGCCCTAAATGAAGAGACTGTACCAACGAGAAGGGTATGATGCTAATCGCAGCACTACCGTCCAGGAGAGTGTGATCACATGTGTAGTCAAAGATGGTGCAGCTAATGAAAGGTGTAGCCATGTTCCTCTTCTTAGGAATATGACGGTGTGTGATGGTGTGGGCAGTGGCCATGGTCAAAATATGACGCTCAGATTTGCTCCTCTGCTTTCTCTTCTTATGATGAGGAGCAGATAATTGGTTCATGGCCTGTTGAAGTGGGGGCATAGGTGATCTCATGAATGGTGGCCACCACTTCAGATTCAGTCAACAATTTTTTTAGTTTTTTAACCTCCTCCATACAAGGGAGGAAGTCAGAATCATCGTATACACGAGGAATGCCAAGAGCAGTCTGTAGAACAACATCCTCGGGGTCAAAGGTGGGACTAGACAGGAATGAATGTGTGGGTGAAGGGTCTGGCATATGATACCTCTCCTCACAGTCTGACTCAACCAAAGGTCTCCCGAACTCGTTTTGGATTTTTAAAATGTTCTCATTTTTTTTGTATTTTGGGCGATTGCAATCTCTCATGATAATCCTCAAGTGAATCCATATCCTCAAAGAATGGAGCAACGTTCTGGTTCTTATTCAAACTAATAAGATCATAGATCCTCGAATTAGTGTGCTCCATTATTTGGTTCAAGGCCTCAAGTGCGGATATCATGAAAGGTGCCTCCAACAGATCAGTCTCTGGTGGGATGTGAAGGTGGAAAGTATGATGGTGGGGTTGGTGGATAAGAGTCCGAGTCCTGATACTGTGGCTGGGGCATACATGTACAAAAATCAGAAAAAATCGAAGGAGCACCCTCCGGATAAAAGAGAGGTGGACTGACTGGAGTGAACGAGGGATCTGCAAAATCCGAACAAAATACACTCTAGTCGGCCATCTCGAAACAAAAGGAAATGATTGGGAGAGCACGTTGGTCAAGTCAAGATTAGTGAGAAAAAGGCGCAAATGCGTAGAGATGATCTATAATTCACACAAATAATCACAATCAAAACTCACACAAAACAAACCCTCAATTCACCTTCTCAACTAGGTAGAGACGAAAAAGTCGATCATTTTATCTTGTCTATTTTAGAGTTAGGTGAGAAAGTCAAAATGATGCGCAAACACTTAAGAGATTTGATAGGATTTTGGCATTAATCCTTAGTGTATGCGTGAGCAATGTAAAACAAAGACAATGAGGGGATTACTCACCCCAAGACAAGGATTTTTTCTTTTTGGTTGATTTTAGGGTCAAGTAATGTTAGCAGTCCTAATTTTATTAATTATCACTTTTTTGTATTTTTAATGAGAATGCACGAGCCTATCAGGGAATCAATTCCTTTAAGCACCTAAGTGATCAAAATCAGAGGTAGAAAAGCGGAAAACAATGCAAGCGATAAAATAATTGATGCATGCTAAAGCGTAAATGCTCACCTTACCTCCAGTACTCTACATGCAAGCATGCTCAACAGAATTGAAACCTATCTATATGCAATGCAAGCCGGTGAAATCACCCTAGGATGAGAAATTGCTATTATCTGAAGAACAAGATGCTAAATATCTAGAAGTGAGATCCAAAAGTCCGGTCTAGGAAGTGCATCGGTGTCCGCTACAACGGATCCTGCATGCGTTGTAAAACACTTCTCTTGGCGCTCGATCTCAAATCCAAATAAGAAGCAATTTATAATTTGACTAGATCCGAACGTAGACTATAGGCACATGCAAACATAATTAGGTGTTCGGACCTAATACTATCGTCAAGCAGCTCCTAAAGCTAAGGATCAATCACACAAAAGAAAGAAACAAAACCGAGAAACAAAAATAAAAGGCGATGAAAACATGAAAACTGCGAGGAGCCCCCAAGTGAACAAACACTTGGAAATTGGGCCCGAATGTCCAGAGTCCAGGGTACCTATATTATTACAATAAATATGGCCTCTCTCTCTCACTTTAATTACACTAATCAATGCAAGAGAATTAATACAAGAAAATTGTCTTCAAAATCCTCTCAAGGTCAGCCTTAGTGCTAGGTCCAGTCGCCTCACATGGGTACGCATGCACTCCTAGAAGAGAGCACCCTCCCTCGATCCTCGTTCCTTGCAAAAAGTCAAACAAGAGAGGGGGATTAGACAATTCACAATAAATATCAAAAATAAAGGAAATAAATGAATGACAAATATAGACAATATCACAATCAAGCAAAAAACCGATCTATGCGCTGTTGCTCCTCGGTAATGGTGCCATTTGTTTAACCTGGAAATCGATCGGTCTTGTGTTCCAAACAAGGCGGGAACACAGTCGTCGAATCGACCACATGAAATCCGGATTAAAACAACAATTAACCCACAACAGATGATCAAACGATGAAATGCAAGTGTACGGAGTTAAAATTTATTATAACTCAATGACAAAGATGTGTATAGGTGCAAGTATGCAGATAGTATCGAACACAGGGAGCAAGCAGGTAGATCGGGGTAAAAATGCACAAAAGCGACTGTGATGTATTTATCTATAGATGTGCTAATTTTTATGGGTTGTATAATGTTTATTTTTTTAATTTTATATTTTTATATTTTGATTTGTAAATTTCAGATTTTGTATTTTCTTTTTATATTTTATATTTTTTGTATTTGCTTTTTCTTTTAAATTATAAAATAAAGTATATATGAGATATATATAATGTAAGATATGGTTAATATAGAAATTAACAAAAATGATAAACATAAGAAAATAAAATATCCTTGGGTTTTTTTAAAATTTTTTACTATTTTTGTGGTTTTTAATAAATTTTGCTAATTTTTATATATTTTAAATAAAAAATACTCAAAACAGGGTTAAAATGAATACCCAGAATTAAATTTGAGATAAAAAATAACAAACAGAGTCAAAAACTCTCCAAATTAATTAAAATATAAATATAATAATACAAAGAAAATTCAGAAGCAGAAATCATATTTTTGTGATTTTTTATGATTTTTTATATTTTTATAAAGGTTTTAGAGGTTTTTCAATTTTTGAGTTTTTTTTGATATTTTAAGATATTTTTGGTCTGGAGTTGTAAAAATACTTAAATAATTATAAAATATATTTTTTGGATTTTTTCAAAAATGTTTTCTAATTTTTATGTATTTCTACTGTAAACAAAGAAAAACTGACTGTTTTTTATTTTCTATAAATAATAAAAGCTTCAAAAATGCAAAACAAAAATATGGCGTGAAAGCACAAAGCAACAAGAAGCTATGCCTATTTTTGTGGATTTTTGGACGTTTATAGATGCATGAAATAAATACAAAAAATAAAGAGAAACTACACTACTAATAAAAGTATTTTTGTAAATAGATAGAAGTCCAGGGGACAAAGTGTAAATTTCACAAAAATATATAACCGATTTAAAAAGTTACATGACTAATTATAAATAACTAAAAATCCAAGCCCTTCCCTACAAAATCACCAAAGGTCACGTGTACAAACACGTGAGCATGACATGGACTAAAGTGCAAATACCAACAACTTGGGGGGCTAATTCACAATTTTTCCAAAAATATATAACTGCATTACAAAAGTTTCTAGACTAATATGAAATAACAAAACTAGCGATGGTCCCCTCGTAAAATGCCCACACCTCACATGCGGCAGTCACGCGAGGTGATGTGGCCGGAGACCGGAATGTAATTTAGTAAAGTTTGAAGGACTAATTATAAATATTGCATATATATATATATACGACAGATGAAAGATTGAGTTCTAATATTTAAATACAAAAATAGCGGGGGCTTATATGCAAAATACCCGTGCTTAAGGCGCGAACGGACGGTTGGATATCGTCACTAATGCCACGTGTCCTTCTCTCGCATGCCAATGACACTTCGGATGCACTGCAAGGATTAGAAGATCTCGAACGATCTAACGGTGCAGGGCAAACGTGATCCAACGGCTCTAGTTCAAACTAGGTGGCGGCCTCAATCTAACGACAGAGGGCCCATGAGGAAGAACAGGGAAGAACCGCCGGCTAGGCGACCTTCCCTGACCTCGATCCTTGGCCTCCGGCGCTCTGAAGGGCTCCAAAATGGCCGGACCGCCCCCTGCAGGTGTCTTATGTGTGCTGGTGGCTCAAAAGGTGGACGATGACCATCAGTGGTGGCTAGGAGAGGCGGAGGAGCGGAGAAGCTCCAGGTATCTCTTGCGGAGGTCCAAATGCGCTCCAGGTGCTTGTTCTGCTCCTAAGACCTGCAAGAAAAGGTTAAATGGGTCGCGGGCCAACTGTCGCGACCTCGTTGCGGAGTGATGAAGGCGTGGGGTGCGAGGGGGTGACGAGTTGATTTGAGCGCGAATCGCACGAATAAAAATGAAAAATTAAAGCTACCAACTATGGCTAACTAAAGAGCAAAGAAAAGAGAACAAAAATGACCTCGATTGGCCAGGATACTAGGGGATGGTACCTCAATAGCAGCTTCATCGGAGATAGGTGGAACGTGCCCAAAGACTCGTCAAACACTACCCAAATTGGCTGGAGTTGGTGCTGTCACCACCAGCTAGCCGGAGCACAAGAAAGGAGGAGAAAAACAGGTCAAAAGGGTTTCGAATTTCGAATGAGGAAGATGGGAGGTTTTTGTATAGCTGGTCGAGAGGGTGTGAAGAACGATGAATAACAGGAAGTGTAGCGACACAATCCCCATGGCAAGAGGCCGACGTGTATCCTCGATCAAAGGGGAGAAAAAGTGCAGAAGACATCGACACAAGAAGGTGCAAGGAAGCACCTCGAAAAATCCGTAAAAACGGACAAAACATGGTCCTGACACAGAGCAGACCTCGGTCAGAGAGTTGACCAAGGTCAACCAATGATCCAATCTGGTTGGTCCACATGGACCAACCAGAAAATCAATTTAAAATAATAAACGAATTTATTTATTTTAGGTTATAAAATAAAAAAACATTTATTATTTTATAAGGTATTTTATTATGATTTTTAATTATTTTTTAGAGCTTTAAAATTACAAGTTGCCTTTTGAGGGTTATATATAGGTATATTTATATATATATATATAAATCTTTTATTTTTATTTTGTATTTTTAATTTTATTAATTTAGTTTATATTTTTATATATTTATAATATTTTTATTTTATTTTTATGATGTATTATGTACAATTAAATAAATAGATCTATTTATTATATATGTACCGTTATAGGTATTTTACCTATGTATTTTACACACGTATTTTATTTTTATGTTTTCTTGATATTTTTATTCCTGTTTTAATTCACACATATATTATAAATAATATTTACAAAATTATAGAAATATAAATTTATAAAAATAATGAATAATAAATAAAATGAATATTTTAATTGGTATAAGTATATAATAGGGGGTCCAAAACCTAACTTTCACCCTGTAACTCCAAAAATTATGAAACCACCTTTATTAAATAGCTTATTAAAAGTTATGTACAATTAAAGTGATTTTTATATATTTTGAGTTTATATTTAGGAGATATGGGTTTGGGAAGTTGGGTTTTAGAATTTTATTCAGACTACAACTTTTTCTATTTATATTATTTTTGTATGAAATAATTTTTTTATTTTTTTTATATTTAATTAACTTTCGTGTACAAAGTTTCTTTAGTTGAGTTATAAAAGTGGAACTAAAAATAGGCCCTAAAAATGAATAAGACTGAATTAAATGAAAGGAATTTTACTGGATTTTGGCCCTTATCTCCCCCTACTTTATTCCTTGTCGACCTAGTCATCGAGATGCCTAGGTCTCGGGATTTCGGGTCATAAAATATCTTCAATATTTTATTCTTTTTGTTTTCTTTTCTTTATTCTATAATTTTGGCTTTAGAACTGTATTTTATACAATATTTACACACAAATGCATGGATGCAAAAATGCATGAATTAATGGTATTTACATGCATTTACTAGGTTTTTAAGACCAAAATGATAGAATAAAGATGATGAAACATAGATTCATCACCAGGCTATTGGGGTTAACCTGAACTTGGGCGGGAATGGAGATAGATGGAGTCATCTGCTCATCTTGCCATTAGGACAGGCAGTTGATGTCAGCCCGCATGTCTTGATCTGTTTCAGTAGGAATAGAGCTCATAGAGGATCTAACGCTGAAAGTCTATGGGGGCTGACGAAGGGGTATGCTGCTATCAAGAGGGATATCATGAGGATTGATCCTGTTGGCCCTGGTACTACTGCCACTGGTGGTAGTGATGGTAATTCGGGACCTTTTGGCCTGCTTGGTACTGGCCCTGGTAGCTGTACTATTGGTGATGTTGCCTTTGCTGCTGAGGATGATAAGAACTAGGGTTGTGCTGTGTAGGATGTGGTATGAAAGTGAAGGCGATGTTATAGAAGGTCGGGGGATGTTGGCAAGACTATCGGTCCTCTGTACTTCCCTGCTTGGCAAGGTCCTGGGTATACCATACATCGTTCACCTCCCACACTTGTGGAGGCTCCTCCCGAAATGTCTCAGTAGGTGGCAGCTACTACTGGAAAGATTGGGTATAAGACTGGTCCTCTACCCATGGCTAGTATGGCACTGACATTATGTATACGAAAAATGAGAGCAACCGATGCAGTCGTGGTAGGTATCTTTATCTTGGATACCTTATCAGACAACTTCTCCATCTGCTTCGAAAGCTTAGAAAGAATACTGTCAAGCTCATTCATCCTCTTGTTGATCCTTTCGTCTACTGTCAGCTTGCTGGCAATGATTCTCAGGCTGGAATCAAGTCCTTAGAAAGATCAACCACATTATTCTCCCCCCTAGTTAAGAGTGAAACATGGGATTCTGAATATACCCTACTAATGGTCTGTGAGTGGCTAGTCTCAACCATCTACTCGAATACCTTCCGGATGATATCTGCTCATCGTGATGTGTAGATGCCTCCACAGGCATCGCTCACCAAGCGCTGTATCTTAGGGTTGACACTAGTATAGAGAGACTAGATCAAGATGTTGTCATCCATACCATGACATGGGAACTTCCGCATCATGATCTTGAACCGTTCCCATGTATCACATAGTGGATTATTAGGTAGCTGGGAAAACTCATAATGTGTGTCCTCATCTAGTTAGTTCCGCTCAAAGGGTAGAACTTCTATAAGAACAAGTTTTTGAACTGGGCATAGGTGGTCATCGCTGCACCTAAATTCTTGACCCAATAATCCACCTTATCCCCCAAGGAAAATAGAAGAGCAGAGAGCCTAATATTATCCTGGCTAACTCTAGTATGTCATAGGTTAGAACAAATGAGCTTAAAGTCCCTCAGGAATGCGTAAGCTTCCTCGTGGACATTCCTTTTAAAACATGGTAGTAAATTTAAGAACTACAACTTCAACTCATATTCGACTTCTTGTTCTGCGAGACTCATGTAAATTTGCACTCTATACTGTCCTGGGTTGTAGGCCGCATCCATGGGTGCATCAACTCCCACATTCAACTGTCCTATTTGAGCTTTAATCATGGCATGCTGCTGCTTAGATGCATCCGATATAGCTAATATAATCTGAAAAGGGTCTTCACGCTCATCCTCCTCCTCATCCTTGTCTTTCCTTTTAAGAGGCACCTTGAATGAATCTTCTTTGTGACCTTCATTAGCAAACAGATTTGAATTAGTCGAGGTTGTTGATCTTAAATTATCCTCACCGAGGCGAATGTCTTCCTCGAGGAGTGGGGAAGAGAGGAAGGGGTTGGCTGTGGGTGACCATCCCTAAAGTGAGCGAACCTGGATTCAAGAGGGTCATGAGTCCAATCAGGTCTAGGAAGTGAAGGGACCTATGAAGAAGTACACTTTGGAGGGTTTCAATGATAAATTCATGGAGTCTGAATAAATATCGCTCCAACTAATCATCTTTTATACCAAGAGGTATTTGAACATGAGTAGCAAGGGTAATATATGCACTGTAAGGTACGTAAATGTGCAGAGAAAACTCACATAATCCAAACATAATGTAAATCCTTTGAATTCATCAACTGAACATGTGAAGGTTGTCAATATTTGACCGAATTGTTAATTTTAGTTGGTGGTAGTACAATCTTTTAGTCTATTACACACATGGTGTTGCCCTATGCCCATCGATGCTCCTGTATGCTCCCAATCAATGAGGTGATCTGCTCGGGATGTCGGGTTCGATATCACACACCATAGGAGACACACTAGCTTACACAACTGAAATGTACACTAAGGTCGAAGGAAAGCCCTTGCAGCTCTTAAGCCCGCAAGAGTCGGACCTGGAGACTTAAGGGGCAAGTCCATGGATTTAGGCTCTAATCTTAATGTATGTGGCTTCACCTACTCTTTCTAGGGTAAGTACCTGCATACAATGAGGGCTTTATGCACCCGTAGGAAAAGTATTCATTATATTTCAAGTTATTTTTGATCGGCTTGCTCAATTTAGTCCTAATTTTAGAGTTTTGGTTATCACTTGATATTAATGGAAGCACAAAATACACGCCTACTATTCAACCCCTTTTTCTTTTTGATGTAGGTTGTAAAACCAAGAGAGGAATCAGAAAACAGATCGAGAGTGAGAAAACTATGATGTATGCTTAGATAGAGATATACTTACAGTGATTCCGAACACTCTCCATGTGTTATGATAGACTGAATTTAAAATTTACACTAAATACATGCAAGTCGATGAAAATTTGTACCTAAATAGGATACTATTAGATTTGACTTCAATTTAAGTTAATTGTATGTGTTTATGTTCACCTATTAATGAATCTAAAAGGATGTGATCAATGATGGTGTAAATTACGAGAGCACATACATATTTGAATTTGAGCGATCAAGTACCTATCTTAATTTCGCCACCTAAGTTGAGAACCACTCTCGACACAGTCACACAAAGAGAAATAATAAAAAAAGTGTCCAACTCTTTGATACACACGTGAGCTCTCAAATGAGAGACACTATAAATGGTGCAATTACCTAAGTTATTACAATAATATTCACAAATATAATTACATTAATGAAATGAAATAATCAATCTAATTAACTACGTCTCTCTCAAAATTGTTGGCTCGACCCTGTTCATCTTAAGCACCAAGCTCAAGCCTTCACTTTATTTCTCGCAGATTCTCCGCATGTCCTGATGAAAACAATGAGTGGTTACACATTTCCAAGAGATATAGTTACTTAAATTAACAAATTGTGCACGATCAATAAAATAAAACAAGCATTAAACAAGCTTAAATTAAAAACATCGAATTTTACTTAGTCACAAGAAATAAGCCTAATCAAATAATCTAAACAATACGTGTCCCTGGTAACGATGCCATTTGATGAATCATTTTTGACCTCTTTAAGAATGTGAAATTATCATAGTTAGGACGTGGAGTCGTCAAAGACCACCTTTTGAATATGTGTGGATTTAACTTGGCAAATATGCCAAGGTTGAACACAAGGACACTACTGGATAAATTATCTAATTAAATCTTAAGTCAAATGATTAAATTACTCTAAGGATCCATTTAAACTACGTATGCACAAAATAATGAGATGGATGCATGAATTTTAGTTGATTTTCAAATGCAAATATTTTATGCAATAAAAATGACAAAAATGTAGGTATGCTCAAATGAACAAAGTATCACAATTCAATACGTGATCTCAATGACTAATCCACTTTAAATAACATGCTCAAAATGTTCCAAAGAAATTACAAATTAATTTTTGATTCATATCATGTAAAATTCCAATTTCAATCAAAGACCAATTAATCGCTTATTGGCTTGAACTCCCTAACTGATATAATATCAGGAAATATCAAGCAAGATATATCAATCAAGATCCTGATTATCGCAAAATAATTTTAAAGCATGGAAGGGGTTCAATTCGACGTTAAACACACAAGCATGTTATTTTCAACTCAACAATTCAAGTTTAAAAGATACAATATTTATCTGAAATTTGAATTAAGTTCAACAAGTTACATTAGAGAATGAAATATATAGAATGATAGAGCATCAAATAAGCTTTTAAACAAGACAAATTTCATTTAAATTGGAGTTGTGGTTCAAAAGTTATTAATCATCAAATATATGGACTAGTTTACAATAAAAACTATCAAATAAGTCCAAAATAAGGGTCTAAATGCAAATAAATAAGTTGCAAGGGCTAAATATGTAAATAAACCATGTGTAGGTGCATATTTAGAATTATGAAAGACCGATATAGCTTATCTGCAATTTCTCCCAGTGCATGTGAGGCGAGCACATGAGGCTGGAGGAACTGAATGCGAATACTATGAATATCGGTTCATGTTCTGTATGTTTCCCCCCAACACGTGAGGGGGCATGTGAGGGGCCATGCTCATCGGGGCCTCGCTACTTCGATTCCAGGGTTGGGATTTGATCTCGACCGTTAGATCAAATCAGGGCGATCTGATCCAACGCCAGTTGCTAGTCACTGCTCCTCTTCCTCGGTCACAATCGGTGGAGCTCCAGTGGAGTCCAACAAGGGAGCTACTCCCTTTTTGTTCTCCTCCGCATTGCCTGAAGGCCCAGGAACCTCCGTGAAGGCATCACGAAGATGCTGGAGCTCTAGTGATGGTCTGTCAATGCGTGGATCTGTTGGTCGATGAAATGTCATCGAAGTCGGAGATAGTGAACGACGAGCCTTGTGAATTCCAGCCAATCAAGGAGGAACGAAGTATCTCTAGCGTTAAGCACAATCCCAAGATAAAAACCAAGCATTAGAAATGGAAAAGGGATGAGTTGGGGGCTCGTCGGAGGCGGGGGAATGGATCCCTAAATGGGTCACCACCCTTAGCCAGGGCAGTGATGGATCAATGTGGGGGAGGCAACGGATAGCTGGAGAGAAGAAGATAAGGGGTGCGCTAAGACAATGAGGTGACAGTAAAGCTCAGGAAGTGATCAGAGTGAAGTGGTAAGGTGTGGTAGTGTGTGAAATAAATGGAGACGAAGCAAATAAATGAAAGAAATTATTACATGGAGAAGAAGAAACAAACAAAGAAGGAACACGAAGGATGGAACACGAGCATGGGGTTGAGGTTTGGAATCCTCGATCATCACTCGATGCTCTGGCTATGACCAGAGCTCCAATAGCTCCGGTGAAGATGCTGCGACAAGGTGGTTCCATCTTGGATCGAGCCGGTGACTTGCTTTGTCTTTGCACTCAATCTCACACTATCCCCATCACAAAGAAGGTCTAGGGTGCTCGGAGCTCTCACACGTAAGGACGAATGCGACATGAGGGTGACTGTGGTGGTGGTTTTAAGGAAGAGAGGAGCCGTTTCAAAAGATGTGTCAATAGGTTTTGTAATGACCCTCAAGAGTAGGACGAAGAGGGGTACATGGATCCAGGGTAAGGCATGTGAGGGTGAAGTTAGGGCTATGTCAGTGTGGTGGTTTGACGTGGAGAGAGGGTCTGAGGTGGCAGAGAGAATTGTGAGAACATGCGATGGCAACAATGTGAATTGTGGGGTAGATGGGTGATGAGTCAATGATTCATCTACTTTTTTATAAGAATCTTAGCAAAATCTCCTTGATAAATCATCAAGTAGACTCTTTAAATTTTCTTAATTAACATTTACTAATTGTGCAAGAATTAGGACTAAAATATGTAAATAAATAACCTTAATTTGTGCCTAACTTGAGCTTTTTATTTTATGTGCAAAATATCACCTTTTTATCTTAACTCTTCTTTTATTACTTTCTTTGAGTTGTTAACTAAAATGGCACTAAGAAACAAAATTCATAAAAATCTTAAAACAAAAAAAAGTGAAAAGATTTGAACCTATATATATTGTACATATATTAACTTGTGTGTCTTTATTTTACTATTTTCTAACTTATAAAAATCTCTAAAAATTAGATTAGTATCGTAAATATTGTATATATACATTAATCCACTAATTAGAATCTAATGAAAAATGCAAAACATATAAATATGGGGATTAATGGGCATTAATACCTATAAAAATGTATTTTGTACAGATGATTTATTTTTCTTTTAGACCCCTCATGAAAGTTGTAGATCTCAACGATACCAACAATTTTCATGTTGACATTTTTATTTTGAACTCTCCCTCTATTTATTTTCTTATTTTCTTTCATTTTCTTGCTTAGGTCAATGGTCAATGGGTCGACGCCCTCTGATTGGCCCCCCTAAGCTAACCCCTGCTCTCTCTCTCCCTCCCATGTAAGCTCCGCTGGCCAATCGTGATTCACCCCAAATTGACCCCAGTCAACTGGGGCACCCTCCACCCGTTACACCCGAAGCCACGATCGCCCCTCCATCTTCCTTGGATAATTGACACCACTTGTCTTCATTGGCCTTGATTTCACCATGCATGTAACCTTTGCATGTCTGCCACCCTCACCAACCATTCACACCCTCTCCTCCTTGCTGTAACGCTCGCCGATCAAGCCCTATATAACCCCTTGACCCTTATAAAACCCCTTGACCCCCTGATGCAACAACTATCCACCACTACGAAGCCTCTTCCTCCAGTTCCGATTAGCCTTCCAAGTGACAGCTGAAAGTAAGGCAGCCATCGAGCTACGATGAGGGTAGAGGCAGGTGTGATCTGCGTCCCTTTTCTGATTGTGTATCAGCTTCTTCAAGATGCAGAGCTTGGTCTCTTCATTGTTGGATCCCTTAGAGAGAAGACCATGAGCTCTAGCTCTACCTTAGACGACCCTCCTCCCTGACCATCCCCCGTCTCCGATCCCAGGATCTCCAGCTCCGCTCTGACTCCGATCTTCTCCACTGCCCTCTCAGGTATCTCCACCATCACTTCCCATTTTCCATTTCTCCATTTTACGATGCCCACATCAGAGCATCCCTGGCCCTCGTGAGGGTCTATTTACATTTGCCTCACATCACTTATCATTGTCAACCCATCTTCTACCATTATTCCCTTCTCCACAACCTCCTCCACCAAGCTCTGCCTCTAGGTCTTGCATAGACCTGGAGCTCCAGGTCTTCCCTTCCTCCAATGCGACTCAGACCTCATTCCATCTCCCTTCGCATCGTGCTTGTCCACTAACTCTATAGGATCTCTTTTGCTTCATTGGCCGGAAGGAGTTAATAGAACTCCAGTCTCCCCCTCTGTCTCCAACGAGCACTCACTGCCATGATGACACCCAAAACCATCACCATCATCTTCCCAAACCACCAAAACTTTTAGCCAGCCCTCAGAACCTAGGAGAAGCTCAAGCAGCCTCACTGGAGACCCACCAAATCACCACCGCCCACGGAGGAGCACGACAAGCAAACACCATTAGATTTTGATCCAACGGTGCATGTACGCGCTTTTCGCCAACCATCTGATCATCCCTGTAGGGTCATCCGTACCACTCATCTGCGCTTCCATCCATAGATGTTAGATCACTCTAATCTAAAGACCCCGACCAGTTCCCTAAGTCTCCAACCGTGCCTACAGGCTCGAGATACTCGAGGCACCTCCTGAGCACCAGCCTCTAGCCACGTGCATACTCGTCTCTAGGTCTTTATCCACGCCTAGACTCCATGTGAAGGAGGCACGTGGTTGTGGATTTTTTTATAACTATACCCTTCAGCCTCTCGTAATTTACATCCACGTCCTCCTTATGCGCAAAGCACACACAACCATGAATATCTGCTTCCATGCTCCCTCTGAATTTTATGAATTATAGACAAGTTCCTCTGGAGGACCAATTTTAATAAGAAAATTTATTTTTATTGCATTTTAGTCCCTAGAATTTGTTGATTGATTATCTTTCTTATTTTAAATCCAAATTTCACGTATTTTATGTCATTTTGAAGTTATTTTTATTCTCTACCTTATTATATCAATTATCAACAGATCAAAGGATCATCGTTTTGAAATATTATTCGAGGAATTAATTGATACATGCATGCTTTATTTGAATATTACAACAACTAAATTCGGAGAAAATTCACCATTATTTTATAGGGATTTCTAGAGGAGGCTTATATCATCTATCTCCCAGATTATTGAATTAGAAAAATATTCTTGAGGAAGATTTATTACAGGGATTGAGGAACTCATTATTATGATTATTCTTGATATATCAAATTGAATTATTACATGATTAATCAAATACCCTGCAAGAGCGTGCCTAACTACTCTATTAATCTTCATGGTCTGCATTTGAATTTAAATTGATGAAAATATTTCTTGAACTGTGAATTATTTAGAAGTTCATTGATCACCTTATTTTATTAAGTATTAAATTTACATTCGCAGATCTTTTTCGCTTCTTTTATTTGTTATATTTCATTTTCTTTGGTTATCCTTAATTCTTTTTCTTGCTTCATTTTCTAACGTAGGAATTAACATTGCAATTAGTTAATTATTTAGATCAATTTAAAACTATGCAACTAAATAATACATCGCTCCTTGAGTTTGACCTTGGTGCACTTACCAAGTAAAAATACTCCATCTATTCAAAAAGGTGATTTTTGTTGATCTAATTTCCACCTCCTATACTACTACAATTTAACATTATTAAAGAGGAGAAATATCAGTTCATCAATGGGCATTATAGAGGTGTGATGAATCTCATATTAAACATGCTAAAATGGGTCAATTAGGCTTTGTTCCCCAAAATCCATATGCATTTAATAATTAATATCGCATCATTAGCATTCATACACGTGTAAATAATATTCACATTTCATCATGCATAATTGCATAAAATAAGGAACCAAAATCCAAGTTTAAATTGACCTAAAAATAAGCTAATTTTCCCAATTTTTATTTAATTCACACTAACTCCGATTGACCTAAAACACTTCCATTATATAAATATTACTAACAAGAATAAATAAAAAATACAAAAAATGCTAACTCAAATAAGTGACAGATAAACCTAAAATATAATTTCACATGAGAGGGACTAAAAACACACATATCTTCCTCATACAATGTCTTAATTTGGTCTACTTACTTTTAAAATACTCCCTTTTCAAATACCTTCAAAATAAGACCAATTTCATAAATTTTGGAGCTCATATTTGAAAGTTGGGTTTTGGACCTCTTTTGCGCATTTTATCTTTTTGTGAGTTTTACCCTGAGTTTTTATGTACATATTAAACTCATTTTATTTTATTTATTTTTCAGTTGTGTTCTTTGATGAAATTTTTATCAAGCGACATAAAAATCCAAATCTAAATCAAGACTGAAATCAAAGAAACCGAATGTGTCCAAGTGACCTTTGTGAGTATGTACAAAAATCTCTTATTTCGTTCTTCTATTTTATTTCTCTATTTTATAATTTACTAAAAATAAAAAAAAATTGATTAATGTGTAATTAAGTGTCTTTTAATTTATTATATTTTTTAGATTTTTATCCTCGTTAAAACCACAAAAAAGTGCAAAACTCTAAAAAACGATTTTCTATATACATGGAGAACCACCAAAAATACCACTTTGTACACATGACCTCTTTTGCTCCCAGTTCCTTCATGAAAGTTGTGGATCTCATCGAGCGAACAATTTTCATAAAAAAGGGAAATTTTTCAATCTGAGGTAAAATACAAAAACATCTAAAAATTCTACGAAAATTCCCAAAAATATTTCAAAATCTTTAAAATCCAAAAATATTTTCTCTGGATTTTTTGAGCATTTTTTATATAATTGAAAATTATAAAAAGTGTTGGTGTGTGTATTTCTTATTTTATACATATTGTTCTTGATTTAAAAAAAATGCAAAAAATAAAATCACTAAAAATTTAAAATTAGAAAATAAAAAAATGGAAAATTAAAAGAATTAAAAAATAAAAAAAAGATAAAAATCCACAAAAACCAAGGATAGTTTGCCTTTGAGATTTCCTTTTTCTTTTAATTGATTTTTTGTCTATTAATTGAATAACTCTCAGGAATTGTAGCCTCCCTGAGCTCTATCCTGTCTGCTATACAGGTAAATAAGTAGCAAAAAAATTGTTTGTTTGTCGCGGGAATTTTGGGATAACAACGACACTAGTATCAATAATTTTCGATCCTCGAGAAAACCGTGATCAACAAAATGGCGCCATTACTGGGGATATAAAATAAAATAAAAAAAATCAAAAACCTGAAATTTCATGAACACTTGCCCGCATATAATAGAAGCACCTACCTATGCACGACCCCTGCCATTGCACTCCTCATCGCCTCGGCCCTGACCACTAGCAATCGTTGGATTAATGACAACCCTTAATCTAACGGCTCAGATTCTGCCATGCTAGCCTCCTCGAGCCTCCCTCCACACCTCGGGACTCGGGTGTGCTAAGCCTTTCCTTCAGGGTGGCCGAACCGCTTCTCGTGCACCATGTGGAGGCTCATGCTGAGCCTCCACCCCGTCCCTCCGAGGCTCCAGCTGCATATGCCCAATACGTGCACTGATGGGCAAATTACACTGACAACCCTGGATTTGGAAGAAATCACGTGGATACCCTGCCTCAGGACACACGTGCAGTGTATGCGCATAGTGGGTAAATTGCATTCGCACCCCCTCATCTTCAAAAATCTCAAAAATACCCCCACCTTGGGTATTTTACAGGAAAGCCCCTCCTATGTTTGGAAAATACAAATAAGTTCCTCTAGGGACCACTTTGCAAGAAAACTTTATTTTATTTACATTTCAGATCCTATATCTTTATTTTATCATAACTTTCTCGTTCGGACTCCAATTTTAGCGAATAATATGTTGCTTTGAAGCATGTTGTACAATCTATCATATTATATACCTTATGGACATATCAGAAGCTCATTATTGATGTTTATAATGAACCTTTTTGATCTATGCAGATTGCAGTCTGACTTATTTGTGCAATATTTTATTGAGAGATCGAATGATTAATTTTTACAGGGACTTGATTGGGGAATTTGAATTTGATTACTTCTCTTTGATAATTGATCATACTCTGAGAAATTTGCAGGGACATGAATTAGGAGGAATTAATTCACAATTTATGAAATGAAGTTTATTTGAGGAGATCTAATTTGATGAATCTTATTGATTATTTGAGACTCATTCAATGACAGATTGTGAGATTTGATTCCATATTATTACTGATCATTCTTTGAGGATTAATCACAGGACCATTTGAAGTCAAATCGATAAGCGATCTCTTTATCACAGGATTGATCTTGGATATATTAGTCATTTAGTCTACTGCTTGGATTCGCTTCGATAAATATTTCTGCTCTTTTGATATGTGATTTCAATTAAGTATTATCTGACTATTTTAATTGAGGATTACAATTAAACAAAATCATAGATCCCGGACTTCATCTTCTATGCTCGCATTTGCATCATTGCATCTCATTCCTTCATTTTTATTTTAATCTTGATGCATAGATTAACATAGCATTTAATTAATTATTAAAATTAATTGAAAACCACACAATAAAAAATCATCATTCCATGTGTTCAACCTTGGTAGACTTACAAAGTAAAATTCTCCACAACATTCACAAATTATGGTTTTTGATCGACTGAATTTCGTCTCCTATACTACAATTATCGACAATTAAAGATGCGAATTTCAAGATCATCAAATGGTGACGGGGAACGAATTTTTAGGGTTTTAGATTAATTTATGTAATTAATTTTAGTGAAATTAATTTTCGTGTCATTTTCTCTCTCTTCCTTTTGTATTTTATTTTCTACATTATATTTTGCATCTCTCTCTCTACAGATACTAACCACATCTTCTCTCTTTACTGATAGCTCAGAGCAATTTTTGGATATAATTCAAGGGTCTGCAAATAAGACTGATTTTTATTTTTTGTGTGTGAGAGAGAGAGAGGGTTAGTTAGTTTATTTTCTGCATTATTCACAGGGTCCCTCTCTCTGAACCCTATTAATTTGTAATAATTTGGACTGAACTTCTCTATGGTGTGTCAAGTCTGTTTCAACTCCTTCTGTGTGGTTGGGACCCGACTTGAGTGGCGTAGGAATTAGGCATATATACACTTTCTTAATTATTCTTGATTGCACTCGTAATTCTTAGGCCACACTTCCACTAATTATATGCACTGTAGATCGTTCAACCTTAGCCATATTGAAATAAATTCTTCCCACTAATAGAACTATCCGCCTACGGCGTTTTTCCTCTATGCATATCATTCAGTGTAAATTTTAAAAATTTCTTATTTTGCATCACGCATGAAGAACACAGGGAATCACTGTAAGTCTTCTTCTTAAGCATGCATGATTGATTTACGCTTGCATTAGCATTTTCGATTCTCCCTTCTCAGTTCTTACAACTTACGAATTAAAGGATTGGGACTGCTTGTTAGATGTGAATTTCTGTACTCATCTAAGACCTCAGTGATAACCTTAATCTAAATCCAGTATTGCTAATCAAGGTGACTGTAAATAACCTAACCAAGAATCAAGCTTGAGTCTGTTGGAGAATAACCCACTCATTGTTTGTAAGGACAAGATCACACCTCTAGGATAGAGCCAAAAATCAAAAATTTTCATTCAGACTACTATTTTTAGAAATAACTAGCTACTTTTCAGTGAGGGTTTCAGGTAGCCATTTTACGATCCGACTTCCCTTAGCAGAGTGGGTGGTTTAGAGGACACCGTGTAAGGTTTCATCTTTGAAAAGTGCCTAGATTACCCTGCCTAATTCAAACGGATTAATGATTAAATTTAGTGATGTTCGTCGCAGTCAGGTAAAATCAGACATCAAAACCAATTTGATTAATAGTCAAATTAAACGCAAGCGGTAATTTTTTTTATTTTACTTGGGGAAGCCCAAGGTCGAACTCAGGGAGGCAACTTTTTCCTTATATTAATTTGAAGTCAATTCCGATGTTAGGTTTTGAGGAGAATATTATTTTTTATATTTTTTTATCGATTTATAAGATGCAGTGCAATTCAAGCCAAATTCGAGAGACAAAAATGTGAAGTATAGTCAAATTACGTCCAAAAATTATGAAACTTGGCCAAAATGTGAAATGCAATGAAATTAAGCTACTGCAATATTTTGGATTTTTTCAACTCTATATGAATCAAGTATGAATTAAAAATGAATGCATGGTGATTTTTGCAAAATTAATTTTAATATATACTAAATTAAATCATTTTCAGATACACAAACTAACCTACATACTTCTATGTGACACGAATCTAGGAAAATTATTAGACCTCAAAAATAATGAATTTTGGACCTATAAAAAATCAATTAAACAAAACACCAATTAACTTATTAAGGCCTCGTAATTCGTGCAAATGATTTAATTTTCGGGCAGAATGTAGAACTGCTTAAATTAGAGTACTTACGATTTTTTGGTGATTTTTGGAGCAAAAATTGATTTACTAAGCAATTAAAGGCACACAATGGGTAAAGTATGCAATTTTTTACGAAAAGAATTATACTAAATTCCTCGAAGCTCATAAAAATGTAGCAAGCCTTTACAATGATAAAGCACAAGTTTTTCTACAATATACAATTTTTAGAATTAAGAAATAATGCTAAGTGAGTGTTTAAATAAACGTGCAAACACAGGGGTATAAATACAAAACAAAAAACAAATTGATTAAATAGAAACGTGCTGATAGGGACGGAAATGGAATTACCGATAATGAGGAGGGTATGGGCGCAAATTCTCTACGGGACCACGTGCACCTCACGTGATGTTGCCTGGAGGGGACTTAAATGCAATTTCCAAAACGTGCAGGTCCTCGGTTGAAATTTAACCAAACTTCGCATGATAGAGACACATGAGGTCAAGCTCGGGTGTTATGAGCATGTTCAGATGTGGCTCGGGCTGAGCTTCGGGAGTCGGCTCATCTTCGGATGTGGATCAGAAGGTACTAGAGGCTCGGGACTACTTCGATAGAGGCTCGGTGCTCCAAGCCTAAAGGTTGGGGAAGAGGCTCGGAGCGGCTACGTGGCCTCCTGTGGTCCGTCAGATCTCAAGGATCCAACGATATCTGTGCATCTTGGAAGAGGGCGACGTGGCGCGCTGTGGGCCGTCCGATTAAGATGATCGTACGATAACTGTACGTATGGTTCCTCCTTGCTGCCACCTCCTACTGCGGGCTTGGCTGGGCTCCAGCGAAGGTCCGCTAGCTCCGCCGCCTTCTATCTTGCTAACTGAAGAACTCCGGGCTGCTCCTGAATGGCTGGACATCATCGTGGGAGTGCGGCGGAGCAGCTGGAGCATCTGGGAGACTTGGTGGCTGCCTGGATGCCGGAGATGAAGCAGCTCAAAGAAGCTTCAATGACTAGTCCGACCGTTGAAGAATGGAGCACCTGCAAGGTTAATGACTAGCTGAAGCATGGTGCATGAGGTCTCGTGGACGAAGTCAGGTGTTCGAGGCCTTATGGCGTGAAGAGGGTGAATGACCGAAGTGCTCCTCCGTCGTGAGGGGCAGAGTAGTGGTCAGAGGTGGCAATGGTTCGGGAAGACGAGCGGAGTGATGCGCGAAGATGGTAGCTCCGATGCGAATCTCGATCGATGGTCAGTGGAAGGTGATATTGAGCGAGGAGGTCAAAAAAATTCAGAGAAGATCGGAGGAGAAGAAGGGGAGGATCGAAGAAGAAGATGAAGAAGTTTACCTGGGAATTAAGGCTCTAATTGGAGCCGCCAGTCGTTGCTCTACGGCTGGCAGGTACCCGAGCTCAAGCAGCTTGACGGTGAAGCTGCGACATGACGAAGGTTCACTGTGGACCTCGCCAGAGAATATCCTCTGTCGTCTCTCTATTTCTGGCCGAATCTCTGTCACAGATCAGAGGATTAGAGCTCAAAGGTCTCTCGTTAAAGGGCGGATGGGGGAAAAGGTGGCCGGAGACGGAGTATTTATAGAGTTGGAAGGTGGCGGTCCGATGATGGAGGTTGTGACGCAGGGAGGATGTGAAGTGAGAGGACGGATATCATGGAGAACGTGGGCTCGCGTGAGGATGGTGGAGGTTCGGGCTCCATTGTGGGGTGCTTGGGTTGTGGAGAAATGGCTGGAGCCGCGGTGGAAATGGGAAGGGGGAGACGAGATGGAGAATTGTGCGATGTGGGCGAGGACTCTCCAGATGTTCAAGACGGGTCCTCGATGAATGGGAAATTTGCCTCTTTAATAATTAGGAATTGTAGTATAGGAGGCGAAAATCAGTCGATAAAAAACCACAATCTTTGAATGTTGTGGAGTATTTTTACTTGGCAAGTCTACCAAGGTCGAACACAGGGACACGAACTACTCTATCTATTTATCAAATTACGATCAATTAAGAGCAAGTGCGAATTATTTCTCAATTTCAGGCTTCCATGCAGATGCACAAGATGCATTATGCAATAAAATGATGCATGCAATTTTTAGTTGATTTTTATGCAATTATAAAATGATGCGAGAGAGTAGTGCAGAGATTAATTACAAGCATAATAAAGGATTACAAAAATGCTTGAAAATATCACTTAAATTGAGCAACAAATGATGAATTGAAATCAGAGTCATTTTAAGCACAGAAATAAGAGCATTCAAATATTCAGGGCTAATCCAGGTAGAGCAAGGAACACATCTAACATAAAAATTTCACTTCATTTAAAATGGTGGTAGATGAGAAAATTAGACATGCCATGAGATAGATGAAGAAACAAGATAACGACACTAAAATCATGCAATTTGGACCTACGATGCTCAAGTTATGAAGAAAACAATGCAGGGGCATAATTGTGAATAAAATGCAAGAAATAAAAAAGTAAATATTACAAATAGGTCCCTGGAGGGACCTAAATGTAATTTCTAAAAACCGCCTGGGTCCTTTGTAATTTTTCCATTGCACGTAGGGTCCAAATTGTAAATCTTCAAACTAGCGAGGGCCTCCCTATAAATTACCCAAGCACGCACGTGAGACACATGCCTAGGGACCAATATGCAAATACCAAATGTTCCGGGAGCTTTCATGCAAATTACCCAAGCCCTCACGTGGGTGCACGTGACGGGCCTAGGCTCAGGAGGCTCGCAGGCTCGGGCTGACGTGGCGAGATGGTAGCTCAACATGAGGTTCGGATGACCCGAGCCTAGGGATTCAGAGAAGAGGCTCGGGGCGCCACGTGTCTTCACCCTGGCCGTCAGATCCAGATGATCGGACGACACCTATGTCTTCTTCTTCCATCGCCTGGCTACCGGAGGAGGCCGGGCTCCGGCGATCCACCTGTAGCTCCTCCGTGCTCCAAGGCCGCGCCGGAGGGTCGAGGAAGAGAGCTAATGTCCTGGTGAGAAACCTGGAGGTGCTGCGAAGCTCCTGAGTTGGTCGGAGGTGAAGGTCGATGAAGCATCGCCGGAGGAGAAATGCTTGAAGGAGCTCCGATGCAAACTCCAGCCATTGAGGGTCTGCATGCGTTAGACGATAGATGAAGCGAAGAGAAAGTATGTGCGAGTGATTGGTGAGTGAGTGGGGGCCGGGGGGCGACAGGAGGTGGTGGCCCATGTGCTTCTTCTCCGGCGAAGTGGAGAAGAAGGGGGTCGGAGCGGGAGAGCTTCTGGAGAAGAGAAGGGTGGTCGGCGAGGATGAGGGCGGTATGGCAGAGGTGCTGGGTCGATCAATGGAGGGTAGAAGTGGCAGTTTACAACGAGAAAATTACGAGAAAAATAAGAAAAAAAGCCACCTCACCAGAGTGAGGTTCTTGGTGAAGGCAGCAGCTCGGGCTGAGCGCCTTGGAGGTGCTCCGGTCGTCGCCCGACGAGGTCATCTATACCTTGGAGCTCAGCGGTGCTTGATAGCAACCGCGACGTGGCCGGAGGCCACAGATCACACCGGAGGGTGGCGACCATTGTCGCCTCGACAAGGCCGCCCTCCGCTATCACTGGAGGGCGGAGGAGGCTAGGACGAGCCCTCGTAGATGGTGGATAACTTGCTCAGAGAGGAGGGGGGTTGATTTTATAGGGTGAGACGACGATTGGTTGAAGGAGATTTTGAATGGGTGACTTGAAGGCTAGGAATGATGGCAGGTGTAGTGATGGTATGCGCGAGGATGGTGGACGAGCTGGTGACGTGTAGATGGCGTTACGACGAGGAGATCTGAATGGAGGCGAGGGCTAGAAATGGAAGGGGATGGCTGACTCGCGAGGTGAAAACGGCTGGGGAGGGGGGTTACGGAGGAGGAAGATGACTTGCGGATCGTTGGATCCTTAGATCCAACGGTTGGGATGGGAGTGAGGGCGGAGGGTTACGACCAAATCCGAGGATCTGATCGAACGACTGAATGCGAGGTGCTAAAGAGCGGTCATGATGGAGAGCTGGCTTCCATCCAAGGTGAGGGGCGAAGGGGTGACGTGGAGGATTGAGAGGCGTAGGATGAGGAGGCAATCAGATGGCTCAGAAGTGGGCGCAAGAGAGTGGCTCAGATTTGATCAGGGATGGTGATCAGACGACTGTGGATGGATTGGAACGGGCGGTCGAGATGTATGCGATTTGGAGGAGATCCAGTAGCCAGGTGGGGGCCGGGCGGCGGAAGGAGAAGCGGCCACATGGGCGGCCCAGAGGGCGCTACGTGGCCCAATCAGAAAATTAGAAAAATGTTAAATACAAAGAAAAATACAAAAGAAATAGTTAGAGGCAAAATTAGGAAAAAGTCATAACATAAAAGTTGTTCGTCTCGATGAGATCTACAAGTTTCATGTTGGATAAAAAGCCAAAAGAGTCCATTTATACAAAAAAGTATTTTTTGGGGTATTTTTAAGGGGTTAAAAAACCGAGTTTTGGGTTTTGAAATGTTTTTGTATTTTTTTGTCTTTTTAAGGATTAGTGATATTATAGACAATTAATTCACTTAATTTTTAGTCGCTTTTGATGAGAAAATAATTACAAAATAAATAATAGTTATTAAATACAAATAATTATGGGTTAATTATACACAATATGTACAATATAAAAATGAAAAATTAATGGTGAATTGTAGTGATTTGTTTAAGCTAGGGGTTTAATTATTGACCTTTAGCATGACGAATTCGAGATTCATCAGTCCTCCGCCATTGGATCGTGACACGATCCAACGGCTGAGGTTTTGGCGCTAAAGGAAGGCTAGGATCTGATCGATAGCGACACAATCAATGAGCATGAGAGGCGTCACATGGCGTGCTGCGGTGAAGGAGTTGAAGGACGGACCATATGTGATCTGGACCTCGATCTAATGGGTGAGAATTGAAGCAGAGTGGGCGGCTGAGATGAGGTTCCTGGAGAAGAGATGGAAGACTATGATGGAGCCACATGGCGAGACATAGTGAAGGCGGAAGCATGTGGTCCAGATGATATGTGATCTTTGATCGGATGGTCGATGATCCAACGGAGAGGAGAGGCTGGGATGAAGGCACCTAGAAGCGATCGTAAGGTGTTGGAGCTTGATACTGGCACAAGGAGAAGAAGGCACTCATGGACGGTTCAGATGGCTTCTGAAGGATGATCGGGTGGTTGATATCAGAGGCGGGAAGAACGGTGGAGATCTAAAGGGAGAGAGAGTGATCCAACGACAAATAGAGAGGGGCGCGTGGCGTGCAAGCAACCGGGCCGCGTGTCGCAACCAGATGGCGCCACGTGGCCCAATCAGATTATTGCGACAAAGAAAGTTAAATAAGAGGGAGAAATGGCTGAATTTGGAAAAACTCAAAACATGAAAGTTGTAGATCTCGATGAGATCTACAAGTTTCATTTTGACCAAAAACAGATATGAGGTCAAATGAAGAGATAAAATACAAGGGTGAAAATATCAATATGTACAATATACACCAGGGGCCCGAAACCCAAGTTTTACATACGAACTCCGATTTTAATGAAATTGGTTTTGTTTTGAAGGTCATTGAATGTATATTACTTTAGAAGAGAGTAGACCTAAATCAAATGTTGTATGAGAGTGATATACACATTTTAAGGTTCCTAGTCTGAAACTTGGATTTGGGTTTTATTTGCCGATTTTACAAGTTAGTATTTTTTTGGTATTTTTCTTGTATTAGTGTTAGTAATATATATTATAGAGTTGATTTTATTGGATTTGGAGTTAGTAAAAAATATATACAGTTAGTATTTACAAGTGATTTCTACAAGTGAATTGGGCTTCTTATTTAATGCAGATACGAATGCTAAAATGCAGATATTATTTATGCATGCATGAATGCTAATTATGTAATATAGGTGATGAAATGCATCTAATTACTCAGGAACAATGCTCTATTTTCAACTTTTAGAGTGATGAATCACAGATTCATCAACCCCGTATACTTAAACCTTGCTCGTCCCCGAGCAACTAAAATAAAATGCAAGAGTGAAATGATTTTGGGTTCCATACCAAGGTCATGAACAAAAGGTGAAAATGGACTTGACTCGACATTTGGATTAATTATGTGGCAGAATGTTATTGGGATCTGAATTTAAGACCAAATAGACTTTAAGTTCCACAAGTCTTCTATTCAAGACGCCTCAACAGTCACGTCATAACAAATCCTCATACGCAAATTTCTGATGACTATGATTCTTACTTGTACTATGTAAGTGAAATATAGCTCTCCACATCAGAAATGGCAACGAACCAACCTCCTCTAACAAGGTGACTCTAATTCCCTGGTTTAGCAACTCTTTCCTCAAGGAGTGGGGTATTCCCTTCTAAGTTCAAGTGCGACCAGCTCAAGAAGAGGGGGTGGAGAGAAGAATGGACGGTAGCCAGTGTAGCTACCTATCCTAGGATGCTTGACAAGTGTAGACAAGTCATCCAGCTACAGGCTTCTTGCAAATATATACACTCCAGTAGGCATTTTATTTTCAATCAGGCCTGCCCACTTTTTTGGAGTTTCCTTTTTTTCTTTTCTTCTTCTTTTTTTTGAACTATATACAAGGTGCATCATGTACATCAAGAGTTTTTCCTCTTCAACCAGTAGACTATCCCTCTTTTGGAGCATTATTGCAACCCACAACATCCCGTCCTTAGATGTCAACACCACCTGACTAGGTTGAGATGCACTACCCTCCCTAGAGGAGGATGGATGTTTCCACCCGTGTGCTACTCCAAGCCAAAAGATTCTACCTCCTCACCACCTCATCAATGAAGATCTATGTGCATGGTGCTTGTCCAAGTTAGGTCACTGCCTAAAAGAATCATGTGTGTGTACAAGATATTCTACTTAGACCAATCAAGATGACATGTGAACATAGACTTGCGGACTCCAAGAATTAATTCACTTGATCCGAGAAATCTTAACTCCAGCTCGTATAAGGTTCCTCTGAAATTAGGTAGATTAAGGTCAAATCAAATCCATCCTCAACATCTATTCATAACTTGGTTCAGAACCCACTAGCTTTCCTCTTTGCATATGCTAGATATGCATATGAGATGCTGATGACATGCTATAGAGATGAATGACATGCAAGACACTTTTTTTCTTTTTTGAATGCAATGATGATATGCAAGAGTAAATAGAAGCCTATTTTTTTTTGTTTTGTTTTTTTTATGTTTGTTTTTGTTTTATGTTTTTTTTTGAAAATTTGGTATACCTTTTATTTTACAACAAATTTTCAAGAGTTTTATAAGTGTTCTAGAAATTATACATTTGTTATACAATATACATATTATACAAGTATACTTGTATTTTACAATTTTTTTTACAAAAGTTTCACAAGTATTATACAATATACTATACAAGTACAATTTTTTTTCAATTTTTACCCACCCATAATTATTGCATAATATATACAAAAATATACGAAAATATGTGAAAGTACGAGCTATGGATAAAGTATATAATATATACATGCCCCCTATACGTGGCATGTGCTATGTCCTCAGATACGAGAAGCAAGGAAAAAGACAGCTCGTGCTCAATGTAGGAGAGGTAAATAACAAAAATGTATAGAAGTCATCCTGCCCCCTATACTTAGGCTCTGGCAGCCTAAGTGTAGAAGAAGAACAAAAATGGGGCAGACGGGGTCAAGAGGGGAATGGATGAGTATATACATGGCAGGCAACGGTTCCCCCTATACTGAACTGATGAGTATAGGACAAGAGTAGATGTGAGAATTGATGAGATCTCGAGGATGTAAATCGACAGGTGAAGAGATACGGGTCACTCTCCCCCTATACTTAGGATCTGGTTATCCTAAGTATAGCCATAAAATGAAAGGATATGGAGCCGGGGCAAGTGATTTGAATAACTGGGGAGGGAGGGAAAGAAAATATGTACAAGAAGGGTGAGTATATACAAGGATCAAGATTTGAATCTTTTCGATGCTGCTGATGGCGAGATCTCAATGTTGCAAGGTCTCATGCATGGCTTTATGTGTGTCTTCTGAGTCTACCTCACGCATGAAAACAATCTCCTCAACATGGACTAACTGTTCATTAGGTTCGATAAAGTGTTTCAGCAGTTGTCCATTAACTAGGGATGTTTGTGCTCTATCTGTAAGATCTGAGATCTCTACACATCAACTATCATGCACAACATGGACAATGAACGTACCCGTCCACTTGGATTTAAGCTTACCTTGGAAAACCTTCAGCCTCACATTAAACAACCATACCTTTTGTCCAGGAAAAAAGGTCATTCGTCTGATAAATCTATCGTGCCAACGCTTTACCTTGTCCTTGTACACCAAACTGTTGTCATATGCTCGGTTTCTGATCTCCACAAGTTCATTCAGATCCATCTCTCTCTGTTTCTACCCTAGGTGTGTGTTCCATTTGACCTTCTTAATTGTCCATTTGGATTTATGCACTAGCTCAATGGGCAAATGGCACGGCTTCCCAAACACCATTCTGAATGGAAAGGTTCCTAAGAGTGTCTTGTAAGCTGTACTATAAGCCCAAAGGACTTGATCCAAGATCTCAGATCAGTCCTTCCTGTCTGGGCGGACAAGCTTCTGCAATATGGTCTTAACCTCCCTATTCGACACCTCTGCCATGCCATTTGTCTGTGGGTGGTAAGGACTAGCGACACGGTGTTCGATGCCATAATCCTTTACGAGTTTCTTCACGTCTCTGTTCACAAAATGGCTACCTTCATTGGATATCAACACTTTGGGAATCTCGAACCTAGAGATGATGTGATCTCTAATAAATTTACAGACAGTCTTGCTGTCTGCGACAAAAACCGACTCGTCCGAAAAGGAGTCTCGAATAGGTGTATCATCAAAAGTATCCAGAATTTCGGGATGGGAGAGGTGATCAGCCACTACGTTCTTCTTTCCAGGTTTATCTCTAATGTCCAAATCAAACTCCTGAATGAGTAAAATCCACCTAAGAAGATGCGTCTTCACGTCCTTCTTTTCCATTAGGTATCGTGGTGATGTATGATCCGTGAACACAATCACCTTAGATCCGATAAGATGAGATCTGAACTTATCCAAGGCGAACGCTACTACAAGCATCTCCTTTTCGGTAACTGTATAGTTACGCTGCATGGTATTAAGCACTTTGCTTGCGTAGTGTATAGCAAACGGGACACCATCCCTCCTTTGTCCTAACACAGCCCCGACAACAAAATCTGAGGCGTCTGTCATGATCTCAAAAGGAAGAGACCAATATGGGGCTTGTGGGATCGGGGCATCCATGATCATCCCTTGAGGTTTCTTAAATGCCTCAAGACATTTATGATCGACAATAAACTCCATGTCTTTGCTTAGAAGCTCAGTTAGCGATCGATCAATTTCTGAAAAATCCTTGATAAATCTCCTGTAAAATCCAACATGCCCGGGGAATGACCGCAACTATTTTACATTGGTTGGTGGCTAGAGTCATCTGATCGCATACACCTTAGCAGGGTCAACCTCCATTCCTCTCTTGGAGATGACATGCCCCAACACAATGCCCTCCATCACCATGAAGTGACTTTTATCTCAGGAGAGCACCATATTAACCTCACAACATCTTTTGAGGACTCGGTCCAGATTTCTAAGATAGGAATCGAAGGATCGTTGTGGACCGAGAAGTCATCCATGAAGACTTCCAAGAATTCACCGACCATCTCAGCGAATACTGCAATCATGCACCTTTAAAATGTACCGGGAGCATTACATAACCCAAAGGGTATGCGCCTGAAAGCATAGGTACCAAAGAGGCATGTGAACGTTGTTTTCTACTGGTCCTCAGGAGCGATAGCTACTTAATTGTAGCCCGAGAACCTATATAAAAAGCAGAAGAATTCTTTTCCCGCTAATCTTTCTAAGATCTGATCAATAAATGGTAGGGGAAAATGGTCCTTCTTCGTCACAGCATTTAAGCGTCTGTAATCCACACAGACATGCCACGACGTGGGTACTCGTGTCACGATATCCTCTCCATCCTCATTGGTGGTCTTCGGAATTCCCGACTTTTTCGGGACAACATGGATAGGTGCCACCCACTTGGAATCAGAGATGGGGTAAATAAAACCCGTGTCACACCATTTCTCAATATCCTTCTTCACGACCTCTTGTAAATTTGGAATCAACCTACGTTGGAATTCACGAGAGGGTTTAGTTTCATTCTCCATGTAGATATGGTGCGAACACAGAGCGGGATTTATCTCGCGGAGATCGGAAAGCTCCATCCTATCGCCTTGTAGTTTTTCTCCAGGATCTCTAGCAAGCGAGATTTCTACTCCGGTCAATCGCGAACTGATGATGATCAGAAATTTCCTCTCTTGTCCTGCAAGGAAGGCGTACTTAAGGATTGTGGGTAATAATTTAAGCTCTGGTAAGGTGTGATCATCAAGGAAATCTGGTTCAATCAACTCTGGTTCTGTGCTGGTAGTGGCTGAATCTATCTCTGAAGTAATTGCCACCAACTCATTCAGCTCTGGAGTCATATCATCAAAAGAATCCAAGCAATCGGTGAAAGCCACGCCCGACTCATCATCCTCATCTTCTGATTGTCCTAAAGAGGGAAGGACTAACATGCCCAGCTGGGCCTCTGTGTCATCGAAGATGTAAGGAGATGCATTCTCTGTAGGATCTGCGCTGTATTCGCTCCTAAGATTCTCGCAAACTGTCTTATGTACAAGATCTTCTCTAGAGGAGAGGGACTCATCGGTGCTAGCTGCCTAATGGTGTTTACATGAATGCAACTTGCTTCTGACGAAGTGTACTTGGTGCTAGATTCAAAATCTGGTCTCTGCCACCTTATCTGCTTCATCTCGAGTTCCTCATCTCCGCCTGGAGTTTGGAACTGAATTTTCTCGATCTTATAATCAAATAAGGCCCCTGCTATTGTAAAGAAGGGCCTTCCTAGAATGATCTGGGAATGTCTCCAATTTTGAGGGGTCTCCATATCAAGGATTGTAAAGTCCACCATGTAATCTCGACCCTCGACTTTGATGATAATGCTCCTCAATTCTCCCTTGGACCTCTTGGTTGATTTATCTGCGAATTGGAGTAAGGCTCTGGATTTCCTAAGAGGTCCTAGGTTTAGCCGCTCATAGAGGGTTGTGAACATCAGGTTAATTGAGGATCCATTGTCTAGGAGAGTACGTGCAAACACAGTGTCATCGACATGACTCACCACGTAATGGGCACCCGTATCCCTTCGCTTCCTTGGAAACACATTCTTGATGGTGCAAGTAGTGGCTACTGACAAAACGTGCTTCTAAATACAGCTTCTGGTTTTCCTGCTGACCCTAGTCGGTGTGCATCTCACCTTAAGATACTTCTGAAATGCAGGTGTCATATCCACATACTTATCAAAGGGGATTGTGACCTTGATATATTTGTTGCAGAATTCCACCATCTCAGGGTCATCTTTTTGGATTTTTTGGGTTTCTTCTTTCCACCCTTAAGGGCACGGGGGAAAGGGATGATGATAACTCAGATTCTGAAACTGAAAGATTCTCATTCAAATAGGAAACTGAGTTCTGTACAGGACGGGGACTCTGACTCTGACATTGACTCAGATTAAAAATAAATTCATGTGGCGAAACATGTGATGCATCTTCCACGACTCTTGGTGCGTCCTCCTCAGATGGAGGTGCGGGCTCCTCATCTGTTTCGCTTGATTCATTGCTGGTGCTCCTCTCCTTCTTCTTGCCATGGTGCTTTGAGGACCTGGAAATCCTCTTATTCTGCTGGTGGTGGTGACGCTGCTCCTCTGCCTCCAAGTTCTCCTCAGGTAGAGACTTGGCAGCGTCTTCCTCATATACCCGCACCTGATCAGGTACGATCATGGTCCTTCTACTCCTGAGGGACATATGATTCACATTATCGTACGAAAGGATCTTGTGTTCAGATAGAGAATAATCTGAATAGTATACCTGATCGCATGGTCGGTGCTGACCCTGATTCATGCTATTTGGGTTGGCCTGAACCTAGGCGGGAATTGGGGTCTTTGGTACCATCTGTTGATCTTGGTTGCGTGAGACACAATTCAGATTTGTTTTGATATCGAGGTAATCGTTCTGTATCTGCTGAACCCTATCAGTTAATGTCTGGATGGCTAAGGTGAGATACTCCAATTCACTAGAGGGTGGGGCTTGTTGTTGCTGACTAGAGGACGAGTGATTCGGTTGTCTATACTGGCCCTATTGGTCTTGCCGATACTGCTGCGGGTGGGACGGTGCGGTGTAAGGTGGTGGAGGGTCATGCTGGCCTGAGTGGAATGTGCGCTGTTGCTGGTGCTGCTGAGGCTGGTATCCTTGTCCAGGCTAGGACTGTACAAAGCGTGGTGCGGGGATAGAGCTGGTATCCTAGTAAGCTAGGGAAGGTTGGTGTGGCTGACCATTCCCTATCCTTGAATGTATGCCGATGGGGTCATGGCTGTATCATAGCCTGTTGATCTCTAACACCTACGGAGGCTCCTCGTAGGCTGACTCCGCTTGTGGGGCTGCATGCTGCTCCTACTGAGTGTACCATTGCTCCTCAACCCAGCTACTCTGAGGCCCCTACACCTGCTCCTATACAAGATGAACTCGATGTACAGGTACAGGTGGTGCAGAATGGGCAGGTAGTCGTATCGTGGCTACCTTACCAGTCAATTCCTCCACTTGAAACGACAATCGCGAAAGCGCCTCAAGCTCAGTGACCCTCTTGTGAATTTGCTCTACCATGGTGAGCTTATAAGCTATTATCCCCATGCCAGTGATTAGGTCATCTGTCAGATCCACTACAGTCCTCCTAGTTGTCTCATTAGATAGACTTGAGGGAGACAACTGATAGGCCCTGGTGACCTGAGATCTGCATGTTTCGGTCATCTGCTCCAGAATCTTCCATACAACATCTTCATTCTTATTCAGATAGATACCTCCATAGGATGCACTCACTAACCCCTACATTTCCTAGGTCATACCACATAACAAGGTCTGGACTAAGATCGCCTTGATAATGCCATGGCATGTGCATTTTTGAGTCAAATCATTGAATCTATCCCAGGCTTCATGGAATGGTTCATGGGGACCTTGAGAAAAGGTAGCGATCTTCTTCCTCATCCGGTTAGTCCTACTGAGTGGTTAGAACTTCTTCAAGAACAAATCTTTGAATTGCATCCAGGTTGTACATCTAACCTCGAGATTCTTCAACCAATAAGCAGCCTTATCTCCTAAGGCGAACGGGGTAGCCTTCAGCCTGATGTAATCTTGTCCAACCCTAGGGTGACTAAGGTTGTTGCATACCGGCTCAAAGTCTCTCAGGAAAGCATATGGTTCTTCAGTGGCATTCCCATTAAACTTCAGTAGCATACTAAGAAAATGGGGCTTCAGCTCGAACGCTTTTGGGGGCACCTCAGGTACAAGCCAACTATGTATCTCATTCTCAGCTGGGTTGTAGGAATCTACCATCGGTCGATCAATTCCACCTGCCTCAATCACATGTCCCATCCTAGCCATAAGATCTGCATTCAGCTGCTCGGCTCTAGCTAAACGGGCAAGGACTTGGTGCATAGGATCATCTCTGTGCTCCTCTTCGTCTGGTTGTTTCTTAGGCATCTTGGTTTATGGTTCGTCCTCTTCATCTGGGTAAAGAATGTGGTCTAGGTTAGAGGATGTAGTAAGGAAGACATTCTCACCGAGGCGATGGTTTTCCTCAGTGAGATGAGAGAAGAGAAAAGGAATGGTTTGAGGGTAACCGTCCTGAGAGTGGGGGATCCTGAACTCAAGAGGGTCATGAGCTCGGGTTGGCCCAAGTTGCGCTTGGGCTGATGAATACGAACTTCATGAGGGGTTTAAGGAGAGATTTACGAAGCGTGAGTAGATATCCCCCAGCCAGTCATCTTTGATGGCAAAAGGAAGAGTTAGGAGTATAAGTATGTAAAGATAGGATTTTACTCCTACCTAAAGCAAGCAAAATGAATCACAAACCCTGATTTCACACTCAACACGGTGAAGGACCCGAAATCGAGTCTGATTAGTCTGGTTGATTTTAAGTGTGATTTTTTAGACAAATAGCAAGGATTACGCAACCTATAGGGAAGTCAGCTCAAAGCCGGATGCGTCTCCCTTGTTTAACCTGTCGCCTAAGATACCAACACCCTTCCTTTCTTTGCTCCTATCCCTAGATGAGAATTCAAGGACATGCCCCTATCTACCCGCCGATGTAGGCGGAGGCTGACAAGGATTTAATTTCGCCCCTATCTACCTGCTGGAGCAGGCGAAGGCTACTAGCAATTTGTTGCAGTGCACTGCAATTTCACCCCTATCTACCTACCGGAGCAGGCAGAGGCTACTTGGCGCTGGTCAGTTGAACACATAATTCAGGGGGTACGTGATATGGAAGGCGGGGATTTTGGCTCTGCCTTAGGGTGTGCACAAACACTTTGTACCCTCACTCAACGTGAAATCAAGGTCAAGGTTATTCTCCCGCAAATAGAATTTCTGATTTCATTTTGATTTTTTGGTCAATTTATTTAGCAGTACCAATTTTAAGTTAGATGACCACTTGATTATTCCACACACAAGGCATGCCTATCGTCCAGTCCCAATCTCCTTTAATCCTAAGTTAGAAAACCGAGGAAGAAGGAGTCGAGAAAAGCCGATGCATGATAAAACAATGATGTATGCCAAGTTTAGAAGACTTACAGTGATCCTCGCGCTCTACATGCATGATGCAAAACAGAATTGGAATTTGGAATTATATCTATATGAATGCAAGCGAGAAAAGTCGCTCCTAGACAAGCAGTTCTATTAGCGAGTGAAGAACAAGTTAGATTTGGCTAAAGTCCTACAGTCTAAGTATGTCTTTTAGTGGTGAAGTGTGGTCCTAGATATTACGAGCACAAACAGTCCTAAGATAGCTCTAAGAGCTGCAAGTGCAGGTCCTATCCTACGTCAAGAAACCACACAACACACGGAGACTCTTTTTATTATTACTCACATGCGCGAGAACCCAAACGGGAATCACTGGAAATGTAAAACGTTTTTTACAAGTCCTCTCAAAGACCACTCAGTTCAATTCGATGCGGGTTCCTTGGCTCGCTTGGCGAAGCGCCTTCGATTCCTCGTATTCCTCGCATAAAAATAAATGATGGTCAGATAAAGGATGACACAAAATAAACAAATGCTGAAAATTGGACATAAAAAATATTCACAAGAAAAACCGGGAATCAGACTAACCGAGGATGTAAAACCTAAAATCTAAATTTTCTAAAAATTAACCTAAGTCGTGCCTCCCCGGCAACGACGTCATTTGAAAAGTTCATAGATTACCCTACCTAATTTAACCGGATTAAAAATTAAATTTAGTGATGTTCGTTGCAGTCGGGTAAAATCGGACTTATCAAAACAACTTTGATTAATAGTCAAATTAAACGCAAGCGACAACTTTTTTTATTTTACTTGGTCAAGCCCACGATCGAACTCAAGGAGGTAACTTTTTCCTTAGATTAATTCAAAGTCAATTCCGATGTTAAGTTTTCAGGAGAATATTTTTTTATTTTTTTATGTGATTTAAGAAATGCAGTGCAATTCAAGCCAAATTCGAGAGACAAAAATGTGAAGTATAGTCAAATTACGTCAAAAAATTATGAAACTTGGCCAGAATGTGAAATGCAATGAAATTAAGCTACTGCAATTTTTTTTGGAATTTTTCGACTCTATATGAATTAACTATGAATTAAAAATGAATGCAAGGTGGATTTTGCAAAATTAACACCAAATTAAATCATTTTCAGATACAAAAATTAACCTATATACTTCTATGTGATACAAATCTAGGAAAATTATTAGACCTAAAAAATGATGAATTTTTGACCTATTAAAAATTAATTAGGCAAAACACCAATTAATTTATTAAGGGCCACGTTATGTGTACCAATGATGCGATTTTTTAGCACAATGTAGAACTGTTTAAAGCAGACCTATTGTAATTTTTTGGTGATTTTTGGAGCAACAATTATTTTACTAAGCAATTAAAGGCACACAGTAGGCAAAGTACGCAATTTTCCATGAAAAGAATTATACTAAATTCCTCGAAGCTCACAAAAATGTAACAAACCTTCATAATGATACAGTACAAGTTTCTCTACAATATGCCATTTTTAGAATTAAGAAATGATGCTAAATGAGTGTTTAAATAAATGTACAAACACAGGGGTATAAATGTAAAATAGAAAATAAACTGATTGAACAGAAATGCGCTGACAGGGACTAAAATGCAATTACCGCTAATGGGGAGGGTATGGGTGCAAATTATCCACGTGACCACGTGCACCTCACGTGATGTTGCCTGGTGGGGACTTAAATGCAATTTCCAAAACATGCAGGTCCTCGGTTGCAATTTACCCAAACGTCACATGACAGAGACACGTCAGGTCAGGCTCAGGTGTTATGAGTAGGTTCAGATGTGGCTCGGGCATAGCTTCGGGAGTCGCATCGGCTTCGGATATGGATATGAAGGTGCTGGAGGCTCGGGACTGCTTCGATAGAGGCTCGGGTGCTCTGAGCCTAAAGGGGCGGAGAAGAGGCTCGGAGCGGCTACATGGCCTCCTGTGGTCCGTCAGATCTCAAGGATCCAATGGTATCTGTGCATCTTGGAAGAGGGCAACGTGGCGTACTGTGGGCCGTCCGATCAAGATGATTGGATGGTAACTGTTCGTCTGGTTCCTCCTTGCCGTCGCCTCCTGCGGCGGCTTGGTTGGGCTTCGGCAAAGGTCTGCTAGCTCCGTCGCCTTATATCTTTCTCAATGAAGACTCCGGGCTGCTCTTGAATGGTTGGGCATCATCATGGGAGTGCGGTGGAGCAGCTGGAGCATCTGGGAGACTTGGTGGCTGCCTGGATGCCGGAGACGAAGCATCTCGAAGAAGCTCTGGCGACTAGTCCGGTCGTTGAAGAATGGAGCACCCGCAAGGTTAATGACTAGCCAAAGCGTGGCGTGTGAGGTCTCATGGACGAAGTCGGGTGTTCGAGGCCTTATGGCATGAATAGGGTGAATGGTCAAAGTGCTCCTCCACCGTGAGGGGTGGAGTAGTGGTCAGAGCTGGCGATGGTTCGGGAAGACGAGCGGAGTGATGCACGTAGATGGTAGCTCCGATGCGAAGCTCGATCAATGGTCAGTTGAAGGTGATATTGAGCGAGGAGGTCAGAAAAATTCAGAGAAGTTCGGATGAGAAGAAGGGGAGGATCATAGAAGAAGATGGAGAAGTTTACCTGGAAATTGGGGCTCTAATTGGAGCCGCCGGTCGTCGCTCTAGGGCCGGCAGGTGCTCGAGCTCAAGCAGCTTGACGGTGAAGCTGTGGCATAACGAAGGTTCGCCATGGATCTCGCTGGAGAAAATCCTCTGTCGTCGCTCAATTTCTGGTCGAATCTCTATCACAAATCGGAGGAGTAGAGCTCAAGGGTCTCTCGTGCAAGGGCGGATGGGGGAAAAGGTGGTCGGAGATGGAGTATCTATAGAGCTGGAAGGTGGTGGTCTGGTGACGAAGGTCGTACTTGCAGGGAGGATGTGAAGCGAGAGGAGGGATATCGTGGAGAACGTGGGCTCGCGTGAGGATAGTGGAGGTTCGGGCTCCATCGTGGGGTGCTCGGTTGTGGAGAAGATGGATGGAGCCATGGTGGAAATGAGAAGGGGGAGACGAGATGGAGAAGTGGGCGAGGATTCTCCGGAGTTTGAAGACGGGTCCTCATCCGTTGGATCTCACTATCCAACGGCTAAGGTTTTGGTGCTAAATGAAGGCTAGGATATGCTCGATAGCGGCATGATCAAAGGGCGTAGAGGCACCATATGGCATGCTACAGTGAAGGCGCTGAAGGACGGACCAGATGTGATCTGGACCTCGATCTAACGGGTGAGAAATGAAGCGGTGTGGGCGTTGAGATGAGGTACCTGGAGAAGAGATGGAAGGCTATGATGGAGCCACGTGGCAAGATGTGGTGAAGGTGGAAGTATGCGGTCCAGATGATCTATGAGCTTTGATCGGATGGTCGATGATCCAGCGGAGAGGAGTGGCTAGGATGAAGGTGCCTAGAAGCGATCGTATGGTGTTGGAGCTTTATACGTGACACAAGGAGAAGAAGGCGCTCATGGACGGTTCAAATGTCTTCTGAAGGATGATCGGGTGGTTGATATCAGAGGCAGGAAGAACGATGGAGATCTAAAGCGAGAGAGAGTGATCCAACGACAGATAGAGTGGGCCGCATGGTGCGCAAGGACTAGGTTGCGTGGCGCAACCAAATGGTGCCATGTGGCCCAATCAGATTATTGGGACAAAGAAAGTTAAATAAGAGGGAGAAGATTGTCGAATTTGGAAAAACTCAAAACATGAAAGTTGTAGATCTCGATGAGATCTACAATTTTCATAATGACAAAAACGGATACGGGGTCAAATGAAGAGATAAAATACAAGGGTGAAAATATCAATATGTATAATATACAACAAGGGCCTAAAACCCAAGTTTTGCATACGAACTCTGATTTTAATGAAATTCATTTTATTTTGAAGGTCTTTGAATGTATATTACTTTAAAAGGGAGTAGACCTAAATCGGATATTATATGAGAGAGATATACACATTTTAAGGTTCTTAGTCTGAAACTTGGATTTGGGTTTTATTGGTCGATTTTACAAGTTAGTATTTTTTGGTATTTTTCCTGTATTAGTGTTAGTAATATATATACTATAGAGTTGGTTTTATTGGATTTGTTGTTAGTAACAAATATATACAGTTTGTATTTACAGGTGATATTTACAAGTGAATTGGGCTTCTTATTTAATGCAGATATGAATGCTAAAATACAGATATTATTTATGCATGCATGAATGCTAATTATACAATATAGGTGATGAAATGCATCTAATTACTCAGGAACATGGCTCTATTTTTAACTTTTAGAGTGATGAATCACAGATTCATCAGTCCTCAAGTAACATGTAGATGTATTTTTACGGTCTGTACTTACACCTATAATGGATGAGAGTAGATGCAACTAGTTGTATGAACTCGGGACTGTCTTTGCGAACTATTTCAGCACATAATATCCCGCTTAATCTTCAAGATTGTTTTATCATTAAATTTAAAATTGAAAGGATAAGTGGTCGAACCCTGATGTGCCTTCATAAGTGTCGAGTGGGTGAAGCTACGTGTTTGTTTTGTGTTTGAATTGTGTGCGTCAAAGACCTTGCAGTTGCAAGCAAATTGTGGTTCATAAATCATTCCATCCCTCTCTTGAGAAGATGTCGGCACAATGGTCTTCCTACCCGATCTCCATGACCATGTCCCGATATCCTTCTTCTCATACTTTCTAGGGAAACATGGTCTTTAAACATGGTCCCCCTCAACCATCATTCTCTTCCCTCCCATACATCCCACCCTATGCCCACACTTCTTCATGGAATAGATCTCTCTCATATTTTGATAATCTTACAGATGCGAGAGAGTGAGCAGAATTGAGGATAGAAAATAGAGTAACCAATATTGATAGAGAAACACAATTTCCAGTTACTATGGACTTTAACCTCTTGAACCATTCCCTACTCAGGTTGACTATTGTCCTGAGTGCGACCAATTTTCCTTCGACAATTCACGAGAAAATCAGAGTCGAAGAGATGAGATTCATGAATATACCATAACAACTATGAATAATCAATACTCTACTCAAGGTTACATATTGGAATCACGACATATGGAGAATGATTATTCAATCACAAGTCATGAGATGTTTGAGGATAAGATTGCTTAGATCAATCATAGAGCAAATGCTTTGACTGAGAAAATATATGACCTCATCCAGTCTATGCAGAATCAAGAAGAAGTCAGGCCACCACCTTGTGAACCACAAAATCATCATGTAACTCACAATCAGCCACAATCACTACTGATCTCTGACCCCCTACCGACCATATCCCCAAAAATGCCAAAAAAATAGAAAAAAATAGAAAATTCCAAAAAATTGGACAATTCTGAAATGGAAGTATTTCGCAAGAGCCTGATCTTAGAGCTTCTATTGATCAAGGCCATAAAATATGTGTCTGATCTTAAACAATTTGTGAAGAGTCAACTAAATCCTAAAAAGATGGGCAAGAAGCAATCCAAGACTGAATATCACATCATATCATATCTGTGATCAGTTCTTTGGTGATGAATCGAAAAACCAAGAGCCGCAAAATCAAGCGGTTGACTCAGATTATGTGTGAAATTGAGGATTCTACATTCACTCATGTTCCGTTAGACAACAACTCCACATTTAACATCCTCCCAAGTCTGTCTTTGACCAACTCAAACTCGGGCAACTAAAAAAGACTAGGATGATCGGTCAATTGCCTGACTGATCCACCAAAAGGCCACGGGGGATTGTTTCGGTCGTCGTAAACTTTCGAGGTAACAAACACAAAATGGAATTTATTGTCCTTGACATCGAGCACCACAGAGGATTGTCTGAGTCTCCTATCATTTTAGGAAAGCTGTTCTTAACCTCCGCTAAGGCAATTGTTGATTGTGAGACTCAGGAAATCAAGTTTCCGAACTTAGACCACAATACAAAAAGCCTCAATGACACGACCTGCTCTTAGGAAACCTGACTTGAAATTGTCAGTTGATATCAGGAGATAAACAATTCACATGATCAGACATCTCATCACGAAACACAGACACAAACCCTAGGAGAGTTACCTGAGAGACTGATTGTTGGACAAACCTCTAATTCTCACCCTAATATAGCTCCTGTGAGGAATCAAGATTTTGGAGCTTATGATGAATTGGACCATGTTTCTGATGAACGCCATGATTATATAAGTGGTCCAATTTTTGAGTTGGCAGCAATTCATGAGATACTTTAACCATACAAGGAACCGATTCTAGAAACCTCAGATGTCACCAAAATTCATGAATATCAGGAAGTGACATCAACATCCACAGCCAGCAATTACAAAGCCACCAGGAACATACTCCCTCGCCCGAAGCCGCATATGACCCTACAAGAATTGGTCGACTTTTACATGGATTCAATCAACGAAGAACTCATAAATACCACATTGGTTACTCAAGATAGGGAGATGAAGATTGCCCATCTTCCTCCCAATGCTTCTCAAGGAAATAAACTGATCAAGAACGTCACCTTTGACCTTAGACACCATGTGATTTCTGAAGAGTCCTTGTCCGGTCCTGAAGTGGTTCATCAGGTAAGTGCAATAAGTACAACTCTTATCAAAGGACACTTACCTCTGGTTGACAGTAGTTGGAGATCATCTGTGTATGACTACTATTCTTCTGTGGACGACTCTAATGATGGCTGGTCCTCTTCATCCTCCCCCTCTTCACCCCGTCCACATCTCCATACTATCTCCCGCCACACTCTCACAAGAAGGTTCGTCGCAAACCTCCTTGACCTTGTACATTTGTAAATCTACGGGGTTCCCCATTTGTAATTATCTGATCATGCTTAGGTTGACCTGAACCTAAGTATTGGGGGACTGGTACCATTGTGTATACTTCACTTCTATTCTTTTCCCCTCACCCTCGACTACCTCATTTCATGCTTTTATGTTATGCTTAGTCCCTCAAAAGTCTAAGTATAGGGGGCAAGTCGATTTCCATTTCTTTTTCGCTCAACTATACTTAGTATGAGCTATGTCTGCATTTCATTTCGTGCCATGAGGACATAGCACAAGCTAAGTACGGGGTGCATTTATATATATTCTACATACTTTATCCATAGCTCGTACTTTAATTGTTTTCATCTAAAATCGGGTATGGGTACAAGTAGTGTTTATTATTTATACTAAATTCTTTATTTTAAAAATACCTAGTTTTCAAAAAACACATAAAAAGGCAAAAACAACAAAAAACAACAAAAAACCAAAAAACCCAAAAACAAAAACCTTTTTGCATAAAAAATCACTCATGTTCTTGCATTTCATTAAGCATCTCATGCATCCTTTAGTTGGTATATTCCTGACACATTCACTATCACTCAAGGCTTGAGGATTTGAGGACACTTGATCTCTGAGATCTTGAGAGTCTGATTTAGCCAGCCTTAGTCATTAGGGTTTTGAAACTTAATAATCTACACTTCCCTAGTTTGAAGATTTGAGCGCTATATTGCACTCTTCATCTCTACCTTCTAAAGAATATGATCAACACATCACTTTCACAACTGCATGATTGATGAAATGAGTTGAGTTATCACTTGAGGAACTGGGACTGGTGATTTGAGTCTAGACCCGATCTAATGATGCTCGAGGATGGGATAAAGTCAATGAAGGCTTCAAGAAACCTAAGTGTCAGGAAACCCTAGCAGTATGTGAACAAGTTTGTATGATATCGTTTGATATTTACCTATGTGCCAGGGTATAATGAAATCTAAATAATTATTGATTAGTGCGCACAAACTCTCAGTAAAAGAAGTGGATCTAGCCGAAAAGAAAAGAACGAAATATTGAAATAAAAAGAGCTCTCAAACACAAATTCAAATTACAAAGAGCTTCAACTAAAGGCGAGCGATCCCAATCATTTCAAAGTATGTACTTGGACCAAACACTATTAGGAGCAAGGAATCAGGCTAGCACCAAAAAATGGCTCTACATCGTATAGTGATACAAGTCTGGGTGTCGAAGGTATCTTAGATACTCAAAAGAGACACACACTGATGTAATTCCAGGAAAACAAGTGCAGATGACTCCAAATTCTCTTGACGGACACATTGGTCAACAACAAAATACATGTATTGAGTACCAAGGCACTCAAGAGGATCCTTATTCCAATGTGAGGGAGAGAAAAATATACACAATCCTATGCCCTTCATCACCTGACCGTCCATCTACACTTTCAAGTATGACAAACTAATGAGACGGTTGATTAAAGCAAGAACCAACTTATTCCCTGGTGTTGAGGATTAAGATCTAGAGGAGAGTCTCTTGGACTAGAACCTTAGGTGACATCTTGACTCAACTCTCATGATTGTAGTACATTAAAAGTCATATCCTTATAATTTATGTACAAACAGAGAGTTTGATAATTAGAGAAGTTGGATTCCTTTTGATTAAAGCATGGTTGAGCCCATGATTTTAAGATCACTCAAATTAAGTGTCTTCTATGAATTGATTCTTGAAAATTCACATGCACAGTCGGGGATTTATCCAACTAAGTCATTCATTCGTTGAAGCTCGGAGACGAACATTGTTTACGTATAGGGATATGATGAATCTCATATTCAACAAGCTAAAATTGGTCAATTAGGCTATGTTCCTCAAAATGCATATGCATTAATCATTAATATTGCATCATTAGCATTCATACATGTGTAAATAATATTCACATTTCATCATACATAATTGCATAAAATAAGGAACCAAAATCCAAGTGTAAATTGACCTAAAAAGCAACTAACTTTCCCAATTTTTATTTAATTCATACTAATTCCGATAGAACTAAAATCACTTCCATTGTATATATATTACTAATAAGAATACATAAAAAATATAAAAAATTGCTAACTCAAATAAATAACAAATAAACCCAAAATCTAATTTCACATCAGACAGACTAAAACACATATCTTCCTCATACAGTGCCCGATTTTGGTATACTCACTTTTACTTCATTTTTAAATACCTTTAAAACAAGACTAATTTCATAAAATTCGAAGCTCATATGTGAAAGTTGGGTTTTGGACCTCTTTTGCGTATTTTATCTTTTTGTGATTTTTACCCAAAGTTTTTATGTACATATTTATCCTATTTTATTTTGTTTCCATTTCATTTATGTTCTTTGATGAAAGTTTTATCAAGCAACATAAAATTTCAAATCCAAATCAAGACTGAAATAAAAGAAACTGAATGTGTCTGAGTGACCTTTGTGAGCCTATACAAAAATATCTTATTTTGTACTTCTATTTTATTTCCCAATTTTCTTATTTACTAAAAATCCAAAAAAATAGATTAATATGTAATCAGGTGTCTTTTAATTTGTCTTATTTTTCTAGATTTTTTATCCTCTTTAAAAGTCACAAAAAAATTGCAAAACTCCAAAAAACGATTTTCTATACATATGGAGAACCATCAAAAATACCACTTTGCACATCTGACCTCTTTTACTCCCGGTTCCTTCATGAAAACTGTAGATCTTGTCAATACAAACAACTTTTGTGTGGGAAACTTTGATATGAGGTTTCCTTGTATTTCTTTTCTATTTTTCTTTCCCTTTTAAATTTTGAATTTTGTTGGGTGACACGTGGCAGCCTCTCTGCAACCGTTCCCCTACTCCCTCCGCCTTCCTCGGAAAGGTCGTCACCACTCCCTCTCCCCTTCTCCAACCGTTACGAGGCAGACCCCTCGCCTGCATAACCGCCATCCCCATCCTTTAATGCCCCAGCTCCAGCCTCCTCTAAGCCTATTCGCCATTACAAAGAGTGAATGGGCTTAGCTTCCTCCTCCACAAGGTGACAGTCGAGGTGCGAGTTGAAGGCAACGACATGTCTTTCTTCACAGTGAGATCCAAAGCTCTTCGAGCTTTGTTGCAGCAGCTTTAAGACCTGCAACGCTTCACGGAAGATTTACCCTTTCCCTGGAGGTGACAACCCCAGGTCGAGTCTCGCTCTGGCCAACCACACACAAGCGACCACCACCGCTTCGACCATCTCAGCAACCTCCACCCCCGGCGTATTTGTTTGCAGGTTCATCGCCACACCTTAGATCCACTGCCTTCACTCCATGCTCCACCCTTCGCCATCCACCCAACATCTGTCCTTCCACGCTCAATCACCCGAACGCCACTGATTACACACCGCCTCTTCACAGACGCATCGCCCAGCCACCCTCCAGCTGCTCCGGCTCGTCGTATGCTCCACCCGACGCCTTGTCGCCCTCGTGCTCTGTCGACAACCACCTCTACGTTGTCGCCCCTCCACCGCCTCCCTCTATCCGTCGTGTGTCGATGAGAAAGGGACCTGCGGGCCACCTATGTACGGCCCCCGCCGCCGCACTCCTCATTGCCTCGGCCCTCGACCACCAACAACCGTTGGATCAAGGGCAACCCTTGATCAAACGACTCAGATTCTGTTACTCTAGCCTCCCCGAGCCTCCCTCCACACCTCGAGATTCGAGCGTGCCGAGCATTTCCTTCGAGCTGGACGAACTGCCTCTCGTGCACGATGTGGAGGCTTGTGCTGAGCCTCTGCCACGTCCATCCAAGCCTCCAGCCTCATGTGCCCAGCACATGCACCGCTGGGAAAAATTACACTGACAACCCTGGATTTGGAAGAAATCACGTGGATTACCCTACCTCAGGATGCACATGTGGTGCACATGCATAGTGGGTAAATTATGCTCACACCCCCGCATCTCCAGAATTTTTCAGAAATACCCCTCTTGGGGTATTTTACAGGAAGGCCCCTCCTACTTTTGGAAACTATAGATAAATCCCTCTAAGGACCACATTGCAAGAAAACTTTATTTTTATTTACAATTTAGTCCCCAGATCTTTATTTTAGCATAACTTTCTCGTTCGGACTCTGATTTTAGCGCATAATATGTCTTTTTGAAGCTTGCTGAACATTTTATCACATTATACACTTTATGGATAGATCAGAAGCTCATTATTGATGATAATTTTTTGATGAACCTTTTTGATCTATGCATGCTGCATTCTGACTTATTTGTGTAATTAGTTATTGAGAGATATATTGACTGATTTTTGCAGGGACTCGATTGTGGGGATTTGAATTTGATTACTTCTCTTCGATAATTGATCATACTCTTTGAGAAATTTGCAGGGACATGAATTAGGAGGAATTAATTCACAATTTATGAGATGAAATTTATTTGAGGAGATCTAATTTGACGAATCTTATTGATTATTTTTTAGGACTCATTCAATGACAGATTGTGAGATTTAATTCCGTATTATTAGTGATCATTCTTTGAGGATTAATCACGGGAACATTTGGAGTCAAATTGACAAGCGGTCTCTTTATCACATGATTAATCTTGGATATATTGGTCATTTAGCATGAAGCTTGGATTCGCTTCGATAGATATCTTTGCTCTTTTGATATGTGATTTCAATTAAGGATTAACTTACTATTTTAATGAGGATTACAATTAAACAAAATCACAGATCCCGAACTTCATCTTCTTTGCTCGCATTTGCATCATTGCATCTCATTCCTTCATTTTTATTTTATTCCTGACAGAGATATTAACATGTCATTTAATTAATTATCTAAATTAATTTAAAACCATGCAACTAAAAATCACAGTTCCTTGTGTTTGACCTTGGTAGACTTATCAAGTAAAAATTCTCCACAACATTCAAAATTTGTAGCTTTTGATCGATTGAATTTCGTCTCCTATACTACAATTATCGACAATTAAAGATGCGATTTTTGAGATCATCAGAGTGGAAAATGAGTGCGGGCCTGTTGGATCTTTTGATACAACAACGAAGAAGAGGGTGCAAATGGAAGGTCATGATCTGATCCATCGGGTAGATCCGATGGTAAATAAACAAGGCGAGGGATCATAAAGGGTCAGGCCACGTGGCTAGCAGAGGGGGCACCACGTGGCCCAATAGGAGAAAGGAAAAAGAATAGAACAAAGAAAAAATCTAAAATAAATATTTACAAGCTTCAAATGAAAAAGTATAAAACATGAAAGTTGTATATCTTTTTGAGATCTACAAGTGTCATGTTGAACAAAAAGTCAAAATAGGTCATATATACATACTAATATTTTTGTAATTATGGGATTAAAAATACTTTCTTTTAATTTCTTTTGATTTTTTTATTTTTTATTTGTAGTTAATGTCACAAATATGTACAATATTAATCTATTTTTCTGGGATTTTTAATAATTAGGAAACACAGAAAATAAAAGAAGAATAATAGGATAAATTACATATATTAATCCTGATTAATTATGTGCATAGATTTAGTTGTTAAAGTTAGCAAATTAGGGTTACCTTTTATTAAATGGTTTAAGTAAGAGGAGTAATAAATAAAAGTTATGATGATAAGGCATGGATTTATCACATTCCTGATATCCTTTGTACACCTAAAATGTGACTATAGGGTATAATAGTCCTCCCTCTCTATGCCTATCTCTTATAAAAATGTTCAGATATCACATTAGAGCGGTGTGAATTGGTTGAAATCCTAGTTTTCAATTGTCCATACCCTTACCCATATGCATGCCCATACCCCTCCATACACTCTTACATGCCCATACATTTCTTCGTACACTCTTACCCACCCATATGCATGCATATATTCCTCACACACTTGCATACATGCCCATACACCCCCATGCACTCTTACATTCATGCCCACATTGCACCATACACTCTTACACATCTACATACATACAAATATTCCTCACGCACTTGCATACATGCACAAATACACCCATACACCTACATTCATGCCCGCATTGGTCCATACGCTCATACACACCCATATGCATACTCATATTACTCATATAGTTGCATACATGGCAAATTTACCCCCATAAACTCTTACATTCATGCTCACACCCCTCTATACGCTCTTACCCATCCATAGGCATGCACATATTGTTGGACATGCGAGCCCACGGCGAGCCATTATGCAATAAATGTTATTGCGAATATCATTCCCTGATCTGAAATGAAGAATAACTAACTTTCATAATAGGTCCATTAGTACAATTAGGGTTATGTACCATGGCCATCTTAATAATCATACAGTTGTTGATTCAACTATTGAATCATAGAGGCTGGTGCTTGGATGAATATCTAAAGGGTTAGATTGAGGACTCATCAAGCATCGTCAACTAATTGTTAAGAGATGATCTTTAGCCTGAGTAGGAGATGGCAATCCTTATCTCTAAAGGTTGATATCTGACCGGCCTCTTCATGCAGGTCCTCTGCATAGGAATAGAGATTCAAAGTTGTCAGATTAGTTAGGTCGAAGAGTTGACTTAATGAGATCGAGATAACCAAAGTCCTATATCGTATGCTGTCACGATACATGCACACATCCTCTGACCGGAGATAGATGTGTTACTATATCTCTGAATATGTACATTTTGCAGACCAATAGGTTGATGACCTAATCAAGGTCTATACACCGGTGAGCTGGTGTGTATATAAGGACATATGAGTAATATGATCTCTCAAAGGGATCATACAGGTTCACATGTGAACCGGGAGACATTAGCTCACTCATGAGGTATTGGGACTGATCAAATTCCATGCATGGTCGTCAGGCTTTGGAAGCATGACATGAATTTGAAGGTAAAGATATATGCTTTGTGAAAGCATATGATCTATACCAATTCTCAATGACCAAGATTGAGAAACTTGGTGATCAAACCCTGAAGATGACAATGTAAAAGTGATCTATATCTTCAGGATGATCATAGGTCTTCCAGTATGCAGGATGTACATGTGTTGGGAATACCTGAGGGTGATGTCATCATAAACAATTGTATAACCATGACGCTTCCATTCCGAGGGAGTGATGAAACATGTTTGGATTTTAGCGACTCCTCTCAGTAGAGAAGTGACCTAATGCATTGGACATTGATCTGAATGAGATTCAGATACAATGAGAAGATTAGGTTTACGATCTTGATTTAACCAAGCATCTATGGGAGGTCCATGAGATCTCGATTTGAGATGTGATCTCAATATCCAAGTCACTATACGGGGAACGATACAATCATCCTGTCCTTATCTCCAAGTATCTGCGGAGAAATAACATTATTCTTGAAAGGGTTCAAGAATAATTTCATAGTTGAAATATATCTAAGCATTAAGAGAATGAATTAAATGTGATTTAATTATCTTGATGTATGTAGAAAACTATCCAATATAATTAAATGTGATTTAATTATTGTGGATAAGAATAATGTGGATAGCAATATCCAATTATTCATAATATATTATAAATGTGATTTATAATGTATTAGAGAGAGATAATTATAATTTATATTTGTTAATTAATTATTGATGTGTATTGGATACACATTGTGTAATTAATTGAAAATGTAAATTATGTTTTGTTTTGGGTTGTGAATATGATTCACAAATTTCCAATGGCAAGATTGCAATATTCTCAAAATTAATTATGAATTATTTTTGAAGAATAAATCACAACAAAAGTTGTTGGATTAAATAATGGAGATTTCCATGGAGATATGCAATCTCATGAAATCTCATGAGATTGCTCCCACTTGGAATCAAGTGGACGACCACCATGACCAATATGGAAATTGGTGGCCATCCACCATAATCCATGGGGATACAATCTCCATGTTGGTTAATGTCCTTTATTTAATTGGTTTAATTTAGGACTGGTTTATATTTTATTTTTCAAATATATTTGATCTAAATTAAACTATTAGTTGTTGGCTTTTACCAACAACAATCTTGACCATTGGATTAAACATAAATCAATATCATCCATTGATTTTATGTGTCCCATGGATTGAGATCCATGGATCCCCAAATCCTATAAATAGAGAGGCATACCATGCTCTCTAAGTCTATGCTTTTAAGCACATCTCTCTCTCTCTCTCTTATTCTACACGTCAACCCTCTCCCTCTCTCCTTGGTGGCTGTCCACCAAACCCTCGAGGAGAAGGCCGTCGTCGCCCTCGCCATCGCGCCGCCTCCTCGATGTTCTTTGGTTCTCCATCTTCTTTGGAATGCTACGCTCACGAAGAAGGTGTTTGATCTCGTACAATGAGATCAGGAGTTCACCGTGCTTGGATCATCTAGTTGGATTGCGAGGATCACGCGGTTCATCCCCGCGCTCGCAAGCGTCTTCTCCGGCGATCGGACTTGAGATAGGAGGTCTCTTTTCATAGAGACTCGATCAAACATGCTTCAGGAGGTATTCCTTTATACTTGTTGTGGTTATAGATTAAATGATCCGAGAATCGTTCTTGGATCATGTGGTTTCATTGCATAAAATATTTTAAATTCCGCTGCACAGATCAACTAGTGCGAGTAGTCGTTCTTCGGCGTATTAGATACGACGATCACTCTTCCGTGATGCGCTTGAGGATTAAACCATATCCTTTAAGTGGTATTAGAGCCATGTTGAAGGTTTTGGATACGATCCGCAAATCTAAGACGACTTGGGTTCGTTAAGGTCGCGAAAGTTTTTTGTCTCATTTGATTTTCGTACATCTGTTTAGTGAATAAATTCGGCCATGTTTAAAATGTTTAGATACAAATTAATCACTTGCATTTTTTCCCATTAAATAAGGAAACCATAGGATCTAAGTTTACGTAATTTTGATTCTGTTTGCTCGAGATATGGTTGTTTTAATGAACATGTATTCACTGTTGCCGGAACTGCGAATCTTAACATAATTAATGAGTTAATACTGTTTTGACCTGCCTAGAAATGCATAAAATATCATTATGTTCTGTCCTAAATCAAATTAGAAATCTTTGAAAATTGATTTTGTCTAATTTGGATTTAAATTGATTGAGATATGCCATTTTTAGTAAGTAGGGGTCACTGCTGAAATTAAAGTCCTAATCAAGAACCATGTGATTGTCAATTAGTGAAATTAATTGTTAATTTCATGAAATATCTATGGAAAATATTTGAGAAATATTTAATGATGATTATTTCCTTAATTGACTTGGCCTCAACCAATAAATTGATTAGATTTGATCTAGATCATAATTGGAAACACAATCATCAAACTCCTTGCTTGAATATGATTGGGAATTTATCTAGCAAATTTCTTTATAATAAAAAAGTATTTTGATTATTACTATATGGTATAATTTCGGTTGAAGAACCGATGATCATCTCAAGTACAAAGTGATTGGCTCGACATTATTTTTTCCCGAGGCAGATATGGTATCTAGTTGGGGATCGCTGGGGTAGCGGGTCGCACCGGTTGCGGTCTGTCCCACTCTCGTCGGTAATGGCCATGGCAACGGGTAGGGAATGAATGATGCTTGAGAGATCATGATGTATTTTTTTAATTATTAAAATTCGAACTAAAACGTACTTTGAGAAAATACCATATATATATTCAAGCAAAAATAATCAAGTTTGTTGATTGAATTGGATTGATAATTAATTTAATATGATTGAATTAATTATGTCCAATTGAAACACTCTATTATGAATAGAGTCATTATTTCCCTTGGAAGAATTAATTATATGAATGTGATTCGTGATAATTGATTAAAATTTGAATAAGAGGTGGAGGATCACATAAGTGACATCCATGGTCTCCCACCAAGGCGAAGGGTTTCCGTCGCCAGGGATTGCATATAGGAGACGCATGTCCGAAGTGACAGCTCCTATATGCAAGAGCATCTGGATCGGGCTCTTTGCTTCTCGAAAGAGCAAGGCCAGTATGCGTATTGACCCCAGTATCGTATCCTCATATTATTGGGGCGATATTGGATTGCGCATAGCGAGTACTATTCATGTTGACGGTTGGTTCAATTAACAATGAGTCAACATCACCTTAGGGGTGGTGGGCCCGGGTGTTAAAAACCGAATTGAGAAATGCATGTTGGACTTGCAAGGCGGAATGTGTTCCCGCTTCTCTTTATTGGAGTCGCAGATTCTCATATTATTGGGATGTGACAAAGACAAGGAAGGAGATCCCAGATCTTGCTTGAGATATAATGGTAAATATATCTCTTACATTGAAAGTGATTAAGGGAATGAACTTTCAGTGTTGACAAGGCAAGACAACTTTGATATAAAAACTCCTAAATCAAAATAAAATATGTATATATATAGACACTTATGCAAATTTCTTATTTCAGATAATCATTCATTAAACCCACTCAATGTTATACTCAATAATAACCAGTAAAATATCATGGATTGGACTCATGATCCAGATATTGTACTTGTAGTTGGACACATAATGTATGTGTTTGCAATGTGCAAGTTTCCTCATAATAATGAGGAGTGACAATTAAATAGAAAAAAGGACTACAACCCTAGGGTTTATATGTCTCTATAATCTTGATCTCCCATCAAATGTACTTTGGAAGTGACATGTCGATGATGATCGCAATTGTCAAATAATGCTTATAAAATTCTAAGAAGATGTTATGGCATACATATGTGCTCTTGACATTTAATCATGAATGAAATAGTTCACTGCAAATGCAGAATGGTGGCTCTATAAGAGATGATGTGTTCAAAATGTTTGAATACCTACCTGAACTTAAGTCTTTAAGAGTTAAGATGTTTGTAGACATGATGAGTGTCATCATTCTACTGTCTATACTCTAGTCATTCATGAAGCTTCATAATATTCATATTGTATGAATTTAATGAAGCATGTATAAATGTCGAAATGCTCTCACATAGAATTCTTTTGAATTCAGCATAAGAAATTCTTTGTCTTGAACAATGGTTGTTTGTAGATAAAGAGAGCACAGTGGAAGCGTGGGTCGGATCCGTGTGAGAAGGAAAGTCAAAGAGTTGATTGTACTTCTGTGACTTCCATATGACATCCAAAGAGTTGAATAAATGCCAATACTGCAATAAGTTGATGTGTTGATAGTATGAATATCAAGTCTGTCTAAAATCCTTAGTAAAGGACTCAGATAGAGCATCAGAATAATCTACATATAATCATTAACTTTGACTTACTTATTTCATGAAATAAAGTCTGATAATTGTATCCCAATCTTCTAATGACACTTGCAATTGGTTGCATATATATTAGAAGATTAGAAATCTAATCTTAAGGTTTAATAGTCATCTACATGGATATTGATGTAATTGTTGCAACAATCTCTGTTGGATTGATAGACTTCTTAATTTCAGTGGGAGAGCCCTTAGTCTTAGAGAATGTCTCTATGACCTAGATATTAGAATACACTCATTGTTTGTTTCTAAATGTTGGAAATAAACATGAATTCTGGAATAAACCTATCATAAAAAATTATGATAGATATATTTCAGACAGTAATCTGGCATCTAGTGGACTCTACTAAATTAGAAATTTAATGGATGGTTCATTAAGATTTCTAATACTGAAGTTAAACCTTATAAGATCAATAGGAGGATAAAGATCATTTGACAATGATTTGGCATCAAGTTTTGGACATATGCCGGTTGATTTGATCAATAGACAAGTAAGAGATGAAACTTTAGACTGCCTAAAATTTCAAATCTTACATACTTATGAATATTGTATTTAAAGTAAAATGTCCAATACACTATTTTTTTTGGGAAAAGTGTAAGATGTCAAGGTATTCTAGATCTCATACATATTGATGTATGTGAATCATCTATATCATAGTAAACATTATGGATATGTGATATCCATTGATGATTATGTATGATATGAGATTTCTTCTCTTCACCTAAGAAAACTTTGAAATGTTCAAAGATTTTATAATTTCGGTTTAGAACCAAATTTTGAAGAATGATGAAATGAATTTGATCTAACCTAGGTAGCTTGTACATGTTATATAAATTCAAAGAATACCTTATAGAGATATGAATATCATTTCTATCTCAATCTTCCTAACACACCTAAACTCAGTAGAGTTGTAGGGAGATACAATTAGATCATGTGTGACATGGTTTGATAAATGATTAATCTTAGCATAGTTATCTCTTAGTTTCCAGGTATGTATGTAGTAGAGACTACATTATATATCCTTAATAAGATTCCTTGCAAGTAAGCTGGAATCGAGCACTAGAGAGTGCTACTTCATTAGGAAAATAAAGGATGGTATTGGATACCTACTTTATGACCTTGAGATTCTTAAAAGATCTCATCTCTGAGAATGTGATTCTTAGAGGTTAAGACTCTTGAGAATCAAGATGAAAATGAAGTAAAGGAACTCATTGATTCTTGGTATGATAATGAGGCTCCTGAAATAGGAAACTAAAAGGATAAGTGAAGATGAAACATTAATACCTCTTCAAATGAGTTTGAGGATGTATTACATGTGTCAGTTAAGTCTGACAATGATCGGACTTCATGTGATGAAGCTCCTGAGGATCATGACATGGAAAGATGGATGTTAGCAGTAAAAGTCTAAGGTAGACTTCATATACAAGCGGTGTATATGGACCCTCGAGGATCCACCTATATGGGTAAGACCCATAAAGGTGTAAATGGATCTTCAAGAGAAAGGGAATCTGATGATAAGGTAGAGACCTTCAAAGCTCAGTTCGTAGCCATGAGCTACACACCAGAAGAGAAGACATTGCTTGCGATGAGACTTGCCCTTTGGTGACCATGCTTAGACCCATCAGAATATTGCTAACTATAGCTTCACAACTTGACTTTGACATCTTCGAGATGAAAGCCAAGATTGCATTCCTTTATGAATACCTCTCCAAGGATAATCATAAGTAGTAGCCCCAGGGCTTTGTGGTTGAGGAAAGCAAGGTGTGCAAGTTGAATAACTCCATCTATGGACTCAAATAAGCTTCTTGTAGTTGGAACATAAGATTTGATGAAATTATAAATGTTATGATTTCAAATAGAATCTTGATGAACCATGTGAAGCTTAGTGGGAGTGCCATTGTATTCATCGTGCTAAATGTAGATAATATCCCAATCATTTTTAAAATGATATAAGGATGATAATAAATGTTTTATAGACTAGCTATTACATATCTTGAAATATGATTTCAAGGATACCTCTTAGATCTTAGTTCTGAAGTTGTTCAGAAGCAAAGAGAAGAGGATATTGGGACCGTCACATTTGTAGTACACCTTGGACATATTCCATTCTTGAAAATTCCAAGAAAGGCTTCCTTCCCTTAAGATTTGGTACTGACCTATCTAAAGGTATAGCACCTCAAAGAGTTGAGGAAGTGAATGCTAGAACTGCTTGCACTTGTGCATCAGTTACAAAAAGTTGAGTGTATGCTAGATGTGTACAAAAGCCAGATGTCTTCCATGCAGTGGGAGTAGTAAAGTGTTGCTAATTCTACTATGGAGATAAAATACTTGATTGCAATAATAACAAAATCTTCCAAGATGACAAGACTTAGAGATAATGATCCCAAAGTCTTATCTTCAAAAACTTAAGATTTTATAGATAAAGATCTAAAAGGTCTTAACTTTGGATACCTTAGGAGATAGAGATCTCCAGGAATAAAGGTATTCTGATAAGGATTAATGAAATACTGGTTATAACAATTACTGAGCAATAGTGTCAAGGACACTATAACTGCTTTATCAAGATTGAGTATTGGATGCATAAGATGCAACTTCGCATTGGATGCGAGCACTGTTACCAGGAGATATGCAAGTGTCGTAAAAGGACTTGGCATAGTCTTTTGGGAACAGAGTGACTGATCAGCTTACCTAGCTATTTTCTAAATAGCCTATCATTGTCACATGAGTGTGGGTTTAAATGATTAGTCCATTAATGGCTCTTTGGGCTAGTGGGAGATTGTTGGACATGCGGGCCCACGACGGGCCATTATGCAATAAATGTTATCGCGAATATCATTCCCTGATCTGAAATGAAGAATAACTAATTTGCATAATAGGTCCCTTAGTACAATTAGGGTTATGTACCATGGCCATCTTAATAATCATACAGTTGTTGATTCAACTATTGAATCATAGAGGATGGTGCTTGGATGAATATCTAAAGGGTTAGATTGAGGACTCATCAAGCACCGTCAAATGATTGTTAAGATATGATCTCCAGCCTGAGTAGGAGATGGAAATCCTTATCTCTAAAGGTTGATATCTGACCGACCTCTTGATGCAGGTCCTCTACATAGGAATAGAGATTCGGAGCTGTCAGATTAGTTAGGTCAAAGAGCTGACTTAACGAGATCGAGATAACCAAAGTCCTATATCGTATGCTGTCATGATACAGGCACGCATCCTCTGACCGGAATATTTCTGAATATATACATTTGGCAGACCAATAGGTTGATGACCTAACCAAGGTCTATACACCGGCGAGCTGGTGTGTATATAAGGACATATGAGTAATACGATCTCTCAAAGGGGTCATACATGTTCACATGTGAACCGGGAGACATGAGCTCACTCATGAGGTATTGGGACTGATCAAATTCCATGCATGGTCTTCATGCTTTGGAAGCATGACATGAATTTGAAGGTAAAGATATATGCTTTGTGAAAGCATATGATCTATACAAATTCCCAATGACCAAGATTGAGAAACTTGGTGATCAAACCCTGAAGATGACAGTGTAAAAGTGATCTATATCTTTAGGATGATCATAGGTCTTCCAGTATGCAGGATGTACAGGTGTTGGGAATACCTGAGGGTAATGTGATCACGAACGATTGTATAACCATGACGCTTCCATTCCGAGGGAGTAATGAAACATGTTTGGATTTTAGTGACTCCTCTCAGTAGAGAAGTGACCAAATGTATTAGACATTGATCTGAATGACATTCAGATACAATGAGAAGATTAGGTTTACGATCTTGATTTAATCAAGCATCTGTGGGAGGTCCATGAGATTTGGATTTGAGATGTGATCTCACAATCCATGTCACTATACGGGGAACGATACAATCGCCCTATCCTTATCTCCAAGTATCTGCGGAGAAATAACATTATTCTTGAAAGGGTTCAAGAATAATTCCATAGTTGAAATATATCTAAGCATTAAGAGAATGATCATTAAATGTGATTTAATTATCTTGATGTATGTAGAAACTATCCAATATAATTAAATGTGATTTAATTATTGTGGATAAGAATAATGTGGATAGCAATATCTAGTTATTCATAATATATTATAAATGGAATTTATATTGTATTAGAGAGAGCTAATTATAATTTATATTTGCTACTTAATTATTGATGTGTATTGGATACACATTGTGTAATTAATTGAAAATGTAAATTATGTTTTGTTTTAGGTTGTGAATATGATTCACAAATTTCCAATGGCAAGATTGCAATATTCTCAAAATTAATTATGAATTATTTTTGAAGAATAAATCACAAAAAAAGCGTCGTTGCATTAAATAATGGAGATTTCTATGGAGATATGCAACTCATGAAATCTCATGAGATTTCTCCCACTTGGAATCAAGTGGACGGCCACCATGACCAATATGGAAATGTGGCCATCCATTATAATCCATGGGGATACAATCTCCATGTTGGTTAATCTCCTTTATTTAATTGGTTTAATTTAGGATTGATTTATATTTTATTTGTCAAATATATTTGATCTAAATTAAACTATTAGTTGTTGGCTTTTACCAGCAACAATCTTGACCATTGGATTAAACATAAATCAATCTCATCCATTGATTTTATGTGTCCCATGGATTGAGATCCATGGATCCCAAAACCCTATAAATAGAGAGACATACCATGCTCTCTAAGGCTATGCTTTTTAAGCACATCTCTCTCTCTCTCTTATTCTACACGTCAACCCTCTCCCTCTCTCCTTGGTGGCCGTCCACCAAACCATAGAGGAGAAGGCTGTCGTCGCCCTCGCCATCCCGTCGTCGCCTCGACGTTCTTTGGTTCTCCATCTTCTTTAGAGTGCTACACTCATGAAGAAGGAGTTTGATATCGTACAACGAGATCAGGAGTTCACCGTGCTTGGATCATCTTGTTGGATTACGAGGATCACACGGTTCATCCCCGCGCTCGCAAGTGTCTTCTCCGACGATCGGACTTGAGACAGGTTGTCTCTTTTCGTAGAGACTCGGTCAACCACGCTTCAAGAGGTATTCCTTTATACTTGTTGTGGTTATAGATGAAACGATCCGGGAATCGTTCTTGGATCATGTGGTTTCGTCGTATAAAAAATTTTAAATTCTGCTGCACAGAACAACTAGTGCGACTAGTCATTCTTCGGCGTATTAGATACGACGATCACGCTTCCGTGATGCACTTGAGGATTAAACCATATCCTTCACATATTCCTCGCACAATTTCATACATGACCATACCCCTCCATACACTCTTGCACACCCATACATTGCTCTATACACTCTTTCCCACCCATATGCATGCCCAAATTCCTCATATACTTGCATACATGCCCATACACCCCCGTACACCCTTACATATCTATATGTTGCTCCATACACTCTTACACACCTACATGTATACCCAAATTCCTCACACACTTACATGCATGTCCACGCATCCCCATCTACTCTCACATTCATGCCCACATTGCACCATACACTCACCTCCATGCATATCTATATTCCTCACATACTTGCATACATGCTAAACACCCATAAATTCTTACATTCATGCCCGCATTGCTCCATACACTCATATACACCCATACATATGCATGTATTACTCACATACTTGCACACATGCCAATTTACCCACATACACTCCTACATTCATGCCCACACCCCTCCATACATTCTTACTCACCCATATGCATGCCCATATTCCTCACACAATTGCATACATGCCCATACCCCTCCATACACTCTTATACACCCATACATTGATCCATACCCTCATACACACCCATATGCATATCCATATTCCTCACACACTTGCATACATGCCCATACCCTTCCATACATTCTTACACACCTGTACATTGCTCCATACGCTCTCACATACTCATATGCATGCACATATTCCTCACATACTTGCATACATGCCCATATACCCCATACACTCTTACATACCCATACATTGTTCCATACACTCTTACGCACCTACATGGAAACCCATATTCCTCACACACTTATATAGATGCCCATACACCATACACTCTAACATTCATGTCCACATTGCTCCATACACTCATACATACCTGCATGCATACCCACCTATATTCCTCACACACTTGCATATATGCCCAAATATCCCTATACACTCTTAAATTCAATGACACATCCATATGTTCTTGCACACTCACATGCATACGCATATTTCCCACATTCTTTCATACATGCATGCTCAAATACCTCCTACATGCTTAACTACATACATACCCAATGCTTACATACTCGACCAAATTCCTCAAACCATACTTGGCTACCCACATTTTACCATGGATTCCCACATACATAGCCCATACCCCTCCATATATACCCAATTCTCACATATCCGACCAAATTCCTCAAATCACACTTGGCTACCCACATTCTACAAAGATTCCCACATACATAGCCTCCTACCCATATGTATGTCCATATATAACAAATGATAGATACCCACATATCCAGCCTCCTACTCATACATACCCACATTCGTACCCATATCCTACCGATATGCATACCCATATATACCCCGTACGCTTACATACATACCACATACATACATACATCTTTACCCATGGTCTAGTGTTTGGAATTTGTTTTCACTTTTTTGTTGCATTTATTAGGTTGTTCAATTATCTTTGGAGTTTTATAAGATGGGAACTGTGCGAGCGAGCTACGTCGCCAGAATGTAACAATACCTGAGAAAAATTGATTTCGATAAGAGCTAATTTGGTCTATTGTCCTAACCTATCCTACCCATACCCATGTACCTGTAAAATAGACATCAAGAGTCACAATACCGTGGGGCACTTCTTAGCTTGTAAAGTTAAATCCCCAGCGGTTGTAAAAAAACACAAAAAACATGATGGGGGCATAGCTCCCCAAAATGTGTTGCACATGCCTCACATTGTGCAGGTGAAGAACGTGGATTTCACCTCTTTAAAAATGATGAGCTGTAGTATAGACGATGAAAAGTGACCTATCAAAAACCATAATTCTTGAATATTTTGGAATAATTTTTACTTGATAAGTACACCAAGGTCAAATACATGAAACATACTATTTTTAGTTGCATGGTTTTATATTAGTGAAAGTAATTAATTTATTGCCAAGTTAATCTATGTGTCAGGAAATAAAGAGAAAAGAGATGCTAATGAAAATGCAAGAAAAAATAAACAGAGACGAAGTTTGAGATCCGTGATTATATAATTTCAATCTCCAATTAAAATAATCAAATAATCCTCAAAATTAATCATCGATCATAAGAGATTAAATTCAAGAAATATGTATCAATCAATATCTCAGATGCATGCAAAAAGATCAACGTACCAAAGATTTATCCTGCAGGAACTTCTCAAGATACTCTGCCCACTTGATTTTCCCTGTAAGTTAAGCTCAAATAAATTTAATCATACAAAATGTCAGGGAATTGACTTAATTTCTCCTTGATTATGCCCCAACAACGATGAATTCTTGAAGACTATGATCAACTATCGATAGATAATTAATCAGATTAAGTATTCTAACAATCCAATCTCTGTAGTTTAGATCAAGAATTTCCTCGAATAAATAATCTTCAATCATAATAATTATTAGGGAAATAAATCCTCAATTCTCTTCCTTGGAGTCCCTGCAAAAGAGAGTGAGTTTGTTCGTAAAATATTGTACACAATATGTCAAAAGTGAGCCTACATGGATCACGAAATTCAAGAAATAATTATCATCAATTATAATCCTTTGATATGTCCAAGATATATAATATAATAGAGTGTTCAATAAGTTTCAAAATGACATATTATGTGTAAAAATCAGAGCCCAAATGAGCAAGATACAATCAGAATAAAATTTCAGGGACTAAATCGTAGTAAAATTAATAGTTTTTATCTCAAAGAGGTCCCTAGAGGGACTTATCTCTAAATCTTGAAAATTTCCTGGGCTTTTATGTAATTTTCCAATACGGGCACATGCGTCGCACATGGTTTGGACTAGTGGCGGTGCTTTTGTAATTAGTCGTGAGTGTGGGGGCCTGGATGCAATTTGCCACCGCCCTCACGTACGTCTTACATACGCAAGGCTGGGGACTTCTGTGTAAATGTGAAGACAGTCAGGGCGCTTTTATAATTACTCATGCCCCCATGTGCGCTGTACGTGTTTCGGAAGTTCGACGGGTGAGGCTCGACGATCCCGAGACTACACGCGGCATGTTAGCAATGTGAGCCCGAGGCGAACCGTTCCTACAGTAAATGTTATTGTAATGTTTGATATAACAATAAAAGTTATTGGTTTATTTCACTCCCTGTCTGAAATTAAGTGAATGAATGCACTATAAGGTCCCTCTGTACAATTAGGGTTATGTACCATGGCCATCTTAATAATCGTACAGTTGTTGATTAAATAATTGAATCATAGTAGCTGGTGTTTGGATGAATATCTAAGGAGTTAGATTGAGGACTAATCAAACACAGTCAAATGATTGTTAAGAGATGATTTCCAGCCTGAGTAGGAGATAACAATCCTTTCTCATATAGAATGATATCTGACCGACCTCTTGATGCAGGTCCTCTACATAGGAATAGAGATTCGGAAGTGTCAGATTAGTCAGGTCAAAGAGTTAACTTAACGAGATCGAGATAACCAAAGTCCTATATAGAATACTGTCATGATATAGGAACGCATCCTCTGATCGGAGACAGATGTATTGCTATATGTCTGAGTATGTACATTTGGCAGACCAATAGGTTGATGACCTAACTAAGGTCTATACACCAGCGAGCTGGTGTGCAAATAACGGGATATGAGTAATACAATCTCTCAAAGGGATCATACAGATTCACTTCTGAATCGGAAGACATGAGCTCACTCATGAGTTTGGGACCGATCAAATTCCATACATAGTCATCGTGCTTTAGAAGCATGACACGAAGTTGAAGGTATGATATATGCTTTTGGAAAGCATATGATCACCACCAAATCCCAATGACTAAGATTGAGAAACTTTTTGATGCAACCCTGAAGATGACAGTATAAAATTGATCTATATCTTCTGGTTGATTACAGGTCTACCAGTATGCAGGATGTACATGTATTACGAATACCTGAGGGTGATGTGATCAATAACGATTGTATAACCACGACGCCTCCATTCTGAGGGAGTGATGAAACATGTATGGATTTTAGTGACTCCTCTTAGTAGAGAAGAAATCTGATCTTGGTCCAAGTGTTGGACATTGATCTGAATGAGATTCAGATGTAATGAGAAGATTAGATTTGCGGCCTTGATTAAATCAAGCATCTCTGAGAGATACGTGAGATCTGGATTTGAGATATGTCTCAATATCCAAGTCACTATACATGGAACAATACAATCGCCATGTCCTTATCTCCAAGTATCTACGGAGAAAGCGTGTTATTCTTGAAAGAGTTCAAGAGTAATTCTAAGGTTGAATTATATCTTAGAATTGAGAAATGGATAATTAAATATGATTTAATTATCAAGAATAATGTGAATTCGATTCACATTATCTGAATGCATGAGAATGAGTATCCAATGTAATTAAATATGATTTAATTAATGTGGATATGGATAATGTGGGTAGCACTGTCCAATTATCCATGTATATTGTAAATACGATTTATGATATACGTTAGAGAGAGACTTGTGTGATTTATATTTATTGATTAATTGTTAATGTGAATGGGATTCACGTTGAAAAATTAATTGAAAATATAATTACATTTAGTTTTGTGTTGTGAATGAGATTCACAATTTTTCAATGGCTTGATTGATATTCTCCAAAATATAATTTGGATTTTTTTTTGTGAAAAATATTTTCGACAAGAGTTATAGGAGATGTCATGAGATAATGAGATCTCATGATATATTAGGAGATTGACCAAGTCCTATCTAACAAGAGAGGACGGCTACAACTCTCCATGTGGAGAGGAGTAGCCGTCCCCCCTTATTTAGGAGTGGACCATGGTCTTCTCATTATCCTATATCTAGTCAAAGGTGATTTAATTTCAGATTAATTATATTGATTTATCAATATTAATTGATTCCAATTAAATCACATGTTGTTGTGTTTTACCAACAACATCCTAGCCGTTGAAAGGAACACACTTCAATCTCATATGTTGATTGTGTGTTGGGATCCTTGGACTCCCAAAATCCTATATAAGAAGAGGCATGCCTAGCTCTTCGAATGACACCGACTTGACGAAGTCTCTCTACTCTCTCTCTCTCTCTCTCATTTTCTCGTGCCCTCTCCCTCCTCTCTCTTTGGTGGTTGTCCACCCTACCCTAGAACGAAAAAGACCCTCACCGTCGCCTTGCGTTGTGTTTCGACGACTCTCGATACTCCATATTATTTGATGCTTCTCGCTCACGAAGAAGACATATGATCTCGTGTGACGAGATCAGGAGCTCTCTTGCTTGGACAACTACTTGGATTGCGAGATTCACGCGACTTATCCCCACGCTCGCAAGCGTCTCCTCCGAAGGTCGGACTTGAGACAAGAGGCTTCTTCTCTTAGAAGCTCGATCACAACCACGCTACAACAGGTATTCATATATCTACCATGTGGTTAGACGAAATGATTCATAAATGCTTTATGGATCATGTGGTTTCGTCATTTATTTTTTTTTAAATTCCGCTGCATCGAGCAACTAGTATGACTAGTCGCTCTTGATCGTATATGATACGATCATCACGCTTACGTGATGTGCTTAAGGATCCTCCCATATCCTTCAAGTTTATTAGATCTAGGTTGACGGAGGACTTGGATATGATCCATGAACCTACGAAAATTTGGGCTCGTTTGGGTTCGTGAAGATTTTAGCATTTCAATTTTCGCATCCCTGAGTTGTGATATTTTTTCGACCACGTTTAAAATGTTTAAACATGAATTTATCACTTAGATAATGTTCCCCATTAAATAAGAAAAACGTGGAATTTTATTTTGCGTAATTTGGATCCCGTTTGCTCAATATATGATCGTTTTAATGACCATATGTCCACTGTTTCGAGGATGGCGGTTAGAGACGTAATTAAGATGTTAATTACTGTTTTAAAATACCTGGAAATACGTGTTTATCACATAGTTTCTGTTTTAAATCAAATTATCAATATCTAGAAATTGATTTTGCTTAATTTGGATTTAAAATGAATGAGATATGCTATTTTTTGTTAGTGAGGGTCACTGCTGGAAATTGCATGTTTATCCAAAACCTTGTGATTGTCGTTTAAGAATATTGTGAAATTAATGGTTAATTTCCTAGAATAATTATGGATAATATTTGAGAAATATTATAACAATAATTATTCCCTTAAATGGCATTGTCTCAACCAATGAATAATTAGATTAGATCTAGATCACCAATTGGTTACTTGATACACTTTCATCAAACTTGTTTCTAGAATAGGTTTTGGGAATTTGTCTAGCAAATTTCCTTATAATCAAAATGGTTTTGATTATTACTATATGGTATAATTTCGGTTGAAAAACCGATGATCATCTCAAGTACAATGTGATTGGCTCGGCATTATTTTTTCTCAAGGCGGATATGGTGTCTAGTTGGAGAGCATTGGGGTAGCAGGTTGCACCGTGTATGGTCTGTCCCACTCCTACTGGTACTGGCTATGACAACGGGTAGAATGATGCCTGAGAGATCATGATGTATTTTCTGATTATTAAAATTCGAATAATACTTCGAGATAATACCACTAATTCAAGTAACAATCAAGTTTGATGATTGAATTGGATTGATAATTGATTTGATGATATTAGATTAATTACATCCAATTGAAATAATCTCGTATGAATAGATGTATATTTCTCTTGGAAGAATTAATTGCATGAATATGATTCATTATAATTAATTAAAATGTGAATATGAGGTGGAAGATCACATAAGTGACATCCATGGTCTCCCGTCAAGGTGAAGGGTTCTGTCGCCAGATATTGTATGTAGGAGATGCCTGTCCGAAGTGACAGCTCCTGCATACGATCCATTTGGATCAGGCTCTTCGCTTCTCGAAAGAGTAAGGACGTATGCGTAGTGACCCCAATATCGGGTCCTCATATTATTTGGGAGATATTGGATTGTGCATAGCGAGTTGTATTCCTGTTGACGGTTGGTTCAATTAACAACGGGTAAACATCACCTTAAGGGTGGTGGGCCTGGGTGTTAAAGACCGAATTGGGAAATGCAAGTTGGACTTGCAAAGCGGAATGTGTTCCCGCTTCTCTTTATTGGAGTCACAGGTTCTCATATTATTGGGATGTGACAAAGATAAAGAGGAGATCCCAGCTCTTGCTTGGGATATAGCAGCAAGTATATCTATTGCTTTGAAAGTGATTAAAGGAATAAACTTTCAAAGTTGACAAAGCAAGACTAATTTTATTTAAAATGCCTTATTCGAATGTCATAATTTTTGAATATATATAATTATATGTTCTAATATAGTGCATTCTTAATTTCAGAAAATGAAGTCCATGAACCCACTTAGCAGGCTTATGGAGGTCAACCAGTTGATCAGACCAAATTATTCGGATTGGATCCGTAATTTGGAACTTGTTCTCTCAATTGAGCACATAAGTTATATGCTCATAGAGGACAAGCATGAAAGCTCTAAGACAAAGGAAGAAAAGTAATACAATGACAAGTATGATGAAGATCATGTCTTGGCTAGATTCTACATCCTAGGTCCACTCTCCAATGTTCTTCAGAAGCAACATGTAGAGATGAGCACATACCAGGAGATAATGCAGAATCTGAAAGATATGTTTCGTGACATAAATCGCACCCAGCGTTACAATATTATAAAGATCTCGTTCGCTGCAGGATGCAGGAAGGGACTCAGTCCGAGAACATGTACTCAAAATATTTGGGTACTTGTCTGAGCTGGAGACCCTTGGGCCAAATATGGATGCAGACATGCAAGCTAATTTCATTTTGTTGTCTTTGCCTAAGTCTTTCAATAATTTTGTGGTGTCATTCCGCATGAACAAATTGTACTTCTGCTGGACTTCTTGCTGCATTAAAATCTGTAGAAAATGTAATGAAGAAAGATGGTTTCTCTGGCAGTGCAATGGTTGCACAAGTCAAAGGGAAGCACGGTCGGAAGCATGGTTCTCGGAAGGGCCTAGCCCAGAAGAGAAAGAAGAAGAATCAAGGAGTTGGCTCATCTTCTACTGCTTCCACACTGATGACATCGAAGAAGACCGATGTCTATCACCACTGCAAGAAGTCGGGGCACTGGAATCGTAACTGTCCAGATTACCTGAAGTCTATCGACAAAGGTAAGGCCCCTGCAGGTATGAAATCTACTTTCATCATTGAAACTAGTTTTCTCGTTGGACGAGAAGGAAGTTGGGTTGTAGATTCTGGTGCTTCTGTTCATGTATGCAATTTGTTGCATTTGTTTCAGGAAACTAGGAATCTGGAAGAAGGGGAGATAGTCATCCAGATGGGATCTGATGCAAGTGTTGCAGCAGTTGCCGTCAGGACCTGTCGGCTATCGTTATCTAGTGGTAGAGTCTTAGTACTTAAAGAGTGTCTTTATGTACATGAAGTCAGAAGGAATTTGATATCTATATCTAAACTTATTAGAAGCGGATATTCATTCCTTTTCTATAATAAATTAGTCATAAATCATTATGATAAATATATTGCGGATGGTATTTTGACTTTTGGCGGACTCTATGAATTGTGCGTTGATGAACATGTCATGAATGTTACTACCACTAATAAAAACCCTAAAGATTCAGGGAGAATGGAAATCATTCGAATATGATTTGGCATCAAAGGCTTGGTCATTTATCTATTGATATGATCAATAGATTGATAAAGGATGGACCTTTAGATTTTCTACAGGTTCAATCTTTGCCTACCTGTGAATATTGTATTCCAGGTAAAATGACTAGGATGCCTCTCCGTAACAAGGTTACAAGATGCGGAGGTATTCTTGACCTAGTACATACCGATGTATGTGGTCCTTTCAGTACCGCGACCTGAATTGGATATCAATATTATTTGACATTTATTGATGACCATTCATGATACGGGTTTATCTTCCTATTACGTCATAAATTTGAAACCTTTGAAAAGTTTAAAGAGTTCAAGGATTTGGTTGAGAATTAAACCGATAGGAAGATTAAACGGATTCGATCTGATCAAGGTGGTGAGTACCTCTCAGATGAATTCAAGGAATGCATTAAAGAGAATGGAATTGTCTCCAATCTCACTCCTCCTGGAACCCCCAACTTAACGGTGTTGCTGAGAGATGCAACATGGCCATCATGGATATGGTCCATTAAATGATGAGCAAAGCACATTTACCACTTAGTTTCTGGGGATATGCAGCAGAGACTGTAATATATATCCTAAACAAGATTCCTAGCAAATTCGTGCCTAAGACTCCTCATGAGCTTTGGTATGGATCCAAACCTAGTGTCAAGCACTTAAGGGTTTGGGGATGCTTGGTCCATGCGAAGAACATGGACGCAAGTAAGCTAGAGTCTCTCACTAGATAGTGCTACTTCATTGGGTATGTTAAGGATGATATTGGATACCAGCTTTATGACCCTGAGATTCAAAAGATTTTCATCTCTAGAGATATAAGATTTCTGGAGGATGACTTCCTTAAAGGTCAAGACAAAAATGAAATGGAGGAACTCATTGAGTCCCTGAGGATTCTGAGCTTCCTAAACCATAAACTGAAGAGATAAATAAAGATGAATCACATATACCTCTTCGAAGGAGTTCGAGGGTGGTTGCACCACCTGAAATGTATGGATTCCATGTGTCAGGTGAAACTGTCTGCTTCATTTGTTGAAACACTCGCGGATCAAGACATAAATAGATGGATGCTAGCAATGAAGTCTGAAATAGACTCCATGCATAAGAATGGTGTATGGACCCTAGAGGATCCACCTAAGAGGGTAAAACCCATTGGGTGTAAATGGATCTTCAAGAGGAAAAGGGGACATGATGGGAAAGTAGAGACTTTCAAGGCACGGCTCGTAGCCAAAGGCTACACACAGAGAGAAGGCATCGATTACGATGCGACATTCTCTCTTGTGGCTATACTTAAATCCATCAGGACACTGCTAGCTATAGTTGCATATCTTGACTATGACATCTGGCAAATGGATGTCAAGACGACTTTCCTCAACGAATACCTTGAAGAAGATATCTATATGGAGCAGCCCCAGGGCTTCATAACTGAGGAAGGAAAAGTATGCAAGCTAAAGAAATCCATCTATGGGCTCAAACAAGCTTCTCGTAGCTGGAACATCAAATTTGACGAAACCATAAAGAGTTGTGATTTTGTGCAAAACCCTGATGAACCATGTGTGTACAAGAAGCTTAGTGGGAGTGCCATTGTGTTCATCGTGCCTTATGTAGATGACATCCTTATCATTGGGAATGATACAGGAATGATGAGCAGTATTAAAATTTGGTTATCCCATACCTTTGAAATGAAAGATCTTGGAGAAGCCTCTTATATCTTGGGTCTGAAGCTGTTCAGAAATAGAGAAAAGAGGATATTAGGATTATCACAATATGGGTACATTAAGAAAATCTTGGATCGTTTTTCTATGGAGAATACCAAGAAAGGTTTCCTTCCCTTAAGACATGGTATCCACCTATCTAAAGGGATGGATTCTCAAAGTGTTGAGGAAAAGAAAGCCATGGTTGGATGCCCTTACACATCGGTTGTAGGAAGCTTGATGTACAACATGATGTGTACAAGGCCAGATATCTACCATGCAATAGGAGTGGTAAGACGTTACCAATCCTGCTATGGAGAACAATACTGGAATGCAGTAAAGAACATATTTAAATATCTAATACAGATGCAAGATTATATCTTGGTCTATGGAGATGGTGATCTCCAAGTCTTGGGATATACAGATTCTGACTTCCAGTCTGACATTGATGATCGAAAGTTGACATCAGGGTTTTTGTTCTTGTTTAACGGTGATGTTGTGAGCTAGAGAAGCAAGAAACATGACATTACAACAAATTCAACAACAGAAGCCGAATACATAGCCGCATCGGATGCAGCGAAAGAGGTGGTGTGGTTGCAAAAGTTCATTCTAGAACTTAGCATGGTTTCCTCTGATACTCCCATCCAGTTACTCTACGAGAACACGGAGACATTGCCCAGGAAAAGGAACTCATATGGCATCAAAAGAGCAAGCACATGGAAAGGAAATACCACATCATTCGGGAGATTCAAAAGCATCATGACATCATCATCACCAAGGTGGCCTCTGCCGACAACATTGCTGATCCTCTTATCAAACCTTTGACACAGAAGGTTTTCGACCAACATGTAATGAGTATGGGTTTAAGGATTGTACCTGAATGGTTCTGAGGGCTAGTGGGAGATTGTTAGCAATGTGAGCCTGGGGCGAACCATTCCTACAGTAAATGTTATTGTAATATTTGATATATCAATAAAAGTTATTGGTTTATTTCACTCCCTGTCTGAAATTAAGTGAAAGGACTCTCTAAATAATGAGGGTTATGTACCATGGCCATCTTAATAATCATGCAGCTTTTGATTGAATAATTGAATCATAGTAGCTGGTGTTTGGATGAATATCTAAGGAGTTAGATTGAGGATTCATTAAACACCGTCAAATGATTGTTAAGAGATGATCTCCAGCCTGAGTAGGAGATGGCAATCCTTTCTCATATAGAATGATATCTGATCGACCTCTTAATGCAGGTCCTCTGTATAGGAATAGAGATTTGGAGGTGTCAGATTAGTTAGGTCAAAGAGTTGACTTAACGAGATCGAGATAACCAAAGTCCTATATTGAATACTGTCATGATATAGGCACACATCCTCTGACCGGAGACAGATGTAATGTTATATGTCTGAGTATGTACATTTGACATACCAATAGGTTGATGACCTAACCAAGATCTATACACCGGCGAGCTGGTGTGCATATAAGGGCATATGAGTAATACGATCTCTCAAAGGGATCATACAGGTTCACTTCTGAATCGGAAAATATGAGCCCACTCATGAGGTATTAGGACCGATCAAATTCCATGCATGGTCATCATGCTTTAAAAGCATGACATGAATTTGAAGGTATGATATATGCTTTTGGAAAGCATATGATCAATACCAAATCCCAATGACCATGATTGAGAAACTTGTTGATGAAACCCTGAAGATCACAGTGTAAAATTGATCTATATCTTTGGGTTGATCACAAGTCTTCCAGTATGCAGGATGTACACGTATTAGGAATAACTGAGGATGATGTGATCAATAATTGATTGTATAAACATGATGCTTCCATTCCCAGGGAGTGATGAAACATGTCTTGATTTTAGTGACTCCTCTCAGTAGAGAAGCAATCTGATCTTTGTCCAAGTGTTGGACATTGATCTGAATGAGATTCAGATGCAATGAGAAGATTAGATTCCAGCCTTGATTAAATCAAGCATCTCTGAGAGATACGTGAGATCTGGATTTGAGATATGATCTCAATATCCAAGTCACTATACATGGAACAATACAATCTCCATGTCCTTATCTCCAAGTATCTACGGAGAAAGCGCATTATTCTTGAAAGAGTTCAAGAATAATTCCAAGGTTGAATTATATCTGAGCATTGAGATATGGATAATTAAATGTGATTTAATTATCATGAATAATGTGAATTCGATTCACATTATCTAAATGCATGAGAATGAGTATCCAATGTAATTAAATGTGATGTAATTATGTGGATATGGATAATGCGGATAGCACTGTCCAATTATCCATGTATATTGTAAATACGATTTATAATATACGTTAGAGAGAGACTTGTGTGATTTATATTTTTTGATTAATTGTTAATATGAATGGGATTCATGTTGAATAATTAATTGAAATTATAATTACATTTAGTTTTGGATTGTGAATGAGATTCACAATTTTTCAATGGCTTGATTAATATTCTCCAAAAGATAAGTTGGCATTTTTTTGTGAAAATTATTTTTGACAAGAGTTATAGGAGATATCATGACATAATGAGATCTCATGATATATTAGGAGATTGACCAAGTCCTATCTAACAAGAGAGGATGGCTACAACTCTCCATGTGGAGAGGAGTAGTCGCCCCCCCCTTATTTAGGAGTGGATCATGCTCTTCTCATTATCCTATCTCTAGTCAAAGGTGATTTAATTTGAGATTAATTATATTGATTTATCAATATTAATAGATTTAAATCAAATCACATGTTGTTGTGTTTTACCAACAACATCCTAGCCATTGAAAGGAACACAAATCAATCTCATCCGTTGATTGTGTGTTGGGATCCATGGACTCCCAAAACCCTATGTAAGAAGAGGCATGCCTATCTGTTCGAATGACACCGACTTGACGAAGTCTCTCTATTCTCTCTCTCTCATTCTCTCGTACCCTCTTCCTCCTCTCTCTTGGGTGCTGTCCACCCTACCCAGAAGGAAGAAGGCCATCATCGTCGCCTTACGTTGTGTTTCGATGACTCTCGGTACTCCATCTTCTTTGGTGCTTCTCGCTCGCAAAGAAGACGTACGATCTCGTGTGACGAGATCAAGAGTTCCCTTGCTTGGACTACTACTTGGATTGCGAGATCCCCGCGACTCATCCCTGCGCTCGCAAGCGTCTCCTCTGAAGGTCGGACTTGAGATAGGAGGCTTTTTATCTTAGAAGCTCGATCGCAACCAAGCTACAACAGGTATTCATATATCTACCGTGTGGTTAGATGAAACGATTCATAAATGGTTTATGGATCATGTGGTTTCGTCGTTTATTTTTTTTTATAATTCTGCTGCACCGAGAAACTAGAATGACTAGTCGCTCTTGATCGTATATGATATGATCATCACACTTCTGTGATGCGTTTAAGGATCCTCCCGTATCCTTCACGGCGATGTCAGGAGGCTTGGCTCACCCCAATCCTCAGCTGTGGATGAAGGATCGATTGTGCTATCATGGCATTTTTATGGCCGCTGGATCAAGGGCTTAAGCCTTGATCTTGTGGTGGTTGTAAGTCGAGGATGAGCGGTGGTGATGCGTCAGGCAGAGGTGGCTGATCATGGTGATCGAGGATCGGCCGACACACAGTCGAGCGATGGAGGGGCGACCGATGGTTGCAGGCTCCTAGAGAGGGGTCCGCGAGGGGGAGTAGTAAGGTGGGGTGCAGTGTAGTAGCTGGTGGAGGTGGAGGCGTGCGGTGAGGTTCTTGGAATTGCTGAAGATGTTCCGATGGCTCCTTAGTTGGATGTACTTGCAGTGAAATTGCAAAGCTCGAGACTTGTAGGTCTCGTCTAGATGTCAACACGAAGGGGAGATGGGTGGAATGGAGGTGTGGATGGTGAGTATAGAAGGTGGGTTATCAATGTGGTTTCAAACCTTTGTGAGGCTCGAAAAAGATCATGAACGAGGGGGTATGACGGAGAATGGTTGTTCGATGATCAGAAATTGAGTGTGGATTTGGGAGTGGTCATAAGGAGATAAAAGACGGGGAAGGAGGATGATAGCAGAACATGAAAGACTAAGGAAATCAAAAGGGGAAACGAGAAAGATAGAAGAACAAAGATAGCTACCTGGATAGGTGATCGGATGGAAGAGGTGCGCCTGGGAGTAGAGCGACGAAAGGCCATCTCTGGTCGTTGCCTCAAATCACGCAGCGATTTGCGATGAAGATGGGCCGAGGTTCTATGAAGCCTCAGCAATGAAACGCGTAGCTTTGGATCTCGCCTGAGAAGAAGTTGTCGTCGCTCTACCTAGAAGTACTCTAGTTGTCACCTACAAAACTAGGGGCTTGACCTAAACCTCACAGATGTCGGATGGCTCGATCGAAAGCGAGGGCGACAGCTTTATTGAAGATGAGGGTGGTAACGACTAAGGGAGGTGATGGGGCGACATGCGATATGCAGCAGAGGCATAATGGCCGGGGAAGGAGGAGGCAACCATTGAGGGAGGAAGGGGAGTGGGTTCGACATGGGAGAGGAGACGGAGCACGTCCCGCTCACGTACGTGCGGAGGGAGACGGCGGTAGGTGCGAGGCATGTGCGTGTGGAAAAGGGAGGCAAGGAAGCTAGGTCACATGGGGAGAGAGTGAGAGGGAAGGGGGTGGGTCATGTGCTGAGGAGGGAAAGTGGAGAGAGAGAGGGGGTGGGGAGAAAGAAGACAGAATAGGGAGAAAAGAAAAGAAGGGATATAAAATAAAAATAAAAATAAAAAATTAAATAATAATTAAAAAATAGTAAAATAAAAATAAAAATAAAATAAAGATAACATAATAATAACTAAAATTAAAAGAAACCCTAAAAAATAGTAAATGAAGTCAAATAAAAAAGTGGTCAACACGAAAGTTGCTCGTCTCAACGAGATCCACACCTTTCGTGAAGGACCCAAAATCAAAAGAGGTCAACTGTACAAAAAGCATTTTTGGAGGTACTCTATATATAATAAAATACCATTTTTTTTATTTTGTATTTTTTGTATTTTTAATTTGATTTTAATTAGTGGATCAATTTATATACAATATATAAAAAGTTAATGTAATTTTTATGGATTTTTTACAGGTTAGAAAAATGTAAAGTAAAAACAACAAAGAGAAAATATGTACAAAATATAAAATGTCATATTTTTGTATTTTCTCTTGATTTTCTAACTTTTATGGATTTTAATTCTTAAACATAAAATGATAAGTTCAATCAAGGTCAAAAATAGAAATTAGACCAATTAATAAATGTTAATAAATTGATTTTAAGGGGTTTAATTAGTGAATTATTAAGGGGATTCTGCTAAAACAATCATATAGAGTAGATGAATCATGGATTCATCACATCCCTATACTTAGCTCTTTGCTTGTTCTAAAGTAATTTTTAATGAGTTAGAAGGTTGAATCCCTGACTGTACATGTGCGAATTTCAAGACTTGTGTCATTAAGAATCCTAGGTTTTATTGATCCTAAAATTTTAAGTTGAACCAAGATCTAGTAAAAAAGAATTCAACTTCTCTAATTATCAGACTCTCTGTTCATAGATATATCATAAGAGATATGACATTTAGTGTGTGCTACAATCATGAGTCAAGTTGAAATGTCACTCAAAGTCCTTATCCAAGAGACTCACCCCAAGAACCAAATCTCAACACTAGGGAATAAATCAATTCTTGAATTCAATCTACCATCTCAGTAGTTTGTCAGACTTGAAAATGTATATGGAAGGCCAGTTGATGGAAGGTTTATGTTTGCGTAATTTCTTCTCTCCCTCTCATTGGAACAAGGGTCCTCTCGAGTGCCTTATTACTTAACACATATATTTTTTTGTTGTTGACCAGTGCGTCCGTCAAAAGTTGCTAAGTCATTTGTACTTGTTTTCCTAGGAGTACACTAGGGTGTGACCTTTTTAAGTATTTAATATAATTACACCCAGACTTGTATCGATTACGATGCATGGCCCTTTTTGAGATACTAGCCCGACTCAGCCTAATTAGCTTTGGTCAAAATGGACACTTTGAAATGGTTGGGAGCGCTCGCCTTTGATGAAAGCTCTTGATATTTGACTTTGTAATTGAGAGATATTTTGCTAGCTCCATTGCTTTCACTAAGTTGGCGCACACTGATAAACAATTATTAAGTTTCATCACACCCTGGCACATAGATCAGTATCAAAAGATAGCTTGTGAACTTGTTCACATACTATCTAGGGTTTGCTGACACTTAGGTTTCATGAAGCCTTCATCGATTTTATCTCATCCTCGAGCATCATAAAATCCGATCTAGACTCAAATCTCAAGTCCTAGTCCCTCAAGTGAAATCTCAACTCATCTCATCATTTGTGCAGTTGTGTAAGTGATGTGTTGATCATATTCTTAAAGGTAGAGATTAAGCGCGCAATATAGCACTCATATCTTTCAAACTTATGGAAGTGTGGATTATTAAGTATAAAACCCTAATGACTAAGGCTGGTTAACTCTGAATCAAAGGACCTTAAAAATCCGAGTTTCTTTGATTCCTCAAGTCTTGAGTGATAGTGAAAATGTCAGGGATAAAACCTTGAATTAGTTTTTTTAAAAGATTTTTGATTTATTTTTGATATATAAGTATATATTTAAGCTAGTTATACCCCTTAATTTTATTAAAAAATTGGAAAAAATATGTAAAGTATACACAATATACACAACTTAAATCCAAACCCTATTTTAAATGAAAATAATTAAAGTACGAGCTATGGATAGAGTATATAAAATATATATTTACCCCCTTATCCCACCCACACTTAGCAAGTGCATGCCCTAATGGCTCAAATGAAATAAAGACACAGCTTGTACCAAGTATAGTTGAGTGAAAAGAAAAAGAAGTCGATTCACCCCCCTATACTTAGGCTTTTGAGGGTCCAAGTATAATAGAAGAGCGAGAAATGGGACAGTCGAGGGTGAGAAGGAAATTATAGCAAATTATGTATACACAATGATATCGGTCCCCCTATACTTAGGCTCAGGTCAACCTAAGTATGAAAGAGTAGTCACAGGTGAAGGACCGAGTATTTCATTTGATTCTGTGTCCCGTGTGAAGGAGAGTTGCTCAACCTGTGCCAACTACTCATGTGATTCGATGAAGTGCTTAAATAGATGTCCATTGACTAGGGAAGTGTTTGTACTGTCTATTGTCTCAGAAATTGTGACACTGCCATTGTTGTGTACTTCCCTAACAATGAAAGGTGCCATCCATTTCGATTTTAGCTTGCCTTGGAAAATCTTCAACTTTGCATTAAACAACCACACTTTCTACCCTAGGACGAAGTTCTTTGTTCTAATGTGCTTGTCATGCCATTTCTTTACTCTATCCTTATATATTGTGTTGTTTTCCTATGCATGGCTTCTGATATCTGAGTGCTCATTTAAATCCATATATATGTTCTTCCTTCCTTAGTGACAATTCCAGCTGATCTTTTTGATTGCTCATTCTGATTTGTGCACAAATTCTGCGAGAAAATGACATGGTTTTCCGAATACCATTCTGAACGGTGAGGTTCAAAATGGGATATTATAAGCCGTCTTGTAAGCCTATAGAACTTGGTCCATGAGTTAGGACTAGTTCTTCCTGTTAGGGAGGACCAACTTTGTAAAATTCCTTTGACCTCCCTATTTGACACCTATGTCATGCCATTAGACTGTGGATGGTAAGGACTAGAGACACAGTGTTCAATGCCGTAGTCCCTAGTCAACTTCTTCACCTCCCTATTGATAAAATGGCTACCTTCTTCACCTCCCTATTGCATTAAACAACCACACTTTCTACCATAGGACGAAGTTCTTTGTTCTAATGTGCTTGTCATGCCATTTCTTTACTCTGTCCTTATATATTGTGTTGTTTTCCTATGCATGGCTTCAGATATCTGAGTGCTCATTTAAATCCATATATATGTTCTTCCTTCCTTAGTGGCAATTCCAGCTGATCTTTTTGATTGCTCATTCTGATTTGTGCACAAATTCTGCGAGAAAATGACATGGTTTTCCAAATACCATTCTGAACGGCGAGGTTCAAAATGGGGTATTATAAGCCGTCTTGTAAGCCTATAGAACTTGGTCCATGAGTTAGGACTAGTTCTTCCTGTAAGGGAGGCCCAACTTTGTAAAATTCCTTTGACCTCCCTATTTGACACCTATGTCATGCCATTAGACTGTAGATGGTAAGGACTAGAGACGCAGTGTTCAATGCCGTAGTCCTTAGTCAACTTCTTCACCTCCCTATTAATAAAATGGCTACCTTCGTTAGATATCAGAACCTCGAGGATCCCAAACCTCAAAATAATATGATCTTTTAGAAATTTACATAAGGTTTTATTGTCTACATCTCGAGTAGAGATAGCCTCCACCCACCTTGATAAATAGTCTACCATGAGAAGAATATATACAAATCCTGGATGTTAGGGAATGAATCCATAAAGTCAATGCCCCATGCATCGAATACATCACAAATCATCATTGGTTGCATAGGCATGGCATCGTTGGGATTAATGGTCCCTCCTACTCTGTGACAGATTGGGAACAACCTGACTAAATTGTAGGCATCCTTAAACAAGGCTGGCCAGTTAAATTCACATTGTAATATCTTCTCAGTGGTCCTCTTCCCGGAGTAGTATCCTCCTGCCTCCAAGGTATGACATAGATTGAGGACACTTCGGTATTCCTCTTGAGGAATACATCTTCTCCATATACAATTCGATCCTTCAAAGAAAAGGAATGGATCCTCTCAATGGTAGTGTCTGGATTCTAACTAAAGTCAGTGAATTTTGTTCTTGGGCCAATCTTGGGGAACATTCTTAGAGACAATATAGTTAGCCATGACAACATACCATGGGAGGGAGTCAATAACAGAAATTGACTCATCTAGGAAGAATTCACGGATAAATTCTGAATCAAGGATTTTATCTTGTTCGATCCGGGAGAGATGGTCAGCCACCACATTCTTCACTCCAGGCTTATCTTTAATCTCCAAATCAAATTCCTGAAGTAGAAGTATCCATCTGAGAAGACGTGCCTTTGCATCTTTCTTTGCCATTAAGTATCAAATGGTTGAATGATCTGTATACACTGTCACCTTAGATCCTAGAAGTAGAGATCTGGATTTTTCTAAGGTAAAGACTACAACAAGCATTTCCTTTTCTATCATTATATAATTTTTCAGAGTTGGATCCAAAATCTTGCTTGCGTAGTGAATATCATGAGGTATTCCATTTTCCTCTGTCTTAGCACAACCCCTATTGCACAATCAGAGGCATCGGTCATGATCTCGAAGGGAAGAGACCAGTCGGGGGCTTATAGGACAGGATATTCCATGATCTTCTTTTTGAACAACTCGAAGGCCTTAAGACACTTATGATCTATAATGAATTCGGTATCTTCCCCTAAGATCTCAGTCAGCGATCGGGAAATTTTTGAAAAATCCTTGATAAATCTTCTATAAAATCCGACATGCCCTAGAAAAGACCGCACTTGCTTTACGTTGGTTGGTGGCTCGAGTTTCTTGATCACATCCTCATTAGGTGGGTCAACCTCCATTCCCTTCTTGGAGATGACGTGCCTCAACACGATGCCCTCCTTTACTATGAAATGACTTTCCTCCCAAGAGAGCAGTAGATTAACCTCCCTACATTTCTCGAGGACTCAATACAGGTGCACGAGACAATCATTGAATGAATCACCGGGGACCGAGAAGTCATCCGTAAACACTTTCAGGAAATCCCCAACCATTTCCACAAAAACCACAATCATGCACCACTGAAAAGTGTCGGGGAAGTACATAACCCAAAAGGCATGCGCTTGAAGTACCGAAGGGACAAGTGAATGTTGTCTTTTCCTGGTCCTCAGGGTCGATGGCTACTTGATTGTAACCGAGTACCCATCTAAAAAGCAAAAGTATTCTCTTCCCGACAATCTCTCCAAAATTTGATCAATAAATGGCAATGGAAAGTGATCCTTTTTCATCATGGCATTCAAGCACCTGTAATCCACATAGACACGCAATGACATGAGTAATCGTGTCTTGATCTCTTCTCCCTCCTCATTGGTGATGATATGGAGTTCTGACTTTTTCGAGACTACGTGTAATGGTACCACCCACTTGGAGTTCGAGATGGGATAAATGAACCCTGCTCTACACTATTTCTCTATTTTAGTCTTAACAATTCACCGTAAATATGGATTCAACCTACACTGGAATTCACAAGAGGGTTTAGAATTGTCCTCAAGGTATATATGGTGTGAACAAAGAGATGGGCTAATTCCTTGGAGATCCGACAATCTCCAGCCTATATCCTTGCTCTCTAATACTTCTAGCATGCGGATTTCCTGCTCTCAGGTCAGATGTGAGATGATGATGACTGGAACTTTCCCTTAGGTCCCGCAAAGAAGGCATATTTGGGCAATGGTTTGAGCTTGGGTATATCAGCATCATCCAAGAAATTTGGCTCTATCACTGCTGAATCTGGTTATGTTGTGGTCGGATCATATATAACTTCATCTACCACCAACTGAATGGCTTTGGGGGTCTGATTGCCAAATATGTGTCGTATTTAGGTAAAAGCCACGTCCGACCCGTCTCTCTCACTCTGGGATTGTCCTAAAAGAGATCGGATTGACATGTCTAAATATACCTCTGAGTCTTCGGTAGTGTAAGATGATGCATAGAGAGTGTCTTCTTGAATGACTTGGAAGACCAATTGATCGACAATGTCCTCAACATATGAGAGTGATTCCTTGATTGAGGTTGGATCTTGTCTCCAAGGCCCAACTGTCGTTATTGTTCTATAATCTACCTCAGACTCATAAGTTCCTGACTCGATGCTGGATTTTTTTTCAAATCTTTGGAATCTAGTATGCTTTATTTTTAGTTCAACATCTCCAAATTGGATTTTTTCAGAGATATAGTCAAATAGGGCTCCTACGGTCCTAAGGAAGGGCCTCCTTAAGATCATTTGGTAATCTTTTCAATTCCTAGGGGCATCCATGTCAAGCACTGTAAAATCCACTGGATAATTTCGTCCCTCGATATTGACTACAATGTTCCTAATCTCACCTCTATGTCTCTTAGTTGATGTATCAACAAATTGAAGTACGACTCTTGACTTCCTAAGAAGTCCTAGATTCGGATGTTCATAAAGTATGGTGGACATGAGATTGACATATGAACCATTGTCTAATAAAGTTCTAGCAAACTTGATCTCATTGATCTGGCTAGTCACGAAGTGTGTACCCATGTCTCTCTTCTTCCTTGGAAGCTCAATTCTAATTAAATGATATGTAGAGATGGAGAGGATATGTTTCTTTGTTCGGCTTGAGTTCTTTCTACCGAACTTTGTCGGTGTGCATCTCACCTTAATGTATTTTTTAGACGGGTCTCTTTCTATCATATCGTCTAAGACAAAGTGACCTTGATGTTTTCTTTACAAATGTGGGAAATCTCTTCATCATTTTTGGTTTTTTAATTTTTCTTCTTCCAGCCATTAAAGCATAGGGGAAACAGATTGAGTGATCAATATCAAGAGCTGAAACTACACTTTTATTGAAGATAGAAGTCTGTACATGACTCGGACTGACACTAGGACTCTGACTAGTACCGGGAAAAGAAAATGACAATTGTGGTTGTGGGGGGTGCTGCTGTTGCGAGTTCTCTTCTTCTGATTCAGACTCGCTCGACTCTGAGGGGTTTTGGTGCTCCGATGTGGGGGTTGGTGGTCTCTCCTCTTCTTCTTCCCGGATGTATGCTTAGATGTTGACACTGGGGCAATGTCACCATGTTTCTCTGCTCAATCATGCATGGTTACAATCTTTCCACTCCTGAGAGAAATATGATTGGTGACATCATGCGAAAAGATCTTGTATTCAGGTAAAGAATATTCTAAGATTAATACATGATCTTTTTGTCCAAGGTTATTGGGGTTAGCTTGGACTTGAGCGGGAATCACAGTTTGTGGTACGATGCACTCATCTCTCTATCTTGAGAGTCAATTGCTATCAACTCTCATGTCATGAAGTTCATCCAGCACTCGCTGGAGTTCGAGAAAGATTAAAGAGGAAGACCTCTATCCTTTCCTAGCCTAGGTTGGCTGGATCTGACGGTACTGGCCCTGCAGGCCCTAGTTCTATTACTGCTATTGTTGTTGCGGGTTATGGTAACTAGAATGAGACTGCTAGTATTGTCCTTGCTGCTGCTGCGGCTGATATCCAGGAGAGACAGTGGTGGACAAGGGTTCGGAGATGATTTAGTATCTTATCGATTGACGAGTTCAAGGTTGTATCAAACTCCGTTAATCTCCATCACTTGTGGATATTCCTCGTAAACTGCCTGAGCGGATGTTTCTTCGATCTGATAGGAGAAAGACTAGTCTCCACCCTAGTTGCTTTGTTTTTCTACCCCTTGCCTTGAATATAGTGAATATGGTGTGTGGGGGTGGGAGGTGTGGTCATGGTAAGTATCTGGATCTTAGATACCCGATCAACTAGTTCCTCCATCTGTCTGGGCAGCTAAGATAATTTCTCCATATCAGTAGATTTATGGAATCTGTCTACCTTCTTGTAAATCTGTTCGATCATACTTAGCTTATCGGTAGACATATTGTTCATAATCTTCTTTCCCCCTTCTTTTGATAAGAGTGAAAGGGGGTTGGTCGTGTAGGCCCGACTTATGGTTTATGTACGACTTGTGTCTGTAATTTCTCAAACACTTTGTAGATTGTGTCCTCATGATGTCCAATATAGCTTCCTCCATAAGAGGCGCTAACTAACCCTTGCATTTCCAGGTTTAAACCACTTACAAGACTATGTACCAGCATCATCTTGCATATGCCATGCCCATGGAATTTTTGAATTAAGTCCGTAAACCTTTCCCAAGTTTCATGAAATAGTTCATTGGGATGTTGGTTGAAGCTTGTGAGCTTGATCCTCATTTTTCTAATTCTACTCACTGGGTAGAATTTCTTTAGGAATAGAGTCTTGAATGTAGCCCACATTGAGACCACCTCCCCTAAGTTTTTCAGCTAGTACGCTGCCTTATCAGTCAGGGTAAAGGGAGCGACTCTCAACCTAATATAGTCTTGACTAACCCTAGGGTGAGTAAGGTTGTCACAGACTAGTTTGAAATCTCAGAGAAAAGAGTAGGGGTCTTCATGGTTGTTTCCTACGAACTTGGGAAGCAGCACGAGGAAATGTGATTTGTGTTTGAACTCATCCTTGGGCAGTGCTGGTCTCAGCCAGTTGTAATCATCATCAAGCTATGGCAGGTATGTGTCTTCCATATCAGTCTCTTCCTGATTTCCATCTCCTTCTAGTTCTGCTAACCGGACTCTTAGTAATTCATTCTGTTGCTCGGTTACAGTTATACAGGCGAGAAATTCCATCATTGGATTGTTATTGTTCTCGTCTTCACCAGGATTCTTCTTTGGAGGCATTTTGTTTTCTTCTTCACCTTCATAAGTAAATATGTCTCAATTAGATACAAGTGTTGAAGGGGTTCTACCAAATATTAGAGTTTTCTTGGTAGGGAGAGAATTAAAGAGAGGGTTAGTTTGAGATCGATTGAATCCTGAGAGTAACTTATCAAGATTGGTCTTGAGAAGAGAGTCATCCCAAGACTGAGCATGTTCGAGAATAGGGTCATCTCAATCCCAAGGAGACATGAATTGGGTTCGTTTGGTTGCAGGGTTGAGCAGGGTTGGGTTGGGCTGGGGTACTATTACAGGGGTACCCCCTCCTTACAGTTTACTATTCACCCAGCCCAACCCAACCCAACCCTGCCCAACCCTGCAACCAAATGACCCCTAAGGGGTTCCGTGAAGCATTCACAAAGTCCAAACTAAATTCCCCAGAGAAATATATCTCAGATGTCAAGAGAATCGACAGGAGCACAGAGATAGAGTCAAGAGAGCGAGAATTTACAGTGAGGTACGGACGTACAATTTTGGATACACATAAAGAAAACACAAATAAAACCCATAGATTCACTTACTCGACAATTGTGAAGGCATGTTAGAGTTCGATAACTTATCTTTTCGATTTTAATTTACTGACATAACAATCTTTAAGAAGATTAAGCGGAGTTTAGGTTCTGGAGGGTGTCATAAAGACTGGTCCGAATTCATACAGCTAGTTGCATCTACTTTCAGCCAGTATAGGTCTAAGTACGGATCTTAGAATGGCTACCCGTATAACTTCAGGACGGTGCCTTACATATTGTCCTTTAACCACCCAATCTGCTAAGGGAGACCGTAGTTCCCTCACTGAGAAGTAGCTAGTCCTTTTTAGAATCAGTAGTTGGAGTGAAGCTCCCATGTTTTGGCTCTAGTCTAAATGTACGATTCTTTTCCTACGAACAATGAGTGTGTTTCTCTCCACCAAACACAAAGGTTAATTTTATGTTAATTTTTTTATAGTCACCTTGATTAGCAGTCCTGATTTTAATGTAGAGTTATCACTTAAATATTATGTGAGCACAGAAAAATCACGCATAACGAGCAATCCCAATTTTTAAAATCTAAGTTGTAAAACTGAGGTAGACAGTATCAAGAAAGTCGACGCAAACGAGAACTCAATGATGCATGCTAAGAAGAAGACTTACAGTGAATTCTCATATTCCTCATATGGGATGCAATACAAGGAATTAAAATTTACATTAAATGATATGCCTAAGCATATAGTTCTATTAGAGGTGAAAATGGATTTAAAATTTGGCTAAGTCAAACGATCTACAATGTGTATAGTTAGTGAAAAATGTGTTGCCTAAAAATTATGAGCACAATAAAAAATAAATAACTTAATCTACCATATGAGCAACTAATTTTTACGCCACTCAAGTCGGGTCCTACCCACATAAAAGGGGATGAAATAGATCCGACACAACATAGATTCTCTAGTCCAAATTATTACAAAAATTAGGGTTCAGAGAGACCCTATAAATGATGCAGAAAATTAACTAATATAAGCTCTCTCAGAAAAAGAAAATTAAAGTCTTTTTCGCAGGACTATGATTTTGTCCGAAAAATTTTACTCTGACTTATCTGCAAAGAGATAAATTATGGTTAGTATCTAGAGTGAGAGAGAGATACAAATAAAATGCAAAAAATATAAAAATAAAAATTACATCAAAATTAAATTCACAAATAATTAATTATAGAAATTTAATTAAAACCCTAAAAAATATGGCATTCCCTAGCAACGGTGCCATTTGACGAACATTGATTTCACCTCTTTAAAAATGATGAGTTATAGTATAGGAGATGAAAAATGATCTATCAAAAACCACAATTCTTGAATATTATGGAATAATTTTTACTTGATAAGTATACCAAGGTCGATAAGAGGGAAAACACTATTTTTAGTTTCATGATTTTAAATTAATCAAAGTAATTAATTAATTTCTGAGTTAATATGTGTGATGAAACTGTGATTCATCACTCTAAAAGTTGAAAAAAGAATATTGTTCCCAAGTAAATAGATGCATATTTCCCTTTATAATGCATAAATAGCATTCATACATGCATCCATAATACATGCATTTTAGCATTAACATTTTGCATTAAATAAGAAGCCAAAGATCATTTGTAAAATATCCACTATTAAAATAACATCTCCCTTATAATATGTACACTTGTAGTTAATAATATAAGGAAGAAAGCCAAAATCACTTTGTAAAAGCACCCAATAAAGCCTTAAAACCCTTGGACCATAAAATGCCCATAGCTCCTTCATACAACCTCCAAAATAGGTCTACTCACTTTTAGAATAATACACATTAAAAGACCTTTAAAATAAGACCAATTTCATCCAATTTGGAGCTCATATGAAAAAGTTGGGTTTTTGGGCCTCTATGTACACTATGTATACTATATTTGTGTATATTTGTATTTTTGTATCATAGTTGACCTCATCTCCGTCTTTGGTCAACATGAAACTTGTAGATCTCATCAAGATCTCCAACTTTTATGTTTTGAGTTTTTCCAAATTCAGCCTCCTTCTCTCTCTACAGTCATTTCCAGTCTCAGCCAATCACAGCTGGCCACGTGGCGCCCTCTGGTTGCGCCACGCGGCCCGCTCCCCTTGCCCTAGCCGCCCCTGCTCTCAGCCATTGGATTTCTCTTTGAATCCAACGGCCCAGCCCACTCCACGTGCGCCTTTATCCATCACCGTTCGATCCCAACCCGCCTCAGATCTGGGCCATCAATTAGCGCCTTCACCACAGTGCACCACGCATCACATCTTAAGCCCTTCGATCACGCCTTCAGCGCTTCGATCTGCACCGTCCAATAGCGCTTTAATTTCAACCGCCCGATCAGAGCCCTAATCTAATCTCCACCGCTCGTCAGCGCCTTGCCTCCGCTGCGCCACGTGGTCGCTCCACGGCCCTTGATCAACACGCCCCAGATCTAATCCTACCCGCCCCTTCCCACCTTCTTCTCCGCCATTGGATCAAAAGATCCAACGGTGAGGACTTCGTCTTCCATCTCCAGCGCCCCTCTCTCCCACGTTCTCGAGCTTGCGCGAGGGGCTTGCCCCTTTCTATTTTCGGACGCACGCCAGCAACCCTCATCGACCGCCAACACCGCCACGATCACCCCCACTCTTCCCTCATCCTCGCCAACTCCCTCTATCTCCATGATGACCACCGGAGACACTCCACGAACCCCACTAACCTCACTTCGTCACCAGCCCGGCCGTCGACTTAATCCTATAAATACTCGATCACCGGCCATCTTCACGCCCATCCGCCACCCCAGAGAGGAACCTCGAGCTCGGAGAGTTTGATTGGTGACAGAAATTGAGAGCATCCTTGAGTGATGACAGCCTTTATTCTCCGCCGAGATCCACGGCGTCGCCGCCATGTCGCAGCACCTCCTCCGCGAAGTTTCTTGAGCTTGGGACCTTACCGATCCCTCGAGCGACGACCTGGAACTCCAATCCGAGCTCCAAACCCCAGGTAACCCCCTCCATCCTCCTTTGATCTTCCTTTGAATTTTTCCTTTGATTTCTCGTATTTTATTCGCCTTCCACCGTGACCTTCTCGCTCCATCTTCACCTCGCCGAGCTCTGCGACGGAGCTCTGACCTTCGCGGTCCATTTATCGCCCTCCGACAACACCCTTCACCCTCCATCGACTCCAGCTCCGCCACCTGTGTGGAGCACCATCATCGGACCTCCCTCACATCGCCTTAGGCCTCACCGTCAATCCCCACATCTCCACGAACGCACCACGTGCTTTGGCTATATCGTTAACCCCTTGCATGTACTCGTTCATTCACTGGTCAGAAGCTCACCGGAGCCCCCATCGAGCTTCATCGACAGTGAGCTCCGACGCGCCTCCGTCACGCCTGGGACCCTCGGACTGTTCGTCGCACCGCCGTGAACCTTTCGAGCTACTTCAGAGGCGCCATCGACCTTCATCGATGCTAGGAGGACCGGGCGGAGCAGACACCCCTTCGCCGGAGCCCCGCCAACTCCTCCGCAGGTGGTGGAGGACCGTTGAGGAAGAAGCTCCAGCCACCGTTCGATCATCTTGATCGAACGGTCAACATCACGCCATGTCGCCCACGGCCGGAGCAGCACATCGTCGTTGGATCTCTCTTTGATCCTACGGTCAGCATTCAGCCACGTCGCCCTCTTCATCAAGCCCCTGGCACCGTTGGATTGATCCAGATCCGACGGTCTCTGATCATCCACGTGCTAGCCACCGGCAGCCGTTGGATTGACCTTGATCCAACGGTAGCCATCGCGCCACGTAGATGGGTCCGAGCCTCTTCCCCGACCTCTAGGCTCAGACCACCCGAGGCTTCGCCGAGCCTTCCTGCAGACCTCCAGAGCGCCCGAGCCACGATCCGAGCTGCCGACGCCACCCGAACCTAGGCGCCGCACTTGAGTAGCACATGCGCCTGGGTAAATTGCACGGAAGCCCCTGGAACTTTCAGAAATTGCAGACCAGTCCCCGTGAACCACCCCCACGTGAGGAGCACGTGCAGCCATGGAGAAATTGCATTCCACCCTCCTTTATTATAGGTAATTGCATTTAAGTCCCTGTGAGCATGTTTATTTTTATGTAATTTTTATTTCCTGTATTGCAATTACACCCCTATCTTTGCACGTATCCCTAGGTGTGATATTTCATCATTTTTGAGTTTTAAAAATTGCATGTTGTAGTGTAACTTGTCCTTTATCTGTTGTGACACTTGTCAAATTTTTGTGATATCAGTAGAATTTTAAATTAATTAATTGGTTTATTTTTGTGATATTTTGCCCAATTGGACCTTTTAATTGATAATTAATTCTCTGTAACTCCAAAAATTCTCAAAAAATCATAGTAGCTCTAGGATAGTTAACTTAACATTGCATAAAAATTTCATCTCAGTTGCACACATATCGAGGACTAAATAAATTAATTGGTAATTTCCTTAGTTTAATTTTAATAGGTTCATTTCACATTAAAATTTAGGTCTGTCAATTTTCCTAGATTCCTCATCATTAGATCTATCTAGGATAATTTAATTTCCTGAAAATAATGTGATTTGATATTTATTAAAATTAAATTAGTGAAAATCACCCTGCATTCATTTTAAATTCACAGTAAATTCATTTAGTGTCAAAAAATTCCAAAAAAATTAGGGTACTTAATTTCACCATATTTCATCATCTGGCCAATTTTCATAATTTTTGAACTTCATTTGATACCTTAACTGATTTAACTTTAAATTGGCTTGATCTTTGCATGTGTCCTGCATAGAAAATAGAAAAAGAAAAAAAAATATTCCTCGAAAATCGAACACTTGGACTTTGCTACAGATTCACCTAAGGAGACAGATGCCTCCCTGAGTTCAACCTTGGACTTCACCAAGTAAAAAAATTGCCGCTTGAAATTGACTTGAATCTAATTAAAAGTGGTTTTTGATATTCCCTCTCGTATCCGACTACAGCGAAAATTATAAAATAATTTGGACATTAATTTGCCTGAATTAACAAGGGTAGCGGGAGGCGTTATCAAAATGGCACCGTTGTCGGGGAGGCACGGCTTAGGTTAATTTGTAGTGAAATTCTGATTATTTGATTTTCTTTCCCCAGGTAGTCTGACCCCCAGTTTTCTTGTGATTATTTTATCTCTTTTATTTCTTTGCATCATTTTTCTGTGTCACTCTCTGACCTCAATCTGTTTCTGTGCGAGGAACGCGAAGAGTCGAGGATGCTTGGAGGATCTAGCATTTAAATTTATTGAGTGAATAGAGAGGATTTGTAATTTTCATTTTTTTTCGCATCATTTCCAAAGGTTCCTGTTTGGGTTCTTGCGCGTGTAAATATAGTAAAACTGTGTCCCCGTGTGTTGTGTGGGTGAATGGTAAATTAGCTTGCACTAGCGGCTCCCCGAGCCAATCTAGGAACTGCTTGTGCTCGTAATCTTTAGGACCACACAAATCACTTAAAAGACGCACTTAGACCGTAGGACTTAGCCAAATCAAATTGTTCTTCCATCTCTAATAGAACTGCTTGTCTAGGAGCGGCTTTCATCGCTTGCATTTGCATTTAGATTAAAAAGATTCCAATTCTGTTTTGCATCCTGCATAAAAAAAGCGAAGGGATCACTGTAAGTCTCCTGAACTCAGCATACGCATCATTGTTTTTATTTTGCATCGGCTTTTCTTGATTTCCCCCTCTGATTTTTCACATTTAAATTAAAAAGGAAATTGGGACTGACCAATAGGCATGCTGTGTGGTTGGATTAATTCAATGAGAACCTAACTTAAAACTGGGACTGCTAAACACTATTGACCAAAAAATTCAATAAAATTGGAAAATTATTTGCGGGAGATTAATCCCCGATCTTGTTTTCAAGCTGAGTGAGGGTACTTGAGTGTGTGTGAACACCTTAAGGCAGAGCCCAAATCCCCGCCTTCCATATCACGTTCCGACTAATCCTAGCAAATATCACAAGTCGAATAATTTCAGATTCACTGACTAGTACCAAGTAGCCTCCGCCTGTCTCAGGTAGATAGGGGCAAAATTGCGGTACTTTGCAACAAGATGCTAGTAACCCCACGGGGGTGAAGTTCCGGCCTTGTCAGCCTCCGCCTGCTTGCAGGTAGATAGGGGTGTGGTCTTTGAATCCATCGACTTGGGATAGGAATGAAGAAAGGAAGGACCGGCGGTATCTTAGGCGACAGGTTAAACAGGGCAGACGCATCCGGCTCTGAGCCGACTTCCCTATAGGCCGCGTAATCCTTGCTATCTTGCATGAAAATCACACTTAAAATCTACAAGATTAATTGGACTCGATTTCGAGTCCTTCACTGTGTTGAGTGTGAACCCAGGGTCTTGGATTGATTTGTTTGCTTCAGGTAGGAGTAAAATCCTATCTTCTTCTCGCCACATCAAGATGAGTGACTGGGGGATCTCGACTCTTTATTCACCGATCTCTCTATGAGTCCCCCACGAAACTCCTCTTCATCGGCCCAAGCGTACCTTGGACCACCCAGGACTCATGATCCTCTTGAGTCCTGGTTCCCTCATACCCAGGGTGGTTACTCTCAAACCAACCCTTTCCTCTCCTCCGAGCTTACCGAGGAAGACCATCGCCTCTATAATCCCTTCCTTGATTTGTCCTCTGACACCGACCTTATTTCATACCCAGGAATAGAGGACAAGATGCCGCCTAAGCAGCCACCACCGGATGAGGAGCAACTACGACAGATTCTTAATCGCCTTGCTGAAGCCGAACAGAGAAATGCAGATCTCACGGATAGGATGGGACAAATCACAGTAGCAGGAGGAATCGACCAACCAATGGTCGATGCCTACAACCCAGCGAAAAATGAGATACAGAATTGGTTGACCCCAGCGGTTCCTGCCGAAGCATTTGAGCTGAAGCCCCACTTCCTTAGCCTGCTACCGAAGTTCAACGGGAATGCCCATGAAGAACCGTATACCTTCCTCCGAGACTTCGAGCTGGTTTGCAACAATCTTAGCCATCCCAATGTTGGCCAAGATTACATCAGACTGAAGACCACCCCATTTGCCTTAGGAGATAAGGAATCACATTGGCTGAAAAACCTAGGGGTGATATGTACAACCTGGATGCAGTTCAAGGACCTCTTTCTGAAAAAGTTCTACCCTCTCATTAGGACTAACCAAATGAGAACGAAGATCGTCAGCTTCTCCCAAGGACCCAGTGAACCTTTCCATGATGCCTGGGATAGGTTCAATGAGTTAGTGCAGAAATGCCCCTACCACGTCATTTCTAAGGCGATCTTAGTCCAGACCTTGTTCTGTGGTCTAACCCCGGAGATGCAGGGGTTAGTCAGTGCCGCCTGTGGAGGAAGCTATCTGAACAAGAACGAGCATGCCGTATGGAAGATCCTGGAGAAGATGGCGGAAACCGGCAGGTCACATGCCACCAGGGCCTATCAGTTGTCTCCCTCAATCCTATCCAACGAGACAACCCAAAGGACTGTAGCGGATCTGACCGAGGACCTCATCCCCAGTATGGGGATGATTGCTGACAAGTTAACCATGGTCGAGCAGATCCACAAGAGGGTCACTGACCTTGAGTCTCTCTCACGTCTACCGAAGCAAGTGGAGGAACTTACTGAGAAGGTAGCTAAGATGAAGCTACCTGCCCCTTCTGCACCACCTGCACCTGTGCATCGAGTCCATCTTGTACAGGAACAGGCACTGGGGTCTCAGAGTGGCTGGGTGGAGGATCAGACTTACACCCAGCAGGACTAGCATGCACCCCCACAAGTGGAGATCGGATACGAGGAGCCTCCGCAGGTGTTCGAGATCAACGGGCTGTGGTACAGTCGTGACCCCATCAGTAGACAGTCGGGGATGGGGAATGGTCAGCCTCACCGACCTTCCCCAGCTTACCAAGGAACCAGCTCCGTCCCCACACCGCGCTTTCAGTCCAGGCCAGAACAAGGGTACCAGCCTCAGCAGCACCAGCAGCAGCCGCGCACATATCAGCAGGGTCCAACACCGTCCCACCAGAAGCAGCAGTATCGGCATGGCCAGCAGGGCCAATACAGAACCTCGTCCGCAACTCAGCCAGCCCAGCCCACCGAATTGGAGTCCCTCACCTTGGCGATCCAGACCCTGTCTGATAGGGTCCAACAAATGTAGAACGACTATCTGGATATGAGAACTGATATTAATCATGTGTCTCATACCCAGGACCAACAGATGGTGCCAAAGATCCCAATTCCCTCACAGGTTCAGGCCAATCCTAACAGCTTAAACCATGACCAGAACCGACCTCGAGATCAGGTATATTATTCGGATAATTACTTATCTGAACATGAGATCCTTTCGTATGATAATGTGAATCATATGTCCCTCATGAGCGGAAGGACCGTGAACATGCCTGATCGGGCATGGGTGCCGAAGGAAGGAGCCGCCAAGTCTCTACCTGAGGAGAACTTGGAGGAAGAAGAGGAGCATCACCACCACCATCTCCAGCAGAAGAAGAGGACATCTGAGTCCTCGAAGCAGCAGTCTCGCATCAGCATAGAGTCCGACGGAACCGATGAGGAGCCCGCACCTCCATCTGAGGAGGATCGTCCAGAAGTCGCGGAAGATGCATCACCGGTTTCGCCTCAGCATTTTTCTTTCAGTCAGAGTCAGAGTTCGTTTCAGAGTCCGAGTCATGTACAGAACTCAGTTTCAAATCTTAATGAAAATCTTTCAGTTTCCGAACATGAGTTGGAGTCAATAATCCCTTTCCCCCGAGCTCTCAAGGGTGGAAAGAGGAAAATAAAAAAAAAATCAAAAAGATGACCCTGATATGGCAGAGTTCTGCAACAAACACATCAAGGTCACAATCCCTTTTGACAAGTACGTGGAAATGACCCCTACATTTCAAAAATACCTTAAGGTGAGATGCACACCTACTAGGGTTAGCAGGAAGACCAAAAGCCATGTTGAGAAACACGTTCTATCAGTAGCCACGACTTGTGTAATAAAGAACTCGTTTCCCAGGAAACGAAGAGACATGGGTGCACACTATGTAGTGAGTCATGTTGATGACATCGCGTTTGCACGCACTCTCCTGGACAATGGTTCCTCAATCAACTTAATGCCTATATCCCTCTATGAGCGGCTTAATCTCGGACCTCTTAGGAAATCTAGAGCTCTCATGCAATTTGCTGATAAATCAACCAAGAGGTCCCAAGGAGAATTGAGGAATGTTGTGATCAAAATCAAGGGGCAGGAATACATGGTGGACTTCACTTTCCTAGATATGGAAACCCCTCGTAATTGGGGAGACTCCCAGATCATCTTAGGCAGGCCCTTCCTCAGAACAGCGGGGGCCTTGTTTGATTATAAGATCGGGAAGATCCAGTTCCAAACTCCAGGCGGAGACGAGGAACTTGAGATGAAGCAGACAAGATGGCATAGACTAGATTCAGAATCCAGCACCGAGTACTCTTCAACCGAAGCAGACTGCGATCATGTAGACGTAGTTGGGCCATGGAGACAAAACTCAGCCAGCACTGATGAGTCCATCCCCTCCGGAGATGATCCAGTGCATGAGTCAGTTTGCGAGGTCCTCGGGAACGAGTACATCTCCGAACCTGCATCGCCTTACATATTCGATGACTTAGAGGCCCAATTGGGCCTGTCAGTCCTTCCCTCTTTAGGACAATCAGAATATGTGGATGACGAGTCGGACAAGGCTTTTGCCGATTGTATGGAGACCTATGACGATCCAACTCCAGAGCCGAACAACTTGGTGGCAGCTATCACAGAGAAAGATCCAGCCACTTCCAACACCGAACCAGATCAGATTGAGCCAGACTTCTTAGATGATCACACTATTCTTGAGCTCAAACCTTTACCCTCAACATTAAAATACGCCTTCCTTGCGGGTCAGGACAAGAAATATCTGGTCATCATCAGTTCACGATTGACCGAAGAGCAGGAATCTCGCTCTGAGATCCTGGAGAAAAACCGCAAGGCGATAGGCTGGAGCATTTCCGATCTCCACAGGATAAATCCCGCTCTGTGTTCACACCATATCTAATTGGAGAATGAAGCCAAACCCTCTCGTGTATTCCAACGTCGTTTGAATCCAAATTTACGAGAGGTCGTGAAGAAGGAGATAGAGAAATGGTGCAACGCGGGTTTCATTTACCCAATCTCTGACTCAAAATGGGTGGCCCCAATCCATGTTGTCCCGAAGAAGTCGGGAATTCATACGACCACCAACGAGGACGGAGAGGAGATCGTGACACGATTGTTCACGTCGTGGCGCGTCTATGTGGATTACAGACGCCTGAATGCCGCAACGAAGAAGGATCATTTCCCCCTGTCGTTCATTGATCAGATCCTAGAGAGACTAGCGAGGAAAGAATTCTTCTGTTTCTTGGATGGGTTCTCGGGCTACAATCAAGTAGCCATAGCTCCAGAGGACCAGGAAAAGACCACATTCACATGCCCCTTTGGTACCTATGCTTTCAGGCGCATGCCCTTTGGGTTATGCAATGCTCCAGGTACTTTCCAAAGGTGCATGATTGTTGTATTCGCCAAAATGGTCGGCGAATTCCTGGAAGTCTTCATGGACGACTTCTCGGTCCACGACGATTCCTTCGATTCCTGTCTTAGGAATCTGGATCGAGTCCTCAAACGATGTTGTGAGGTTAATATGGTGCTCTCCTGGGAGAAAAGTCACTTCATGGTGACGGAGGGCATTGTGTTGGGGCACGTCATCTCCAAGAGAGGAATGGAGGTTGACCCTGCCAAGGTGGATGTGATCAGACGACTCCAGCCACTAACCAACGTCAAACAGTTGCGGTCGTTCCTCGGGCACGTCAGATTTTATCGGAGATTCATTAAGGATTTTTCTAAGATCGCCCGACCGCTACCTGAGCTTCTAGGCAAAGACATGGAGTTTATTGTTGATCACAAATGTCTTGCAAAGTGCTTGACACCGCTCAGCGTAACTATACAGTTACGGAAAAGGAAATGCTTGCGGTAGTGTTTGCCTTGGACAAGTTCAGATCTCACTTAATTGGATCCAAGGTAATTGTGTTCACTGACCACACGGCACTGCGATACCGGATGGAGAAGAAGGACGCAAAGGCGCGTCTTCTTCGATGGATTTTACTTATCCAGGAGTTTGATTTGGACATCCGTGATAAACCTGGAAAGAAGAACGTAGTGGCCGATCATCTCTCTCATCTCGAAGATCTTAATACTTCTGAGGATTCACCTATTCGAGACTCCTTCCCTGACGAGTTGATCTTTGTTGTTGACTCACTCCCATGGTACGCCAACATCGTGAACTATCTTGTCTCCAAGAAGGTTCCCGAAGATTGACCCAAGAGCCACATCGATCGACTGAAGTCGGACGCTAGACATTACCATTGGGAGGATCCGATCCTTTTCTTTGAAGGACCGGATTGTGTCTGGAGATGGTGTATTCCTCGGGAGGAATACCAGAGTGTCCTTTCTTTATGCCATAGCTTAGAGGCAGGAGGACACCACTCCGGGAAGAGGACCGCATGGAAGGTACTTCAGTGTGGCTTTTACTGGCCGACTCTATTTCGTGATGCCATCGCCTTCGTGAAGTTGTGCCCAGTATGTCAGAGAATGGGAGGAACCGTTGGTTCTAAGGATGAGATGCCTATGCAGCCTGTCATCATTTGTGATGTCTTTGATGCCTGGGGCATCGATTTCATGGACCCATTCCCTGTTAGCCACGGGTTCGAATATATCCTTTTTGCGATAGATTATCTATCTAGATGGGTGGAGGCTATCCCGACCCGAGCCCAGACAGCAGGACTGTCTGTAAATTCATCAGAGAACACATAATATCTAGGTTCGAGATCCCCAAAATGATGATATCAGACGGGGTAGACACTTTGTGAATTGGAAGGTGAAGAAACTCTTGAAGGACTACGACATCGAACACCGTGTCGCTAGCCCTTACCACCCACAGACCAATGGTATGGCTGAGGTGTCAAAGAGAGAGGTGAAAAATATATTGCAAAAGCTTGTCCGCCCGGACAGGGCGGACTGGTCTCAGATCTTGGATCAGGTCCTCTGGGCATATAGGACAGCTTACAAGACACCATTAGGAACCTCCCCATTCCGAATGGTATTCGGAAAGCCGTGCCATTTGCCCGCAGAGTTAGTGCACAAATCAGAATGGGCAATTAAGAAGGTCAATTGGAACACACACCTTGGGCAGCAGCAGAGAGAAATGGATCTGAATGAGCTTGTGGAAATCAGAAATCATGCATATGACATCAGTTTGGTGTACAAGGACAAGGTGAAGCGTTGGCATGATAGATATATCAGACGAAAGACCTTTGTTCCTGGACAGAAGGTATGGTTGTTCAATGCTAGGCTGAAGATCTTCCAGGGCAAGTTGAAGTCCAAGTGGACAGGACCATTTGTCATCCGTACGGTGCATGATAGTGGATGTGTCGAGATCTCAGATCTCGCAGATGACGAACCGACATTCCTAGTGAATGGACAACTGTTGAAGCACTTCGTCGAATCCAATGAGCAGTTAGTCCATGTTGAGGAGATTGTATTCATGCGCGAGACAGATTCAGCAGATACACCTCGAGCCGCATATGAGACCTTGCAGCAGTGAGCTCTATCCATCCGCAGCATCTCGAAAGATTCAGACCGACTCATTTGTATATATCATCGTTCTTGTACATCCTATCCTTTCTCCCCCGCGACTCTAGTAACCCATCCCCGCCTCATTAAATCGCTATATTGGACTATACTTAGGATGACCAGATCCTAAGTATAGGGGAGATGAGTCACCTGAGTCAGTTCACGGTACATTCTCCAGATCACATTGGTCCTCATACTCACTTCCGTCCTATACTTAGGCTGACCTAAGCCTAAGTATAGGGGGGACCAATGCCCGCATTGTATATTCATCCACTTCTCTTCTTGACCTCGTCCGCCCCACTTTTTGACTTTCTTCTACACTTAGGCTTCCAAAGCCTAAGTATGGGGGGGGCGGTCGATTTCTATACATTTTCCTTCTCTTTAGCTCTCCTATGCTTAGCACGAGCTATGTCTTTTTCCTCGCTTTTCGTGCTCTGAGGACATAGCACACGCTAAGTATAGGGGGGCGTGTATATATTACATATATACTTTACCCATAGCCCATACTTTCACGTATTTTCACGTACTTTTGTATATATTTTTGCAATAATTACGGGTGGGTAAAAATTAAAAAGTGTAAAAAAATGAAAAAAAAATAGGCTTCTTATTTACTCTTGCATATCATCTCTGCATCTGAAAAGAAAAGAAAAAGAGTCTTGCATTTTCATTCATCTTCATAGCATGACATCTGCATCTCATCTGCATATCTTGCATATGCAAAGTGAAAAGCTAGTGGGTTCTGAACCAAGTTATGAGTAGATATTGAGGATGGAATTGATTTGACCTTAATCCACCTAATTTCAGAGGAACCTTATAGGAACTGGAGTTAAGATTTCTCAGGTCAAGTGACTTAATTCTTTGAGTCCGCAAGTCTATGTTCACATGTCATCTTGATTAGTCTAAGTAGAATATCTCGTGCATACGCATGATTCTTATAGACAGTGACCTAACTTGGACAAGCACAATGCACGTAGCTCTTCATTTATGAGGCGGTGAGGAGGTAGAATCCTTTATCTTGGAGTAGCACACGGGTGGAAACATCCGTCCTCCTCTAGGGAGGGTAGTGCATCTCAACCTAGTCTGGTAGTGTTGACGTCTAAGGACGGGATGCTGTGGGTTGCAATAATGCTTCAAAAGTGGGATAGTCTACTGGCTCAAGAGGAAAAACTCCTGATGTACATGCTGCGCCTTGTATGAGTTTGAAAAAAATGCAAAAACTCCAAAAAAATCAGACAGGTCCAAGTGAAAATAAAATACCTGTCGGAGTCTGTATATTAGCAAAGACATGCAGCTGGATGACTTGGCTACACTGGTCAGGCATCCCGGGATAGGTAGCTACACTGGCTACCATCCATTCTTTTCTCTACCCCCTCCTCTTGAGTTGGTCGCACTTGAACTTAGAAGGGAATACCCCGCTCCTCGAGGAAAGAGTTACTGGACCGGGTTATTGAGTTACCTTGTTAGAGGAGGCTGGTTCCGAGTCATTTCTGATGTGGAGAGTTACATTTCACTTACACAGTACAAGTAACAATCATAGTCATCAGAAATTTGCATTTGAGGATTTGTTCTGACCTGACTATTGAGGAGTCTTGAATAGAAGACTTGTGGAACTTGAAGTCTGTTAGGTCCTAAGTTCAGGTCCCAATAAGGTTCCGCCACACAATTAATCCAAAGGTCGAGTCAAGCCCTATTTTCAACTTTTGTTCATGACCTTGGTATGGAACCCAAAATCATTTCACTCTTGCATTTCATTTAGTTGCTCGGGGACGAACAAGGTTTAAGTATAGGGGGTTGATGAATCTGTGATTCATCACTCTAAAAGTTGAAAATAGAAGCTTGTTCCCAAGTAAATAGATGCATATTTCCCCTTATAATGCATAAATAGCATCCATACATGCATTCATAATACATGCATTTTAGCATTCATATTTTGCATTAAATAAGAAGCCAAAGATCATTTGTAAAATACCCACTATTAAAATAACATCTCCCTTATAATATGTGCACTTGTAGTTAATAATATAAGGAAGACATCCAAAATCACTTTGTAAAAGCACCCAATAAAGCCTTAAAACCCTTGGACCATAAAATGCCCATAGCTCCCTCATACAACCTCTAAAATAGGTCTACTCACTTTTAGAATAATACACATTAAAAGACCTTTAAAATAAGACTAATTTCATCCAATTTGGAGCTCATATGAAAAAGTTGGGTTTTTGGGCCTTTATGTACACTATGTATACTATATTTGTGTATATTTGTATTTTTGTATCATAGTTGACCTCATCTCCATCTTTGGTCAACATGAAACTTGTAGATCTCATCAAGATCCACAATTTTCATGTTTTGAGTTTTTCCAAATTCGGCCTCCTTCTCTCTCTACATTCATTTCCAGTCTCAACCAATCACAGCTGACCACGTGGCGCCCTCTGGTTGCGCCACGCGGCCCGCTCCCCTTGCCCTAGCCGCCCCTGCTCTCAGCCGTTGGATTTCTCTTTGAATCAAACGGCCCAGCCCACTCCACGTGCGCCTTTATCCATCACCGTTCGATCCCAACCCGCCTTAGATCTGGGTCATCCATTAGCGCCTTCACACAGTGTGCCACGTGTCACATCTTAAGCCCTTCGATCAGGCCTTCAGCGCTTCGATCTGCACCGTCCAATGGCGCTTTAATTTCAACCGCCCGATCGGAGCCCTAATCTAATCTCCACTGCTCGTCAGCGCCTCGCCTCCGCTGCGCCACGTGGTCGCTCCACAGCCCTTGATCAACACGCCCCAGATCTAATCCTACCCGTCCCTTCCTGCCTTCTTCTCTGCCATTGGATCACAAGATCCAACGGTGAGGACTTCGTCTTCCACCTCCAGCGCCCCTCTCTCCCACGTTCTCGAGCTTGCGCGAGGGGCTTGCCCCTTTCTATTTTCGGCCGCACGCCAACCACCCTCTCCGACCGCCAACACCGCCACGATCACCCCCACTCTTCCCTCATCCTCACCAACTCCCTCTATCTCCATGATGACCACCGGAGACGCTCCACGAACCCCACTAACCTCACCTCGTCACCAGCCCGGCCGTCGACTTCATCCTATAAATACTCGATCACCGGCCATCTTCACGCCCATCCGCCACCCCAAAGAGGAACCTCGAGCTCGGAGCGTTTGAGTGGTGACAGAAATTGAGAGCTTCCTTGAGCGAAGACAACCTTTCTTCTCCGGCGATATCCACGGCGTCGCCACCATGTCGCAGCACCTCCTCCGCGAAGCTGCTTGAGCTCGGGACCTTACCGATCCCTCAAACGACGACCTGGAACTCCAATCTGAGCTCCAAACACCAGGTAACCCCCTCCATCCTCCTTTGATCTTCCTTTGAATTTTCCCTTTGATTTCTCGTATTTTATTCGCCTTCCACAGTGACCTTCTCGCTCCATCTTCACCTCGCCGAGCTCCGCGACGGAGTTCTGACCTTCGTGGTCCATTTATCGCCCTCCGACAACACCCTTCACCCTCCATCGACTCCAGCTCCGCCACCTGGGCGGAGCACCATCACCGAACCTCCCTCGCATCGCCTTAGGCCTCGTCGCCAATCCCCACATCTCCACGAACGCACCACGTGCTTCGGCTATATCATTAACCCCTTGCAGGTACTCGTTCATTCACTGGTCGGAAGCTCACTGGAGCCCCCATCGAGCTTCATCGACAGCGAGCTCCGACGCGCCTCCGTCACGCCTGGGACCCTCGGAATGTTCGCCGCACCGTCGCGAACCTTCCGAGCTACTTCATAGGCGCCATCGACCTTCATCGACGCCAGGAGGACTGGGCGGAGCAGACACCCCTTCACCGGAGCCCCGCCAACTCCTCCGCAGGTGGCGGAGGACCGTTGAGGAAGAAGCTCCAGCCACCGTTCGATCATCTTGATCGAACGGTCAACATCACGCCACGTCGCCCACGACCGGAGCAGCACATCGTCATTGGATCTCTCTTTGATCCTACGGTCAGCATTCAGCCACATCGCCCTCTTCATCGAGCCCCTGGCACCGTTGGATCGATCCAGATCCGACGGTCTTTGATCATCCACGCGCCATCCACCGACAGCCGTTGGATTGACCTTGATCCAATGGTCGCCATCGCGCCACGTAGACGGGTCCGAGCCTCTTCCCCGACCTCTAGGCTCGGACCACCCAAGGCTTCGATGAGCCTTCCTCCAGACCTCCAGAGCGACCGAGCCACGATCCGAGCTGCCGACGCCACCTGAACCTAGGCGCCCCACGTGAGCAGCACGTGCGCCTGGGTAAATTGCACGGAAAGCCCCTAGAACTTTCAGAAATTGCATATCAGTCCCTGTGAAGCACCCCCACGTAAGGAGCACGTGCAGCCGTGGAGAAATTGCATTCCACCCCCCTTCATTATAGGTAATTGCATTTAAGTCCCTGTCAGCATGTTTATTTTTATGTAATTTTTATTTCTTGTATTACAATTACACCCCTGTCTTTGCACACATCCCTAGGTGTCATATTTCATCATTTTTTAGTTTTAAAAATGGTATGTTGCAGTGTAACTTGTTCTTTATCTGTTGTGACACTTGCCAAATTTTTGTGATATCAACATAATTTTAAATTAATTAATTGGTTTATTTCTGTGATATTTTGCCCAATTGGACCTTTTAGTTGATAATTAATTCTCTGTAACTCCAAAAATTCTCAAAAAATTACAGTATCTCTAAGATAGTTAACTTAACAATGCATAAAAATTTCATCTCAGTTGCACACATATCGAGGACTTAATAAATTAATTGGTAATTTCCTTAGTTTAATTTTAATAGGTTCATTTCACATTAAAATTTAGGTCTGTCAATTTTCCTAGATTCCTCATCATTAGATCTATTTAGGATAATTTTATTTATTGATAATATTATTATTTGATATTTATTAAAATTAAATTAGTGAAAATCACCCTGCATTCATTTTAAATTCACGGTAAATTCATTTAGTGTCAAAAAATTCCAAAAAAATTAAGGTAGCTTAATTTCACCATATTTCATCATCTGGCCAATTTTCATAATTTTTGGACTTCATTTGATACCTTAACTGATTTAACTTTAAATTGGCTTGATCTTTGCATGTGTCCTGCAGAGAAAATAGAAAAAGATAAAAAAAATATTCCTCGAAAATCGAACACTTGGACTTTGCTACAAATTCACCTAAGGAGACAGATGCCTCCCTGAGTTCGACCTTGGACTTCACCAAGTAAAAAAATTACCGCTTGAAATTGACTTGAATCTAATTAAAAGTGGTTTTTGATATTCCCTCTCGTATCCGACTGCAACAAAAATTATAAAATAATTGGACATTAATTTGCCTGAATTAACAAGGGTAGCGGGAGGCATTATCAATGTGATTATATAATTTCAATCCTCAACTAAAATAATCAAATAATCCTTAAAATTAATCATATATCAAAAGAGATTAAATTCAAGAAATATGTATCAATCTATATCTCAGATACAAGCCAAAAGATCAATGTATCAAAGATTTATTCGACGAGAATTTCTCAAGATACTCTGCTCTCCTAATTTTCCATGTAAGTTAAGCCTCAAATAAATTCAGTCATATAAAATGTCTGGGAATTGACTTAATTTCGCCTTAATTATGCCCCTACAACGATGAATTCTCGAATACTATGATCAACTATCGATAGGCAATTAATCAAATTAAATATTCCAACAATTTAATCCCTATAGTTTAGATCAAGAATTTCCTCGAATAAATAATCTTCAATAACAATAACTATTAGGAAAATAAATCCTCAATTATCTTCCTTGGAGTCCCTATAAAAGAGAGTGAATTTGTTTGCAAAATGTTGTACACAATAGGTCAAAAGAGAGCTTGTATGGATCATACGGTTCATTAAATAATTATTATATTTCAAGCCTTTGATATGTACACAAGATATATAATATGATATCCACAAGATATATAATATGATATAGTGTTCAATAAGATTCAAAATGGCATAACATGCATAAAAATCAGAGTCCAAATGAGCGAGAAGTGATAAAATGAAATTCCAGGGACTAAATTGTAATGAAATTAATAATTTTTATCTCAAAGAGGTCCCTGAGGAACTTAACTATAAATCTCAAAAATCGCTTGGGATTTTATGCAATTTGCCCATGTGGGCACGTGCGTCGCACATGGTCTGGACTGGTGGAGGTGCTTTTGTAATTAGTGGAGAGTGCAGGGGCCTAGATGCAATTTTCCCCTTCCCTCAATTGCATCTCACATGCACAAGGCTGGGGACTTCTGCGTGAATGTGGAGATGACCGGGGTGCTTTTGTAATTACTCTTGCACCCCACGTGTGCTACACGTGCTTCAGAGGTTCTGTAGGTGCCTTGGGTGGTGGGTGAGGCTTGGGGATCCTGAGCCTACATATGATGATGTCAAGAGGCTTGGCTCACCCCAAACTTCAACCATGGATGGAGTACCGATGGTACTATCGTGGCATTTTTATGAACGTAGGATCAAGGGCTTAAGCCTTGATCATGTAGTGGTTGTAAGTCGAGGGCGAGCAGTGTGATGTGTCGGGCGGAGGTGGTTGAACACGATGGTTACGGCTTGGCTGACACACGACCAAGTGGTGGAGAGGCGACCGATGGATGCAGGTTCCTGGATAGGGGTCCGTGAGGGGGCAGAGTCCAGTGCGTACGGTGTAGCAGCTAGTGGAGTAGGCGCCGTGCGGTGGTTCTTGGAATTGCTGAAGGCATTCTGATGGCTCCTCAGTTAGATGTACCTACAACGAAATTGCGAAGTCGAGACTTGTAGGTCTCAGCTAGATGTCAACACGAAGGGGAGATGGGTGGAATGGAGGTTCGATTAGCGAGTGCAGAAGGCGGGACCCGGTGTGGTTTCAAACCTTGTTAAGGCTTGAAGAAGATCATGAACGAGGAGGGTATGATGGAGAAGGGGCGATCGATGATCAAAAAAAGAGTGTGTATTAGGGAGTGGTCAGAAGGAGATAAAAGACGGGGAAGTAGGATGATAGCAGAACATGAAAGACCAAGGAGATCAAAAGGGGAAATGAGAAAGATGGAAGAATGAAGATAGCTTCCTAAATAGGTGATCGGATGGAAGAGGTGCGCTTGGGAGTAGAGCGGTGAAAGGTCATCTCCGATCGTTGCCTCAAACAACGTGGTGATTTGCGATGAGGTTGGGCCGAGGTTCTATGAAGCCTCAGTAATGAAGCGTGTATCTTCGGATCTCACCTGAGAAGAAGGTGTCATCGCACGACCGGGAAGTACTGCAGTTGTAACCTACATAACTAGGGGGGCTCAACCTAAACCTCATAGATGGTAGATGGCTCGATCGAAGGTGAGGCCGACGAATTTATAGGAGACGGGGGGTTAACGGTTGAGGGAGGTGACGGGCCGACGGGCATTACGCGGTGGAGACATAATTACCATGGAAGGAGGAGGCAATTGTTGAGGAAGGAAGGAAGCGAGTTTGGTAAGGGAGAGGAGACGGAGCATGTGTCGCGCATGTGCGCGCGGAGGGAGACGACGGCACGTGTGAGGCACGTGGGGGCGGAAAAGGGAGGTAAGAGAGCAGGGTCACGTGTCGTGCATGTGACCTGGGGAGAGGGTGAGAGGGAAGGGGGTGGGTGACGTGCTGAGCACGTGACCTAAAGAGGGAAATTGAAGAGAGGGAGAGAGAGAGTGTGAGAGAGAGAGAGAGGAAGAGAGAAGAAAGAAGAGGAGGAAAAGAAAAAGAAGGGAAGGAAAATAAAAATAAAATGTAAAAAATAATAAATAAATAAATAACAAAAAATAAAAAAGGAGTAAAATAAAATAAAATAAAGATAAAATAAAAAATAACTAAGATTAAAAGAAAAATCGAAAATAAATAATAAATGAAGTCAAATCAAAAAGTGATCAACACAAAAGTTGCTTGTCTTGACAAGATTCTATAACTTTCGTGAACGACTCAAAATTAAAATAGGTCAACTGTACAAAAAGCATTTTTGGAAGTACTATATATATATAAAATAAAATACTGTATTTTTGTATTTTGTAATTTTTTGTATTTAAAATTGATTTTAATTAGTAAATTAATTTATATACAATATATACAAAATTAATCTAATTTTTATGGATTTTTTATAGGTTAGGAAAAGGTAAAATAAAAATAATAAAAGAAAATATGTACAAAATATAAAATGTCATATTTTTATTTTCTCTTGATTTTCTGATTTTTATGGATTTTAATTCTTGATGCCAAGTTAGTTAGTTAATTAAAGAAAATAATAGAGAAAGAATTTGGTTAAAACAAATAATTTTTGCAGATAAAATGATAAGCTCAATCATGGTCAAAATACAAATTATTTAATGACATTTTTAACCCTAATTTTAACACAATTAATGAATGTTAATAAATTGATTTTAAGGGACGTAATTAGTGAATTATTATGGGAATTATGCTAAAACAACCATATAGAGTAGATGAATCATGGATTCATTAGCAGGACCACACTTAACTTAGTGTGGGGATGCACGCACATGAATGGGATTTTATGCGATTTTGTGCATGTACCCTAAAGCGCAATGTACATTCTGGGTCTATCTAACAAACACATAGTAGATATTTACATTCAAGTAGAATTGTGATTACATCACAAATGAAATTAAGCATTGACATCAAATAACAACAAGAGTATTAAGCACACGAACATTCAAATAATAAATACACTAACCTATATACCCAAATATAAAAACACTAACACATATACACATATACACATACTCATGTCTGCACAAACACTAACACTCATACTTCAACACATGCACACCTACAACTTGCATTTCTAAATCACACATGAGAACAACATGACATATTACAGAAAAATCACATTTTAAAATTATTTAATTCAATTTAGTAAGACAAAACCTCTTAGGTATTTCAACAAACACCTACAATGCATTTGAAATAAACAAACATACTCAAATACAACCCACTACTCGAAACAAAATTTAATGTGATAAATGACAAAATTAAAAGATAAGAAACATACCTAATCAACATGAGATTAAGATGGGGGAGACGCTTGTCAGTGGTCGGAGATGGAGGGGGAAGGGATTCTTTCCAAGGGTAGGAAGGCTGAGAGTGTGGTGCCGATGATGAGGTTGTGGGGGAGGAGGAGAAGGTCGACAGAAGAGGAGAGGGTATTGACGAATCTCCATTCATCATTCTTTATTCTATCATTTTGGCCTTAAAAATCCTAGCAAATGCACGTAAATAGCATTAATTTGTGCATAAAAGCATTCATTAGTTATTGTATTATTTGCATATAAAATAATATTTTTAATGCCAAAATTATAGAATAAAGAGAAGAAAAGAAAAAGAAAAAATATTGAAAATATTTTATGACCCTAACCCCCGAGACCAAATCAAGAATTGAGTTGGTCAATAAGGAATAAAGTAGGGGAGATAAGGGCCAGAAATACAATAAAACCCAAATTCTTTTATTCATTATTTAAGAATTTTTTATTCCTATTTAGTCTTTATTATTTATTCATCAAATAAAGGAATTTTGTCATAAAAGTTGTAGATAGTAATGTAAATAAAAATACAAAATTGAGTTTGTAAAAAAATAATACAATATGTGCATTTTGTACACAAAATAAAAAGCAAGAAACCAAACTTCACAGACCCATATCTTTCAAATAAAAACTCAAAACATATCAAAATCACTCTAATTGTATATAACTTTTCACAAGCTATTTAATGGTGGTGGTTTTATATTTTTTGGAGTTACTGTGTGAAAGTTAGGTTTTGAGCCCTCATTGTACATTCTACCGATTATAATATTCATTTTATTCATCCTTTATTATTTTTAAGAAACTCATAATTTTATATTTTTTGTAAATATTATTTATAACATATGTGTATATTAAAATTAGAACAAAATCAGAAGGAGAATGCAAAATAAAATAAATCTATGTGAAAACATAGATAGAATACTTATGATTATACTTGTATAAAAATAAAAGGGAAACATTTTCTTTTTTATTCTTTCATATATTGTAAATATTATACTTGTTTATTTTATTTGCACTTATGCCCCTGCTAGGACATGTATTTTGTGGCATTTATCTATTTATTAAAAATAGCTAACTTGCTCCTAAAAATTAATAAAAATAGGATTAGATGCTCCATGCATTGTACTTTCATGTCACGTGTCTGCTTTGCATTTTTGCATTTAATCTATTTATTAAAATTAAAAAGGAGCCTAAATAATCCCTGTCTAATTTATAAAATACTAAAAAATATAAAAACTTTTGAAAAATTCCAAAAACAAATTATATATGGTATATTTTGATATTTATTGAGTCCAGAAAACAAAAACCCCTAAAAATAATATAAGAAAATTAAAAAAAATCAATATCTCCAAAATACAACAAAAAATATAAAAATTCTACAATAATATCAAAAATATATTTTTTCTGTTTTTATAATTACCTATATGTTATTATTTATATATTAAAATTAATTTGGGTAATTTTGGGACTTAATTATTATTTTTAAAACCCAAATTAATTCGAATTATTTATTAATCCCTTATTTGGGATATTTTTGACTTTAAATATACATAACAATTAGCAAAAAATCCAGAAAAATAACAAAAAATAAAAAAATGTGAAAAATCACAAAAACATTATATTTAGAATTTTATTTATTATTACATGTTTTTATCTATATATACCTTATATTGTATTTATACATATACATACATACATATATATTATGATTTAAATTAAAACAATATAAAAATTGAAAAATATAAAAAGAAAATACAAAATTACAAAACCAAAAATAAAAAATATATATAATCAAAATCCCACAAAACAATAAAATGGACAAGAGACAAAAGTTGAAAAATTTGTGCATTGTATTTTGCCTCCTACCTTTTTCTCCTAGTGTTCAACCTCTACACATACTTACACGCTATACACGTTGTTGTAGAGTTATAATAAATTTTAACTCATATTTTTTATTTTCATTGATTTATTCTTGTTGTGGGTTAATTGTTGACTAATTAGGGTTTCGTGAGTGGTCGCCACAACGACTTTGTCTCCGCCTTGTTGAGACATATTTTAACCCTCGCCAAATCTCGATTATCAAATGGCGTCGTTGCCGGGGAGCAACGCCGCTTAGTTGGAGCTTATTTTATTTGTCTTATATCTCTTGTTCATCCATGTGCATTTATTTATTTATTTTTCTCTATTATTTGATATTATTGTGAACTGTCTGACACTCTTTCATGTTTGAATTTGTTGTGAGGGACTGCGGCGCGACGGAGGACCTCTTAGGAGGACCTATGCACCCAAGCAAGGTGGAGCCGGCATTCTGACTGAGCCGGCAAGAGAGAGCAACCCATTCAGACATGGAGGAATTTTTGAGACAGTTTCTGAGCTTCATTTTATTATGAATTTTTCTTTAAAAAATTGTAAATTCATGTGAGAGAGTAACACTTGGCATGTAATAATACAGGACTCTCAAACACTCTGACTTCCCGAGGTCCATTGCCCGAGGGATTATTCCCTTTCAGGCCTCGACGGTTTTGACGTTTCTTTTTCATATTTTTATTTTATTTTTCTTATTTTTGTGTGAATGATCCCTAGGAAAAATGTGCTTCACGATAATAGCAGTTACCATCCTAGGGCGATTTCGTCGGACTGCAATTGCATATAGTCTAGGTTTTTCAATTCTGTCTTGCATCCCGCATGGAGAGAGTTGGGAAGAATTGTAAGTCTTCTGACTTTACATGCATCATCAATTTTCGACTTGCATGGCTTTTTCGATCTTCTCCCTCTAGTTTTTGCTCACCTAGGATGTCAATGGAATTGGAAATCCCGTTAGGCACATGCATTGAAAAATATCCAAAAGAGTGATAATAAAAAATAAAATTAGGACTGCTAACTCTATTGGACTTAAAATAAAATGTAATGGATCCTTTGTCTTGGGGAGAGCAACCCCTCCTTGTATGTGCATTTTATTCCTATGTACATGCTAAGGATTAGTGCCCAAATCCCAAGCATGTCTGCGGTGTGTACAACTTTGTGATGATCACCTAACTCTAAAATAGACTAGATAAAAGACCACATCTTGGTCTTCACTGTGTTGAGTAGGTGAATCGATGGGTTTGCTTTGTGTATTGATTGCGCTTTGAGTCCATTTGCAATTTTCATCTATCTTTGAGTTCGTTGTCCCATCCGTGTGAGTCATCTTTTTCATCATTGAGTCCTTCTACCTCTCTTATATATACAGCTCCTCATCTGCATTTGAGTTGTGATATTGGGTCTTGATCCTCACATTCTTAGCCGGATTTTGCGGCTTCTCTCCTAGCCCATATGACCCACATCTAGTCTAGTTCGAGGAGACCCTCTCCTTGCACCACAATTTTGACTGTGTTCACTTTCATCTCGCCCACCCTCCTCGTCTCCCCCGTTCATTCTTCTTCTACCTGGGATTGCTGCGCTTATAGAGATAGCCTGCATCGAGGATTGCGACTACTGTTGATTATTTGAGTAAGTTGGGCCATTTTGAGGATGCTGAGATTGACATGCTATCTTAGTGGATCTAGACTATGCATAGGAGCTTATTGAGGACTTTGATGATGCACGATTATTAGGTGTGATTTTTATTTGATGATTTCGATCTCGCACACTAGACTGAGGATGTCATGAATCTGATGATTTGATAAAGATAACATGTGCTTTGATTGATATATACTCATTTTTGAGGTTCCACCCATCTTGATTTTGAGGATTGATTGATTATTTTGATTTGGACTTCCCGGCAAAGGTGTGCGGAACCCACATAATGTCTCTCATCTTCTTGATTGACCCATCCCTAATGTCCTAACTTTATTATCCACATGTGACACTTTGAGGATTCCTTATTATCTTTTATGCCATCTCAGCTAGATTGGATTGACTTGAGGGACGTATTGTGACTGATATGATTATTCGTCCCTCTATGATCTTATGCCCTCATGATTATTGGTTGATTGATTGACGATTTTGAGGGCCTGAGATTTGATGCCAGCAATCCCAATACTTGATTGTCCTAGTTCGTATTACTCCCCAAGGACTATATGCGGGAGGATGTGACAACTTCTTTACGATCGATTTCATACACTGACTCATTCTCCATCATAGTGGAGCCCAAAACCGTATCATCTGATTTGATTGTTTGGCCTCCCTGCTGATTGTGCGCCCAATCTGTAGGTGCACTAGGCCAACATTTCCATGACGACCCTCGCAAGGACGAGATCTGATCTGACTATTCCATGTTTAGCTTGCATTGTTCCCCGAGGACTATCGCGGGACAATGCAACATTTTCTTTACGCCTGGTTCCCTTTGCTGACTGTGCCTCCTTTCTGTCGGAGCATGGGACCGGGTCGTCTGACATGCTTCCAGTCCCCACTACCTTATTATTTATCAGATCTATTTGATCGTGGGACCACTATGTCTGGACTCCTTTGAGTCTGCTCTCCTTGATGCTCCTCTCAAGGAGAGCCTTCGTTCTCTGATTATTCAATGCTTAGTTGGCAGCACGTTCCCCGAGGTTACCTGCGGGACGCTGTCACATTTTCTTGATTTGTCGGTCTATTCTGTTGGTAGCCGATATGTCGCCTACAAAGACCTCTTCTGCGGTCCGTCTGATGGATCTGGCTCCTCTGAGCCTGCTTACCTTGACGACCCTCTCAAGGGTGCACCTCTACTCTGATTATTCATTAACTAGCTTGTATTACTCCCCGAGGGTTATCAGTGGGAGGGTACACCATTTTCTAGGTATTCAACTTCACTTCTGGTGTCTCCTATCTGGTGGAAGCACGAAGTTGAGTCCTCTGAATTGTGTACTCGGTCTCCTCCCTGGTTGTGTCTCCTGATTGTAGGAGCATGGAGCCGAGTCTTCTGATATCTTTGACTCATCTGACTCTACTCACCTTGAGGACCATCGTAGGATTGAGCCATGACCTCTGGTTTTCGGCGTGTTGTTGTGACTTTCTGACCTTATGACCACTTGATATCACGCCTCTACATTGAGAGTCTCCTATTTTTCACTGATTATACATCTTTGAGACAATGATCGACTCGGAGGAGTATGTATTGTTCCTTCTCCCTCCACGTCTTACAGTATCGGCTCCGCTCACTCATTCTTTCCCTATGAGTCGATGCTCTCCTTGCTACCGAATCAAGTCGCACGTTTCGATTTATTTTCCTCGGTAGCCGACACCGACTTGAGTGCATATTCGGGTGTATTTTCACTGTCTGACTGCATCCTCGTTCTCACAGGGAGATGATGATGAGAGTACAATATTCACTTGTCAGATACCGTCCTGTACCTCACCAGTCTATACCATTTTGTATATATGTGTTCTGTTTTTCATTCATTTTGTCTCCCGTATGTTATGTAAACCCCATATCTTTCGCCATATCTTTATGATTGTACTTACCACGTACTTTGTCCTAAGTATAGGGGGTACACACCGTGTTGTTCTTACGCCGTCCTGTTTCATCACTCATGTTGTTGCTTATACATAGGGAGCTTTCACCCTAAGTATAGGGGGAGTGACACGCATATTCTCCACGATATTTTCATCTATCTGTATATATCTATCTTTTCTTATTTTCTTATTTTCTTATTTTCCTTTTCATTTTTCTTTACAAAAATAGTGTCGTCCCTTTTTGTCAGTTTTCTGTCCTCAGGACATACTTTGTCCTAAGTACAGGGGGATGTGCACCCCAGATTCATGTTGGAAATGCGAGCCCACGGCGAGCCATTATGCAATAAATGTTGTTGCAATTCACTCCTTGATCTGAAATGAAGAATACATAATTTGCATAATAGGTCCCTTAGTACAATTAGGGTTATGTACCATGGCCATCTTAATGATCATACAGCTGTTGATTCAATTATTGAATCATAGAGGCTGGTGCTTAGATGAATATCTAATGAGTTAGATTGAGGACTCATCAAGCACCGTCAAATGATTATTAAGAGATGATCTCCAGCCTGAGTAGGAGATGGCAATCCTATCTCATTTAGGTTGATATCTGACCGACCTCTTGATGCAGGTCCTCTGCATAGGAATAGAGTTTCGGAGGTGTCGGATAAGTTAGGTCAAAGAGTTGACTTAACGAGATCGAGATAACCACAGTCCTATATCGTATGCTGTCACGATACAGGCACACATCCTCTGACCGGAGACAGATGTGTTACTATATGTCTGAGTATGTACATTTGGCAGACCAATAGGTTGATGACCTAATCAAGGTCTATACACCGGCGCGCTGGTGTGCATATAAGGGCATATGAGTAATACGATCTCTCAAAGGGATCATACAGGTTCACTACTGAACCGGAAGACATGAGCTCACTCATGAGATATTGGGAAGAATCAAATTCCGTGCGCACGGTCGTCTCGCTTTGGAAGCTTGACTGAATTTGTTGGTTTGATATATACTTTTGGAAAGTATATGATCAAGACCTTGGTATGATATATGCTTTTGGAAAGTATATGATCAATACCGACTCCCAATGATCGAATGAGAAACTTACTGATAAAACCCTGAAGTAGACAGTGTAAAGTTGATCTAATACTTCTGGTTTATTCTGAGTCTTCCAGTATGCAGGATGTACAGGTGTTAGGAATACCTGAGGGTGATGTGATCATAAACGGTTGTATAACCATGACGCTTCCATTCCTAGGGAGTGATGAAACGGGTCTGGATTTTAGTGACTCCTCTCAGTAGAGAAGTAATCTGATCTTAGTCCAAATGTTGGATATTGATCTGAATGTGATTCAGATTCAATGAGAAGATTAGATTTACGGTCTTGATTTAATCAAGCATCTATGGGAGGCCCGAGATCTGGATTTTGAGATGTGATCTCAATATCCATGTCACTATACGTGGAACAATACAATCGCCCTGTCCTTATCTCCAAGTATTCGCGGAGAAAGCGCATTATCCTTGAAAGAGTTCATGGATAATTCTATTGTTGATATATGTATCCGAGCATTGAGAAAATGGATAATTAAATGTGATTTAATTATCAACATTAATATGAATTTGATTCATATTATAAAGAGAGTTATCTTAGATAATTAAATGTGATTTGATTATCAAAGATGTGAATAATGTGAATGTGATTCATATTATTTGAACACATGAGATAAAGAGATCCAAGATGATTAAATATGATTTAATTATCAAGGATAAGAATAATGTGGATAGTAATATCCAATTATTCATAATATATTATAAATGTGATTTATAATGTATTAGAGAGAGCTAATTATAATTTATATGTGTTGATTAATTGTTATGTGTATTGGATACACATTGTGTAATTAATTGACAATGTAAATTACATGTTGTTTTGGGTTGTGAATTTGATTCACAATTTTTCTATGGCAAGATTGCAATATTCTCAAATATAATTGTGAATTATTGGAAATAAATAGAGGAGATTTTCAAGGAGATATGCAATCTCATGGATTTCCATGAGATTGCTCTCTCCATGGAAAGAGGGGGGGCGGCACATCATTCCCAAAAGGAATGTGTGGCCGTCCACATGGAAAGAGCATGGAGATGAAATCTCCATGCACATTCTCTCCTTATTTATTGGATTGATTTTGGATTAATTTGTAATTGATTTTGTCAAATATATTTTGATCTAAATTTGTTGGTTTTACCAACAACAATCTTAGCCATTGGATTGACATAAATCAATCTCACCCATTGATTTTATATGTCCCATGGATTGAGATCCATGGATCCCAAAACCCTATAAATAGAGAGGCATACCCATGCTATCTCTTTACACATAATGCTTGAGAAGCATCTCTCTCTCCCTCTCTCTTTTTCTCTAGAGGTCAGCCCTCTCTCTCCCTCTCATGGCCGTCCACCATGGATGCCATGGAGAGGTTCTCCATCGCCGCGGCATCGTCGTTATGCTGCCCGTTCTTCTGCTCGTGGATCTCCGTCTCCTTTGGTGCGCCTCGCTCGTGAAGAAGATGTCGGATCTCGTGTGTCGAGATCAGGAGATCTGCCGCTTGGATCATCAACATGGATTGCGAGAAGCACGCGGTTCATCCCCGCGCTCGCAAGCGTCTCCTCCGTCGGATCGGACTTGAGACAGGAGGTCTCTTCGTTTAGAGACTCGATCGCAACCACGCTTCAAGAGGTAATCCTATTACTTGTTTGTGGTTTAGACGAAACGATCCGAGAAGTGTTCTTGGATCATGTGGTTTCGTTGCATAAAATTTTTTTTAAATTCCGCTGCATCGAGCAACTAGTGCGACTAGTGGCTCCTCGTCGTATTCGATACGACGCTCACGCTTCCGTGATGCGCTTGAGGATCTAACCATATCCTTCAAGTGGTATCAGAGCCCTAGGTCGACGGTTTCGAATAGTGATTCGTTAACCAAGGACGACTTGGGATCGTTAAGGTCGCGAAAATTTTTCATCGCATTTGATTTCGCAGATCTGTTTAGTAAAGAAATTCGGCACGGTTTAAATTGTTTAAACACGAATTTTATACTTGAATTATGTTCCCCATTAAATAAGGAAACCACAGGATCTGAGTTTGCGTAAATCGGATTTCGTATGCTCGAGATATGGTCGTTTTAATGAACATGTATGCACTGTTGCGGGAACTGTGAATCTGAACGTGATTAAAATGTTAATTACTGTTTAGACTTGCCTCGAAATGCGTGAAACATCACTTAGGTTCTGTCCTAAATCAAATTAGCAAACTTTAGAAATTGACTTTGCTTAATTTGGATTTAATATGATTGAGATATGCCAATTTTAGTAAGTAGGGGTCACTGCTGAAATTGCTTTCCTAATCTAGAACCAAGTGATTGTCAATTAGTGAAATTAAATGTTAATTTCATGAAATAATCTTGAAAAATATTTGTGAAATATTGAAACATGATTATTTGCCTAATTGAATTGGCCCCAACCAATTAGTTGATTAGATTTGATCTAAACCTTAATTGGAATTACAATCATCAAACTTCTTGCTTGAATAGGACTTGGGAATTTGCCTAGCAAATTTCCTTAAAATCAAAATTGTTTTGATTACTATATGGTATAATTTCGGTTGAAGAACCGATGATCATCTCAAGTACAAAATAATCAATTTGGCATTATCCTTTCCCGAGCTGGATATGGTGTCTAGTCGGGGATCGCTGGTCAGCGGGTTGCAACGTATGTGGTCCGCCCCACTCCCGTCGGTACTGGCCATGACAGCGGGTAGGGCCGGGATAATGTCCGAGGGATTATGATGTATTTTTCTAATTATTAAAATTCGAATTAATACGTACTTTGAGAATAATATCATATATGTATATTCAAGCATAAAATTTAAGTTTGATTGATTAAATTGGATTGATAATTAATTTAATATGATTAAGTTAATTATATCCAATTGAGAATATTCTAATATGATTAGAGTTAATAATTCCCTTGGAAGAATTAATTACATGAATGTGATTCATAGTAATTAATTAAATTTGAATAAGAGGTGGAGGATCACATAAGTGACATCCATGGTCTCCCGTCAAGGCGAAGGGTTTCCGTCGCCAGGGATTGTATATAGGAGACGCCTGTACGAAGTGACAGCTCCTATATGCAAGCGCATCTGGATCGGACTCTTTGCTTCTCGAAAGAGTAAGGCCGTATGCGTAGTGACCCCAATATCGGATCCTCATATTATTGGGGCGATATTGGATTGCGCATAGCGAGTTCTATTCCTGTTGACGGTTGGTTCAATTAACGACGGGTCAACATCACCTTAGGGGTGGTGGGCCCGGGTGTTAAAGACCGAATTGGGAAATGCAAGTTGGACTTGCAAGGCGGAATGTGTTCCCGCTTCTCTTCATTGGAGTTACAGTTTCTCATATTATTGGGATGTAACAAAGATAAAGAGGAGATCCCAGATCTTGCTGAGATATAATGGTAAGTATATCTCTTACATTGAAAGTGATTAAGGGAATGAACTTTCAGTGTATTTGACAAGGCAAGACAACTTTGATATAAAATTCCTAAATCAAAGTATAATTCGTATATATATATATAAATATATACACTCATGCAAATTTCTTATTTCAGATAATCCTTCATTAAACCCACTCAATGTTATACTCATTAATAACCAGTAGAATATCATGGATTGGACCCTTGATCCAGATATTGTACTTGCGATTGGACACATAATGTATGTGGTTGCAATATGCAAGTTTCCTCATAATAATGAGAAGTGATAATTAAATAAGACAATAGGACTAAAACCCTAGGGTTTGTATGTCTCTATAAGTCTTGATCTTATCGAATGTACTTTTGAAGTGACATGTCGATGATGATCGTAATTATCAAATTAATCCTTATAAAATCAATAAAGATATTCTGGCATATATATGTGCTCTTGACATTTAATCATGAATGACATGGTTCTCTACATCATGTAGAATGGTAGCTCTATAAGAGACAATGTATTCTAATTGTTTGAATACCTACCTGAACCGATGCTTCAAAGAGTTTAGATGGATGTAGATGATGAGTGTCATCATTCTACTGTCTATACTCTAGTCATTCATGAAACTTCACAATATTCATATTATATGAACTTAAATGAAGCTTGTATAAATGTTGAAATACTCTTATATTGAAATTTTTTGATTTTAACATAAGAGATCCTTGGTCTTGAGCAAAGGTTGCTTATAGACAAAGGGAGCACAGTGGAAGCATGGGTTGGACCCAAGTAAGAGGTATAGTCAAAGAGTTGACTGTACTTCTGTGACTTCCATATGACATCCAAAGAGTTGGATGAATGCCAATACTGCAATAAGTTGATGTGTTGATAGTATGACTATCAAGTCTGTCTAGAATCCTCAGAAAAGGACTCGGATGGAGCATCAGTATAATCTACATATAATCATTGATATTGACTTACTTATTTGATAAGATAAAGTCTAATAATTGTATCTCAAATTTTCTAATGACACTTGCAATTGGTTGCATATGTATTAGAAATTTGATCTTAAGGTTTATTGGTCATCCATGTTGAAAGTGATGCAAGTGTTGCAACAATTTCCATGAGATCAATAGACTTCATGTTTTCAGTGGGAGCCCTTAGTCTTAGAGAATGTCTCTATGACCTAGATATTAGAATACACTCATTGTTTATTTCTAATTGTTGGATATGAACATGAATTCTGTAATAAATCTATCATAAAGAGTTATGATGGAAATATTTCAAATAGTGATCTAAAATCTAGAGGACTCTATTAAATTAGAAAATTATTGAATGGTTCATTAAGATTTCTAATACTGAAAATTAAAAATCAATAGGAGGATAAAGATCATTTGATAATGATCTGGCATCAAATTTTGGACATATGTCTGTTGATGAAATCAATGGACTGGTAAGACATGAAACTTTAGATTGTCTAAAGATTCAAATCTCACATACTTGTGAATATTGTATTCAAAGTAAAAATGTCCAATACACCCTTCCTTGGGAAAGGTGTAAGGTGTCAAGGTATTAAGGATCTCATACATATTGATGTATGCAGATCATCTATATCATAGTAAACATTATGGATATGTGATATCTGTTAATGATTATGTATGATATGAGATTTCTTCTCTTCACCTAAGAAACCTTTGAAATGTTCAAAGATTTCGTAATTTTGGTTTAGAACCAAAGTTTGAGGGAAGATGAAATGAATTTGATCTAACCAAGGTAGCCTGTACCTATTAGATGAATTCAAGAAATACCTTATGGAGATATGAATATCATTCCCATCTCAATCCTCCTAATGAACCTTAACTCAATAGAGTTGTAGGGAGATACAATTGATCATGTGTGATATGATTTGATCAATGATTAATCATAGCATAATTATCTCTTAGTTTCCAGGTATATATATGTGGTAGAGACTGCATTATATATCCTTAATAAGGTTCCATGTGATTAAGCTGGAATCTGGCACTAGAGAGTGCTACTTCATTAGGAAAATAAAGGATGGTATTGGATACCTACTTTATGACCTTGAGATTCTTAAAAGATCTCATCTTTGAGAATATGATTCTTATAGGATGACTCTCTTGAGAATCAAGATGAAAATGAAGTAAAGGAACTCATTTAATCTTGAAAAGATAATGAGGCTCCTGAAATCGGAAACTAAAATAGATAATTAAAGATGTAACATTAATACCTCTTCAAATAAGTTTGAGGATGGATTCCATGTGTCAGTTAAATCTGAAAATGATCGGACTTCATGTGATGAAGCTCCTGAGGATCATGACATGGAAAGATGGATGTTAGCAATAAAAGTCTAATGTAGACTTCATATACAAGTGTTGTATATGGACCCTCGAGGATCCACCTATATGGGTCAGACCCATTAAGATGTAAATGGATCTTCAAGAGAAAGAGGGAACCTGATGAGAAGGTATAGACCTTCAAAGCACGGTTCGTAGCCATGAGCTACACACCGAAGAGAAGGCATCGCTTGCGATAAGACTTGCTCTCCAGTGACCTTGCTTTAACCCATCAGAATATTGCTAACTATAGCTACACAAATTGTCTATGACATCTTCATGGTGTGAGTCAAGATTGCATTCCTCTATGAATACCTCTCTGAGGATATTCATATGAAGTAGCCCCAGGGCTTCATGGTTGAGGAAAGCAAGGTGTGCTAGCTGAAGAACTCCATCTTTGGACTCAATTAAGTTTCTTGTAGTTGGAACATAAGATTTAATGAAATTATAAATGTTATGATTTCAGATAAAATCTTGATGAACCATGTGAAGCTTAGTGGGAGTGCCATTGTGTTCATCGTGCTTAATGTAGATAATATTCTAATCATATAAGAATAAATGATAAGTGTTTTATAATTTGGTTGTTCCATACCTTGAGATACGATTTCAAGGATACCTCTTAGATCTTAATTCTGAAGTCGTTCAGAAGCAAAGAGAAGAGGGTATTGGGACTGTCGCATTAATAATACACCTTGGACTTATTCCATTTTCTGGACAATTCCAAGAAAAGCTTCCTTCCCTTAAGATGTGGTAGTGACCTGTCTAGAGGGATAGCACCTCAAAGAGTTGAGGAAGTGAATACTAGAACTGCTTGCACTTGTGCATCAGTTATGAGAAGCTGAATGTATTCTAGATGTGTACAAGAACCAGATGTCTACCATGCAATGGGAGTAGTAAATTGTTACTAATCCTGCTATGGAGATAAAACACTTGATTGCAGTAATAATAATATCTTCAAAGATGATAAAACTTGGAGATAGTGATCTCAAAGTCTTATCTTCAAAAGTTTAAGACCTTGTAGATAGTGATCTATAAGGGTCTTAACTGTAGATACCTTAGGAGATAGAGATCTCCAGGAATAAAGGTATTCTAATAAGGATTATGGGAATACTGGTTATGATAATTAATAAGATGTAGTGTCAAGGACACTATAACCAATAAAATTGAGTATCGGTTGCATGAGATGCAATATTCGCATTGGATGCGAGCACTGTTACTAGGAGATATGCAAGTGCCGTAAAAGGACTTGGCGTAGTCTCTTGGGAACGGAGTGACTGATCAGCTTACCTAGCTATTTTCTAAATAGCCTATGATTGTCACATGAGTGTGGGTTTAAATGATTAGCCCATTAATGGCTCTTTGGGCTAGTGGGAGATTGTTGGAAATGCGAGCCCACGGCGAGCCATTATGCAATAAATGTTGTTGCAATTCACTCCTTGATCTGAAATGAAGAATACATAATTTGCATAATAGGTCCCTTAGTACAATTAGGGTTATGTACCATGGCCATCTTAATGATCATACAGCTGTTGATTCAATTATTGAATCATAGAGGCTGGTGCTTAGATGAATATCTAATGAGTTAGATTGAGGACTCATCAAGCACCGTCAAATGATTATTAAGAGATGATCTCCAGCCTGAGTAGGAGATGGCAATCCTATCTCATTTAGGTTGATATCTGACCGACCTCTTGATGCAGGTCCTCTGCATAGGAATAGAGATTCGGAGGTGTCGGATAAGTTAGGTCAAAGAGTTGACTTAACGAGATTGAGATAACCACAGTCCTATATCGTATGCTGTCACGATACAGGCACACATCCTCTGACCGGAGACAGATGTGTTACTATATGTCTGAGTATGTACATTTGGCAGACCAATAGGTTGATGACCTAATCAAGGTCTATACACCGGCGCGCTGGTGTGCATATAAGGGCATATGAGTAATACGATCTCTCAAAGGGATCATACAGGTTCACTACTGAACCGGAAGACATGAGCTCACTCATGAGATATTGGGAAGAATCAAATTCCGTGCGCACGGTCGTCTCGCTTTGGAAGCTTGACTGAATTTGTTGGTTTGATATATACTTTTGGAAAGTATATGATCAAGACCTTGGTATGATATATGCTTTTGGAAAGTATATGATCAATACCGACTCCCAATGATCGAATGAGAAACTTACTGATAAAACCCTGAAGTAGACAGTGTAAAGTTGATCTAATACTTCTGGTTTATTCTGAGTCTTCCAGTATGCAGGATGTACAGGTGTTAGGAATACCTGAGGGTGATGTGATCATAAACGGTTGTATAACCATGACGCTTCCATTCCTAGGGAGTGATGAAACGGGTCTGGATTTTAGTGACTCCTCTCAGTAGAGAAGTAATCTGATCTTAGTCCAAATGTTGGATATTGATCTGAATGTGATTCAGATTCAATGAGAAGATTAGATTTACGGTCTTGATTTAATCAAGCATCTATGGGAGGCCCGAGATCTGGATTTTGAGATGTGATCTCAATATCCATGTCACTATACGTGGAACAATACAATCGCCCTGTCCTTATCTCCAAGTATTCGCGGAGAAAGCGCATTATCCTTGAAAGAGTTCATGGATAATTCTATTGTTGATATATGTATCCGAGCATTGAGAAAATGGATAATTAAATGTGATTTAATTATCAACATTAATATGAATTTGATTCATATTATAAAGAGAGTTATCTTAGATAATTAAATGTGATTTGATTATCAAAGATGTGAATAATGTGAATGTGATTCATATTATTTGAACACATGAGATAAAGAGATCCAAGATGATTAAATATGATTTAATTATCAAGGATAAGAATAATGTGGATAGTAATATCCAATTATTCATAATATATTATAAATGTGATTTATAATGTATTAGAGAGAGCTAATTATAATTTATATGTGTTGATTAATTGTTATGTGTATTGGATACACATTGTGTAATTAATTGACAATGTAAAATACATGTTGTTTTGGGTTGTGAATTTGATTCACAATTTTTCTATGGCAAGATTGCAATATTCTCAAATATAATTGTGAATTATTGGAAATAAATAGAGGAGATTTTCAAGGAGATATGCAATCTCATGGATTTCCATGAGATTGCTCTCTCCATGGAAAGAGGGGGGGCGGCACATCATTCCCAAAAGGAATGTGTGGCCGTCCACATGGAAAGAGCATGGAGATGAAATCTCCATGCACATTCTCTCCTTATTTATTGGATTGATTTTGGATTAATTTGTAATTGATTTTGTCAAATATATTTTGATCTAAATTTGTTGGTTTTACCAACAACAATCTTAGCCATTGGATTGACATAAATCAATCTCACCCATTGATTTTATATGTCCCATGGATTGAGATCCATGGATCCCAAAACCCTATAAATAGAGAGGCATACCCATGCTCTCTCTTTACACATAATGCTTGAGAAGCATCTCTCTCTCCCTCTCTCTTTCTCTCTAGAGGTCAGCCCTCTCTCTCCCTCTCATGGCCGTCCACCATGGATGCCATGGAGAGGTTCTCCATCGCCGCGGCATCGTCGTTATGCTGCCCGTTCTTCTGCTCGTGGATCTCCGTCTCCTTTGGTGCGCCTCGCTCGTGAAGAAGATGTCGGATCTCGTGTGTCGAGATCAGGAGATCTGCCGCTTGGATCATCAACATGGATTGCGAGAAGCACGCGGTTCATCCCCGCGCTCGCAAGCGTCTCCTCCGTCGGATCGGACTTGAGACAGGAGGTCTCTTCGTTTAGAGACTCGATCGCAACCACGCTTCAAGAGGTAATCCTATTACTTGTTTGTGGTTTAGACGAAACGATCCGAGAAGTGTTCTTGGATCATGTGGTTTCGTCGCATAATTTTTTTTTTTAAATTCTGCTGCATCGAGCAACTAGTGCGACTAGTGGCTCCTCGTCGTATTCGATACGACGCTCACGCTTCCGTGATGCGCTTGAGGATCTAACCATATCCTTCAATTCATTCAATCTTTACTCCCCTCCAATGTCTCCTCTCTTTTTGATTTCTTCTGCTATACTTAGGGATATCTTACCCTACATATAGGGGGGACAGCCCGAGTTGTGATCAGTTTATCTTTATTTTTATGTTTAATCCCACCCTTGACCCTTCCTGTGTTGTGTACAGTCTGTTATACTTAGGATTACTTGATCCTAAGTATAGGGGGGTCGATCACCATCTATTCATTTATCTCTTCATTCTTTCATTTCTTGTTCTTTCAGTCGTTTTAGTATATGCTTTTCTATACTCAGTACGAGTTATGTATTCTCTTTTTCTCTTCGATCTATGAGGGCATAGCTCATGCTGAGTATAGGGGGTTGTATATACTCTATATATACTTTAACCATAACTCGTACTTTAGAGTAATTATTAATAAATATGGCTAAATATACTATAGATATACATACATATTTCATTAAAAATCAATTAATAATGCTTTTTATTCCTCAAATTTTTTTGTATATACTGATTAATAAATCAGATTAAAAAAATTGCAAAATGATTTGAAAAATGGTGTGACCCGTTTGGAAAACTTTTTGTGAAATATTTTCAATCTTTGTAAAAATATTTTGAATTGCAAAGATTCTTTTCTTTGTGTGAAATAAAGGAGTTGAAAACATATTTGCAAATGTTTTTCAAAATATTTGAAACATATGTTGAAAAATGTATAGATTGTTTGAAAAAACTTTGCAAAATGTCTTTCAAATGTTTGAAAATATTTGCAAAAATTATTTTGTACTATGACTTTCAAAATTGCTTTCAAATAAAATTGAGGAATAAATGCATCATAAAATAAGAATAAAATGTGTATATAATTATAAATAAAAATAAAATTCTTTACCAATTGTACATATATACCTATAAAAATAACTTATTAAAACCTACAAATTCTTTAAAATATTAACCATTGTAAATAAAAAGAAGCACGCCCATGTAAATAGTTGTACATATTTTATTTTTGTGCTTAAATTCTTTTTATTTGCAAAAATTCTTTGTGTAAAAATTATTTTCCATTTCCAAATTCTTCGTGAAAAATGGCATCATTTTTCTGCATTGTGCATAGCATTTGCATGTTATTCTTTGATTGAGCTTGATGATTGAACTAGTCCAATAAAGTCGAAGATTGGAGCTTGGTTGGACCTTACTACACCTACTACACTGGAACCTTATGGAAACTAGGTTTAAGGTACTTTCAGGTCTATTCAGACTTAAGTCTTTGAGACTCAGGGCTAGGTTCAAGTCACCTCAACTGACTAACTAGAACTTTTCGAGACACACGCATGACTCTTGTTGGCTGTGGCCTAACTTGGACACTTGCACCTTTCACTTGGCTCAACTCAGTTGGAGTGGTGAGAGGGTTGGATTTGCCAGTCTGAGACGCACACGGGTGGAAACATTCGTCCTCATCTAGGGAGGGAAGAGCACCCCAACCTGGTCTAGTTTCAATGAAATCTAAAGACAGGATAGTGTGGGTTGAAATATAGCTTTTAAAGAGGGATAGTCTTCTGGCTCAAGAGGAAAAACTCCTTATGTAAATGCTGCTGTAAATAGTATTTCAAAAAAAAACTCCAAAAAAGTGGATGAGCCTGAAAAGAAAATAAAATGCCTGTCGGAGTATATGTATATATGTTTTATAGTCAGTAAGCAAGCTTGAGCATCAAAGTTATACCATGTGAGCCTACAGTTGGATGAATTGACTACACTGATCATGCATCCCGGGATAGGTAGCTACACTGGCTACCATCCATTCTTTTCTTCACCTCCTCCTCTTGAGTTGGATGCCACTTGAACTTAGAAGGGAATACCCCGCTCCTCGAGGACAAAGTGCTGGATTGGGGAATCACTGGGATGTCATTATGGAGAAGTCAGTTGCTTTGTCATTTCAGTTGGGGAGAGCCACTATCACTTACACCGTACAAGTCAGCTTCATTGTCATAAGGGTTTGTGTATGATGTTGGCTAGTTCTGACCTGGCTATTGAGATGGTTTGAACCGAGTTCTGTGACTCTCAAAGGTTGTTGTGTTTCAAAGTTGGTTCCCGAACAGGTTCCACACGCATTCTCACACCGAGGTCTAACCTGAGCTCCAAACTTTGATTTTGTTATGACAAGTTTAATGATTGAAATCAATTCCATGTATTCTTTATTCTTTCTTTTTCTTTTCTTCTTTATTCTTTTTGATACTTATTGCATAAGTGTTTGCAAGGGACTAGCAACGGCAAGTATAGGGGGATGATGAATCTCCATTCATCATTCTTTATTTTATCATTTTGGCCTTAAAAACCCTAGCAAATGCATGTAAATAGCATTAATTTGTGTATAATAGCATTCATTATTTATTATGTTATTTGCATATAAAATAAGGTTTTTAATGTCAAAATTATAGAATAAAGAGAAGAAAAGAAAAAGGAATAAAATATTGAAAATTTTATGATCCTAAACCCCGAGACCAAGTCAAGAATTGAGTTTGTCGACAAGGAATAAAGTAGGGGGAGATAAGGGCCAGAAATACAATAAAACCCAAATTCTTTTATTCATTATTTTAGCATTTTTTACACCTATTTTATTCTTTATTATTTATTCATCAAATAAAGAAACTTTATCATAAAAGTTGTAGATAGTAATGTAAATAAAAATACAAAATTGAGTTTGTACAAAAATAATACACTGTGTACATTTTATACACAAAATAAAAAGCTAGAAAGCAAACTTCACATGCTCATATCTTTCAATAAAAACTCAAAACATATCAAAACCATCTCTAATTGTATATAACTTTTCACGAGCTATTTAGTGGTGGCAGTTTTATGCTTGTTGGAATTATTGTGTGAAAGTTAGGTTTTGGGCCCTCATTGTACATTCTATCGATTATAATATTCATTTTATTCATCCCTTATTATTTTTACAAATTCATATTTTTATATTTTTGTAAATATTATTTATAACATAAGTGTATATTAAAATTAGAATAAAACTAAAAGGAGAATGTAAAATAAAATAAATCTATGTGAAAACATAGATAAAATACATATAATTATACTTGTATAAAAATAAAAGGGAAACATATTCTTTTTTATTCTTTCATATATAGTAAATATTATCTACATTCCATTAAAAATACAAAGCCAAAATAAAACTCAATAAAATACATTAAAATAAAAAGATGTATATAAAGCATAGGTAAAGTACCTATGAATATACCTACATAATATACTTACCTATTTATTTAAGTGTACAAATAACATCATAAAAATAAAATAAAAATATATTTATAATCATAAAAATAAGTTATAAATATATAAAATAAAAGAATAAAATAATAAAATAAAATATACAAAATAAAAATAAAAATGTACAAAATATAGGTAATTATACCTATAAATAAGCCCTTGAAAATAAACTTGTAATAAATAAAGCCAAAAAGTAACTAAAGATCATAATAAAATACTAAATAAAATATTAAACATTTTTTATTTAATAATCGAAAAATAATAAAATCATTTATTATTTTTAAATAATTATTTTCAAATAACCTAACCGTTTTGTCCTGTAGTGAACCTACTTGGACCAATCAGCACGCTCCTCGAGTTGCTTTCAATCAACTCCCTCCCCCGCCTCCTGAAGGGACACGTCTGTCAAATCCATGTGTCTTCTCCCCATTTTCCGCATGATCTGTCCATCCATCACCGTAGCTTCCTTCAGACGAAATACTCCTGGATCATCGTACATCCACACCCACATCTTGTACACATTGTACATAGCTTCGATTCTTCACAACTGCCCGGCCAAATAAGGGTGCCTTCAATGTTGATAAATAAGAACCTCCGCCTCCATTCTCAAATTTGGTCATCTTCTTCCCCTGAAGCCCCATGACTCGGCCAAAGCGAGCACCCTCGTGATAGGAGGGGATCCCCTGAGCTTACGACAGTTGATGGAGGGTGGAGGTGCACCCACGACCACCAACTCCGGCAGCCCTGCTCCATGCCTTCACCGGCAGGTAAGAGCTGCGTATTTTCCATTTTTAGGTAGATTTTAGTTCCTGCTTTTTTATTATGCTTTTAAATTAACTCGTAGACCTTAGGTTTTGTGTAATTTAGCCATTTCGTAGTTCGCCGAGCTCTGCTCCGGCGAACTGTTCCATAATGTTTCGCCAGTCTCCTGACCCGCCTTCCACCTCGCTTTCTTTCCCCTCGCGTCTCTCTTCGCCCCAGGCTCCTCATTTCACTCGGATCCTTACTGGATCTGGAGATCAAGGTCTCCACCTTCGCCCTTTGCCGGAGACCTCCGCCACGACTCCTTACGCTCCATTCCACCTCCCTCAAACGCCATGTCCCTTCTTTTTCTTGTATTTGTGCTAACCATGCAGGTGCCTGCGCGCGTAATCCTCAATCGAGGCGATTTTGTTGAAGACCTTGGTACCTGGAGCTTCTATTTTCTCAGAGCCTACTCGCCGTCATTTGAGCTCCAGTGTGCCCCCTGAAGGACGCATATGAAGCGGAGGAGCCCAAGCTCCATTTTTCTTCACTCCGAGACCTCCTGATGGCCGGAACAACCCAGGAAGTCGGGTTGAAGCTCGCTCCAGGCAGATTCATGACATGTTCTTCCAGGCTGCTTCCCGACCGTCGGATCTTCTAACCGCCCCAGATGGATCATCTGCCGTCGGATCGAGCCACATTTCCACCGTCCGATCATCTCCACCAATCTGATCGAGGTCGTAGAAGACGACGTGTCATCGACCGTGGGATGCGTGACACGTGTTCAAGTGAATCCAAGATAGCCTTCCGATTGCGCCTATTAAGGGGTAAATTGTGTATCCATCCCTTGCCTTTTTTGCATTTATTATTTAGTCATGTAACTTAAAGTTAACGTTATAAATAATTTGGACATTTTGCAACTAAGCCCCTGTATTTATTGTATTTGCATTTGGGTCCAGTTCATATCACCTCACTTGTCGTCTCACGTGAGGTGGCAAAATTGCATGTATACCCCTGCGGGTTTGTGTATTTATAAAAAGTCCAATTAATTGAAATTATCATTATATATTTTTGTGAAAATCGCTTGGAGGTCCCTAAACTTTTTACTAATTACATTTTGGTCCCTCCCCGGCTGCGTCACATGTAGTCCCACGTGACGGGTAAATTGCATGTATGCCCCTAACATTTTTGTAATTATTTATTAGTCCAATAAATTCTTAAATACGTTATATATTTCCAGTATAATTGCCCAGAGCCCCCTGATGTTTATTTTATTTGCACTTATGCCCCTACCCAGATATGTATTTTTGTAGATTTTATCTATTTATTAAAAATAGCTAACTTGCTCCTAAAAATCAACAAAAATAGGATTAGATGCTCCATGCATGTACTTTCACGCCACGTGTCCACTTTGCATTTTTGCATTCAATCTATTTATTAAAATTAAAAAGGAGCCTAAATAATCACTATCTAATTTATAAAATACCAAAAAAATATAAAACCTTTTGAAAAATTCCAAAAAAAATATGTATGGTATATTTTAATATTTATTGAGTCCAGAAAACAAAAACCCCTAAAAAATAAAATAAAATTAAAAAAATCAGAAAGCTCTAAAATCCAACAAAAAATATAAAAATTCTATGAAAATACCAAAAATATGTTTTTTCTATTTTATAATTACCTATATATTATTATTTATATATTATAATTAATTTGAGTAATATTAGGATTTATTTATTATTTTTAAAACCCAAATTAATTTCAGATTATTTATTAATCCCTTATTTGGGATATTTTTACTTTAAAAATACATAAAAATTAGCAAAGATTCTTGAAAAATAACAAAAATTAGAAAAATATGAAAATATAAAAACATTATATTTACTGAATTTTGTTTATTATTACATGTTTTATCTATATAGTATCTATATATACCTTATATTGTATTTATACATATACATATATATATTATATCTAAATTTAAAAAAAAGAAATATAAAATTGAAAAATAAAAAAGAAATTACAAAATTACAAAACCAAAAATAAATAAATATATATAATAAAAAATCCACAAAAATAATAAAATGGACAAGAGACAAAAGATGAAAAATTTACACATTGTATTTTACCTCCTACCGTTTGCTCCCAGTGTTCGACCTCTACACATACTTACATGCTATACACGTTGTTGTAGAGTTATAATAAATTTTAACTCATATTTTTTATTTTCATTGATTTATTCTTGTTGTGGGTTAATTGTCGACTAATTGGAGTTTCGTGAGTGGTCGCCACAACGACTTTGTCTCTGCCTTGTGTGAGACATATTTTAACCCTCGCCAAATCTCGATTATCAGGTATGTTGAGGGTGGAGGGAGGAGAGGGTGCTAGAGAGGGAGGAGGTTGGATAGAGCTAGGGCTTGGAGAGGGAGGAAGTCAGGCGGAGGTTTTTGGTTAGGGAGAAAATGGGGTTCTATTCTGCAGGCGTCGTTCTGTTTAATAGATAATGCAACTACATTGTGATCGCAACACCAAATTGTTCGCTCGACTTTGTGGTCGCATATTTAACTATGCGACCACTGGTTCTGGGAAAGTGCTCACATATGTTATTGCAATCACAATCCCACTACTCGTGATCGCAATGATGTGCTATTAAAACACCACATTTCTTGTAGTGCATGAAAAGCACACATATTGGTTGTTGTGATTTGATGGTATGAATCTTCAAATAGAATCCAAATCCATCTAAATTTGTTTATATGACCACATTGAAATTTAAAATATTCTTGTTGTCTAGTGCTGACTCAAAAGATCTTCAACTTAGTAAAGTTGAAAATTCCTTCTTCTTATTGAGCTTCCTCACTCATCATATGCAACAATTATTGACAACATAACATCTCCACTTTCTAAGTTAATGCTCAATTTATGAACAAAAGTATACTCTAGATAAATTTAATATTTAAAGAATCGTAATGCATCTGATATATCAAATATTTATTCCCTATTTGTTAATTGCTCAATTTTCTTGTTGCCTACCAATACATCTCTTCATAGAAGGTCATATGGATTGCTCGATGTCTTGTAAACAAGAATCTAAATGCATTTTGATTTTAAAATTTCCCATCGTATTGTCACATTATATTTCAAAGATTTCTAAACAAAGAACTTGTAAATAAAATTCATTTTGGTTGAACTTATTGCAAAAACTGCTTTCTCCCCGTATTAAACTCTTCATGTTATAAACAAAGATACACATTGAAAGGTTAAGGTAACAAAAAATATACCTATTTTTGGATTTAATGGTAGTCAACTAGACTTCTTCTTGATTTATCTCATGGAAAGAGGGGGGGGGGGGCGAGAGAATCAACTTCTTGTTTCGTGAAAAACTAAGAGAGAGAAATGACTATAGTATTTTTTCCCCTTAATCGCTTGGAGGGACCTGTATTTTTCCTTGATTATGGGGGGGGGGCACATGCGGCCATTGTTGCCCCCCTTACATCCATCCTTAGTTGGAGATGGGTATGCATGCACATGCTCGTGTGTGGGTGCACAACAAGTACATATTTGCATGTTTACGTGCGTGTTGGTTATACGACAAGCCATGTCTCACATGAATTATTGATATATGAACAAACGATTATTTGTTCCATCCTATATCGGCAATCACATAAATCACAAGCCAAACTCTTATCTTATAGTTTGTTCCTTCACATATTAAAAATTTGCGTGTGATTCGTGGTTTTTTTATATTGTGTTCACCAGGTTGAAAAGAATTTGGGTTTATCATGCTAAATGATCGCTATTAAATATATAGGCAATACATAGTATCTACGATCTTGTCATTAAATTACTTTGATATTATTAATTAAATTACTTTAATATCATAAACAGTTATTTAAATAATAATAAAAAAGGGATTGTTACACTTGCACCCTCTTGAGTTTTCTGAATAATACTTATGCCCCTGACTTCTTACAATTTTTAAATATTACACTTCCATTAGTGCAATAGGAGCGCACTAGTATGTTTTATTTAAGAATATAAAGGAACAATTGTAATCGTAATCGGGAAAACTCAGAAGGACACAAATGTAAAAATCCCAACAAACGATTAGAGAAAACAACAAACAGGTTGCTGCAGTGTCCTCACCGCGAATATGAGCTGTTGATTCTTGCCTAATGTGTGAAATTTATGATATGCCCCTAGACTATTTTCCCTTGCACTCCCAGATCCCTACACCCGCGATACGATACCAACTTGCAACTCAATGGAGATGGTGGTGGAGCTCGAAAGGCAGCGAAAAGTCGAATACATAGGGAGACCGTAGATGCGAATAGAGGTACATAAGGGAAGATCTTGTGTTCTGATGATGGAATAGGAGCGAGAAATTTACATGGGATGTGATGAGAGGATCTCTAGAAGAAAAGGAAAACAAGAAGCATGGATACTCATGATTGTCCTTCCTAGAACCAAATACCATTTTAGTTGGACAGGTTGACCCATGATCTAATTATATCGTCAGTTCGGGTTAGTACACTAATGCGTCAGGAACCGACCCGAACATACCGATAGTAAGCCAAGAATAATCTGATAGACTGAGTCTAATGCTCCATCCAAGAAGACTTCCTCTTGTTAACTACAAACATGCACCACAACCACACCTAAGGTTTTTTTTTATTAACTAGGCACCTCAGTTACATTTGTCTACATAATCAAAGCATCATTCCTAAACAACCATGAAACTTAATACCATAAAATCCCCTAAATGTGCCAAATCTGATTGGCTTTAATTTAAAAGGATCTATCATTACAATGCTGGATCAAGCATTTAGAGTAGAACAACCTGATCACCGGGACGTTCCGACTCAATGTAGCTTCTTAGTTCTAACCATATAAGACAATGCATAAGCAAAACTCACGATGCTAAAATTAGCGTGGTCTGCTGACAAGTCATCCTAATTATGTATAGCATAATGTGACTAAAACTTTCTGTGCTACCACCAACATACAGCTGAACAGTTGAACATTCCGCAAAATAATATGCATTACTCTCCGGTTTCGAAGCATTTTCATACGTCTGAGTAAAACTAAAAAAGTATTTTTATTACCTTGTTTTATATTTGTAAATGCAGTTAATTCAATTCATGATCTGTCCTTGCAAATCTGTACAATAATACGTGCTTACATATCACAATAACCTATGTAGGTGCTCGCATCCATTAGTCTGACTTGTGGAGATTATGAAGAATGTACAAGGAAGCAGATGACAAGAAAATACATATGGCATAACTGAGAAGGTCCAACCCCGTTGCGATTGTGACCATCTTGCTCCTTTCAAACATCTTCACTAGTAAGATCATCACGATAACGTGGCCCACCTTTGTTTTGAGCTCGTCGAGAGAGTTGATCCGCATCCATTTTGGCCTCTCCTGAGATAACAGAAACCCAAAAGTGAATCAGCGTTAATGAAAAGAAGCATTAGCAAATGTGCATATCCTTTTTTAACTCCAAAGAAAATGGCATCCTTCCTCCATGGAAATGATTAAGGATTTCGCCGTCATAACTTCCTTGTTTAAATTATTGAATCGTTATATTTCTGTAGAGATAGATATTATTATGCTATGTACATGTTGGTTATTTCTTTGTTTTCTCTGGACTACTTTGTACTTTACCCTTAAGGCCTCTCCCTTTATAAGAGAGCCTAGGGTTTCTCTGAATAATCAATCTCAGTTTTTCTCCTAACATGGTATCAGAGCCCTAGGGCTCTCTCCCTCTCCCTACCCGCCGCCCTCTCTCCTCTTCCTCAAACCGCCGCCACCGCCAGCTCCCAGCCCCCCCCCCCCCCCACCCCGGCAGCTCCCACACCCGCCGCCAGCCCCCGGCGGCCCCCTATTCCCGCCGCCACCCCCCAGGCGGTCTCCTACTCTCGCTGCCAGCCCTCCGGTGGCCCCCTAGTCCTGCCGCAGGCCCCCAGGCGGCCCTCTACTCCCGCCGCCAGCCCCCACGCGGCTCCCTAGTCCCGCCGCCATCATCACCCGGCGGCCGTAGCCGCGCTTCCGGCGTGCCCTAGCTGATCCCCGGCGTGCCCGTACTCATCTCTTCCTCCGGATAGATGGATTTGAGTGCGTAACGTCTACATACGCACTCGAATCCTATGCAGTTTGTGTAGACATCTATCACTTTGTCTACAAACCCTAGTTCTTCTCCAGTGGCAATATGTCAGAGTTGAAGGTTTATATGCCCTCCATAGGCGCATTCAAAGGTCCTGCGCCAATAGTCAAGATGGACGGGTCGAATTACGAGCTCTTGGCGATGCAGTTCATGAGCCTCATGAAGTCGAATGGTAAGAAGCATATTCTTACCGAGGATGAGCCAGCAGAGAAGACATGGATATATGCCTCGTGGGAAGCTGATGACGCCTATGCAAAGGTCTGGTTGTCAGGTACATAGACGATGGAGATTGCCAACGATGTCCTCCATCAGCCCACTGCCAAGGCGATGTGGGATATCCTAGCTGCTACATATTCGCAGGTGCTAAATGAGACCAAGATGTTACAGCTTCAGCATGACATATTCACGATGAAGCAGAACGGCAGACCTCTTCACTCCTTATACACATCCCTGAGGGGGATGTTTGAGAAGTTATACAGTACTATCCCACTCACAGCGACTCCTGAACAGCAGAAGACATTTCGGAATGCCACCATGGTGGGCATCCTACTTGCGGCCCTTGATCCTGAATATGACGCCGCTCGTTCTCAGATCTTAGCCGATGCAGTTATTCCTCTAGTGGAGGATGTTTACAGGAGACTCAGTCGCATTACAGTTTCTTCCAGTTCTTCTACTCCACCCCCATCGGCGATGGCAGTTTCGCGTGGGAGAGGTGGCCCGTCTACAGGTCGTGGACGTGGACGTGGACCCCAGGGAGGGGGTGGTCGCTTTAGTCAGTCATGTTCCTATTGTCACCGTACAGGACACTCGGAGGAGACATGCTATTCTAAGCATGGGTTCCCAGCATCGGCACGTGTTGCAGAGCACTCTCAGTCCCAGTTGGCATCTACTGCAGATAACCGTTTTGAGGAACTTGTGGCACGTCTTCGCGATATTATGCCACAATCGTCTGGTGATTCTTCTGGTGGACCTTCAGATGTTGCTGCTACAGCCTCAGCTAGTTCATCTGCTGCTGCTAGTACCTCAGGTAGATCTACTGCATTTACACCGTCTCATGATATCTCTGATTGGATTATAGATTCGGGTGCCACACATCACCTCTGCCGAGATCGAGATAGACTTGAGTCCTACAGGGACATACCTCACGGTCGCTCAGTGCAGATCGCAGATGGTACTCATTCCCCCCTTGTTGGACAGGGGGAGGTCTTCCTATCCTCTACTATGCATCTACAGAATGTCCTACATGCTCCTGAGTTCTCCATGAATCTGTTATCTATTAGTCAGATTACGAAGGATTTGCATTGTCGTGCTCTATTTGACCCGTCTTCTCTTATTTTTCAGGACATACTAACGGGCAGAGTGATTGGTTGTGGCTCTGAGCAGAATGGTCTATATCGGTTGGTTCAGAATTCTTATGCTGGCGTCTCCTCTCATTCGGCCAGACCAGTTTCTTCGTACATCTCGCATCTACGTTTTGGTCACCTCCCACTCCAGAAAATGCGCCATCTTCTACCTCAGATCTCTCCCAGTTCGTCTTTTCACTGTGAAGCATGTCAGTTGGGAAAGCATCATCGGTCGAGCTTTTCTAGTCGTCAAAGTCGAAGCAGTAGCTCCCCGTTCGAGTTGTTTCATATAGATATATGGGGTCCAAGTCGTGTACCCGATCATCAGGGGCACAGATTTTATCTAGTGGTAGTTGATGATTTCTCTCGTGTATCTTGGGTCTTTCTTTTAAAGAATAAATCTGAAGCAGGAGATGTGATCAAGAATTTGATTAATGAAGTGCAAAATGTGTTCTCTTCTACTGTCAAATATGTTCGTATTGATAATGCCCTAGAATTTTGCACACGGTCCCTTTCTCAATTTCTTTCATCAAAGGGCATTATTCACCAAACCACTTGTGCGTACACATCCCAGCAGAATGGTGTGGCGGAAAGAAAGCATCGCCATCTCCTTGATATTACTCGAACCCTATTGATTCAGAGTTGTGCTCCTATTTCTTTCTGGGGGGATGTTGTTCTTACCGCGTGCTATCTCGTCAATTGTATGCCATCCTCTGTTCTTGGTGAGAAAATACCCCTCTCTATCATTTTTCCTGACAAGGAATTATTATCACTTACTCCACGTGTCTTTGGTACTGTGGCATTTGTTCATCTTCTCTCTCCTCGACTTGACAAACTCTCTCCTAGAGCTGTCAAGTGTGTCTTTGTTGGTTATTCTCGGACTCAGAAGGCCTATCGGTGTTATGATCCCATAAACAAAAAATACTTCGTTAGTGCCGATGTCACATTCTTTGAGTCTATTATGTATTTTTCTCCTGCAGGTGACAGACTGGTACCATCCACTACCAATGATGATGTCTATGTCCATCCACCTCCTACTTGGAGTTCACCAAAGTCTCCTTCTGTTCATGCACCTACATCAACTTCACCACCACCACCTCCACCTCCACCTCTTCCACGACCTCCCATTCGACCTCTACCAAAATTCTATACGCGTCGGTCAGGTCCTGCTCAGGCTACACATCAGCTACCCATCACGCCTCAGGTATGTTCAGATGGCATTACTACTGACGGGTCAGATATGGTACATGTGCAGGATTCTTCATTGCAGGAGGAAACTACACCATCCAGTACAACAGAAGATGATCTTGGTATTCCTATTGCTATCCGGAAGCAGAAGCGGATGTGTGCCTCTTATCCCTTTGCTTCACAGGTGTCGTTTCACCATCTCACTGGAGACTTTCAGAGATTTGTTGCAGCGTTGTCTTCCGTGGATATACCACAGACCTACTAGGAAGCTATGAAGATTTATTGCTGGAGATTGGCTATGGAAGATGAGATGCGTGCATTGCAGTCTCGTGGCACATGGTCTTTGGTTATTGCTCCTCCGGATGCATCTATTGTGAGCTGTAAGTGGGTCTTCACAGTTAAATATCACGTAGATGGCAGTCTAGATCGCTACAAAGCACATTTGGTCGCGCGTGGTTTTACACAAACCTATGGCGTGGACTATATGGACAATTTCTCTCCAGTGGCTCGACATTCTACCCTTCGCATTCTCTTATCTGTGGTCGTGGTCCGTGACTGGAGTATATCTCAACTAGATGTCAAGAATGCTTTCTTGTATGGAGATCTGCAGGAGGAAGTCTACATGCAGCAACCACCAGGGTTTACTGCTGAGGGGGGGAAGCATATGGTGTGTAGACTTCACAAGGCAATTTATGGCCTTAAACAGAGTCCAAGAGCTTGGTTCCAGAAGCTTTCCAATCTTATTGAACAACAGGGATTCAAGAGGTCAAATGCAGACCACTCATTGTTTGTTCAGAAGTCATCGGCAGGTACGGTTGTTATCATGGTCTATGTTGATGATATTCTGGTTACAGGAGATGATATTCAGGGCATAGAAAGGGCGAAGGCGTTCCTAGGCCGTCAGTTCGTTACGAAAGATCTTGGAACCCTAAGATATTTTCTGGGGTTATAATTTGCCGGGAATGCGCAGGGTTTGGTGATGACCCAGCGGAAGTACATTACAGACTTCTTGATTAAAACAGGCATGGCTGGATGCAAACCATCAAGTATTCCCATGGATCCAAGCATGAAGTTGTATGATGATGATACTGCTGAAGTGGATAAAAGGAGATATAGAGAAATGGTGGGTAAGCTCCTTTATATTACCATAACCCGACCTGATATTGCCTTTGCAGTAAGCAGGGTGAGTCAATTTATGGAGCAGCCAAGACAAGTTCACATGGATGCTATACACATGATACTGAGGTATCTGAAGTCTTCTCCATGTTCAGGGTTGTTGTTTCGGAAGGGCACAGATTTGTCTATCTCAGCATGTGTAGACGCCGATTGTGCAGGATGCCCTAAGGATCGAAAATCAACCTCAGGATTCGCTGTGTTTGTTGGAAGCTCTCTAGTTTCTTGGAAAAGCAAGAAACAAACTGTTGTGGCAAGGTCCAGTGCTGAATCCGAATATAGGGCCATGGCGCAAGCCAGCACGGAGATGATGTAGGTTAGATCTGTACTAGAGGATCTACATGTAGCCATACCTCTACCCATGCAGCTTCAGTGTGACAACCAGGCAACCTTGTTCATTGCTAACAATCCAACTTTTCATGAAAGAACCAAGCATATCGAAGTTGACTGCCATTACACTAGAGACTTGATCCAGAGAAGATTGATATCTACAACTCACGTGAGCTCAGGGGGATCAGACTGCGGATGTATTCACCAAGTTGTTGCTCAGAGGACCTTTTCAGAGATGTTCATCCAAGCTGAGCATGATAGACATCTACGCTCCACCTTAAGGGGGATTGTAGAGATAGATATTATTATGCTATGTACCTGTTGGTTATTTCTTTGTTTTCTCTGGACTACTTTGTACTTTACCCTTAAGGCCTCTCCCTATATAAGAGAGCCTAGGGTTTCTCTGAATAATCAATCTCAGTTTTTCTCCCAACAATTTCCATTCAATAAATCGACAAGAGATCATGAAAGAGACCATGAGTGCATGGTATGAACATGTAAAGAAGGAAATCAAGGAGAGGCTGAACTCAACACTAATTTGCAATCAGGGAAAGGCATAAGCTTTATTAACCGCTTCCCACTCTTTACATCTTCAAAAGCAGAAGCATTCTATGACAATGCACCTGTACGTGTCTTTCTCTTCGGGCCATTGCATGACGTTTCCATGGCATAGCGGCTAAATCTCAGCCTTCTAACGTCTGACTTTCATAGCATGTTTGAGCAACCACCTCAGATAAAATCGGCAAGAGAACAGAGTAGAGAGAGTCACCAATTTGTTCACTACTTGACACTTCTCACATGTTTATCTGCGACTTTTTTTCTGGAAAACCCTAAGGACGAGGGCCAAATATTTTATCTGAGGTCCTTGAATATTTTTCTTGACTAAGACTTAATGTCCTTGAATCGCAATGTCATTGATTCTCTGTCTCTTGTAATTTGAATTACTATGACATAGAATGCTTCGCCCATGTCCTTCATCTCAAACTCACCACACAATTTCTCTTTAATTTTATTGAGCATTCATATGTCATTACCCGCGAGTAGAATATCATCTACATACAATGACATGACAACAAACTTGCTCCCACTCTTCATGGCATATACACAATTATCCAACTTATTTGCAACAAATCCAAATTGAATAATTTTCTCATGAAACTCGAGATACCATTGCCGTGAAGACGGTTTTAAGCCATATAATGGCTTTCTTAACTTATAGCTATTTTCTCCCGATCTTCTGCCTGAAATCCATCATGTTGTCACATATAAATCTCATCTCTTAATTCTCCATTAAAGAAGGTTGTCTTCACATCCAATTGGAATAATTTCAAATCCATATATGCGATTATAGTTAAGATCATTCAAATTGATGCGAACTTAGCAACCGGAGAGTAAGTTTCCTGAAAGTCTATTCCAGTTTGCTGAGTAACTAATCTTGCTTTGTATTACCATCAACTTGGTGCCTTTTCTTGAATACCCACTTACATCCTATATATTGCCTACCTCCTGGAAAATCACATAACTCCCATATACAGTTTCGTTCAATTAAGTCCAGCTCATCCCTCACAGCGGTCACCCATGATTCTGAATCATTCGAAGTCATTTCTTTGTCAAAGGATATGAGATCTGTACAATCCGCTACATCCTCATATATGGTATAACACGATGCCTCATACCCATAGAAATCATAATCTTCCATCCGTGCGAGTTGTGTTCCGGGTCTCTTGTTGCTGATTATATTTGAGTGTTGTGCGGGTTCACCCACTTCCTCTAAATATCATTGTTCATAGGTTCATTCTCTAGGTGTGGATGATCTATATCATCAACGAATTTATGTTTAATCTTTAAGTCATATTCATTATACCGGGATAATCAAAGGAACTTGTTCCTCTACTTCATTCTCTTGATGATATTCAATAAAGGTTACATCACGACTTTCGATTAGACCTTTTGATTCATGGAAGAACATATATCCCTTAGAATGTTCACTATATCCAACAAATTTGCACTTTAATATCTTTAAGTCTAGCTTGTCTCGAAGCTGACTTGGTATCGAGACATGTGCCATTCCAAATTTCATATGACGTTAATTATACGGACTTTGTAGGAATCCTATTTGGTATGTAATTAGAGGTCAACACTGCTACTTCCCAAATTTTCTTTAATAGACTTGAGTGTGACAACATACACCTTACTGCATCCATTAGTGCTCTATTCTTTCTTTCAGCTACATCATTTTGTTGTGGTGTATAAGGCATCGTAGTCTGCCTACAAATGCCTTCTTGAATATAGTACTTGAAGGATATGGTTTAATCCTCAAGTGCATCACGGAAGCGTGAGCGTCGTATCGAATACGACGAAGAACGACTAGTCGTACTAGTTGTTCTATGCAGCGGAATTTAAAAAATTTTCATGCGATGAAACCACATGATCCAAGAACAATTCGCGGATCGTTTCATCTATAACCACAACAAGTATAAAGGAATACCTCTTGAAGCGTGGCTGATTGAGTCTATATGAAAAGAGACCTCCTGTCTCAAGTCCGATCATCGGAGAAGAAGCTTGCGAGCGCGGGGATGAGTCGCGTGATCCTCGCAATCCAACGAGTTGATCCAAGCACGGGGAACTCCAGATCTGGTCGTACGAGATCGAACGTCTTCTTCGCGAACGTAGCACTCCAAGAAGACGGAGAACTGAAGAACGTCGAAGCGGCGACGTGGTGGCGAGGGTGTCGACGGCTATTCCGCTCTAGGGTTTGGTGGACGGCCACCAAGGAGAGAGGAGAGAGGTTGGCGTGTAGAAGAAAGAGAGAGAGATGTGCTTCAAAAGCATTACATAGAGAGCATGGTATGCCTCTCTATTTATAGGGTTTTGGGATCCATGGATCTCAATCCATGGGACACATAAAATAATTGGATGAGATTGATTTATGTCTAATTCAATGGTCAAGATTGTTATTGGTAAAAACCAACAACTTATGATTTAATTTAGATCAAATATATTTGATAAATCAAATACAAATCAATCTTAAATTAAATCAATCAAATAAGGAGACAATCAACATGGAGATTACATCTCCCATGTCAACATGGTGGACGGCCACCAATTCCATATAGGACTTGGTAGCCGTCCACATGTTTCCATGTGGAGGCAATCTCATGAGATTTCATGAGATTGCATATCTCCATGAAAATCTCCATTATTTAATCCAACAACTTTTGTTGTGATTTATTCATCAAAAATAATTCATAATTAATTTTGAGAATATTGCAATCTTGTCATTGGAAATTTGTGAATCACATTCACAACCCAAAACAAAATATAATTTACATTTTCAATTAATTACATAATGTGTATCCAATATACATTAATAATTAATCAACAAATACAAATTATAATTAGCTCTCTCTAATACATTATAAATCACATTTATAATATATTATGAATAATTGGATATTGCTATTTACATTATTCTTATCCACAATAATTAAATCACATTTAATTATATTGGATAATTTCCACACACATCAAGATAATTAAATCACATTTAATTATCAATTTCTTAATGCTTAGATCTATGGAATTATTCTTGAACCCTTTCAAGAATAATGCGATTTCTCCTTAGATACTTGGAGATAAGGACAGGGCGATTGTATTGTTCCATGTATAGTGACTTGGATATTGAGATCACATCTCAAATCTAGATCCCATGGACCTCCCATAGATGCTTGATTAAATCAAGGCCGTAAACCTAATCTTCTCATTGCATCTGAATCTCATTCAGATCAACGTCCAATACATGGACTAAGATTAGGTCACTTCTCTACTGAGAGGAGTCACTAAAATCCAGACCTGTTTCATCACTCCATCGGAATGGAAGCGTCATGGTTATACAATCGTTTATGATCACATCACCCTCATGTATTCCCAACACATGTACATCCTGCATACTGGAAGACCTATGATCATCCTGAAGATATAGATCACTTTTACACTGTCATCTTCAGGGTTTGATCACTAAGTTTCTCAATCTTGGTCATTGGGATTTGGTACAGATCATATGCTTTCACAAAGCGTATATCTTACCTTCAAATTCATGTCATGCTTCCAAAGCATGACGACCATGCATGGAATTTGATCAATCCCAATACCCCATGAGGGAGCTCATGTCTCCCGGTTCACAAGTGAACCTGTATGATCCCTTTGAGAGATCGTATTACTCATATGTCCTTACATGCATGCCAGCTCGCCGGTGTATAGACCTTGGTTAGGTCATGAACCTATTGGTCTGCCAAATGTACACACTCAGACATATAGCAACACATCTGTCTCTGGTCAGAGGATGTGTGCCTATACTGTGACAGTATTCAACATAGGTCTTTGGTTATCTCGATCTCGTTAAGTCAACCCATTGACTTAACTAATCTGATACCTCCAATCATTATTCCCATGCAGAGGACCTGCATCAAGAGGTCGATCAGATATCATCCTAATGAGAAAGGATTGACATCTCCTACTCAGGCTGGAGATTATCACTTGACAATCATTTGATGATGCTTGATGAGTCCTCTATCTAACTCTTTAGATATTCATCAAACATCAGCCTTTATGATTCAATGAATCAACAAATATATGATTATCAAGTTGGCCATGGTACATAACCCTTATTGTACAGAGGGACCTTATAGTGCATTCATTCATTCAATCTCAGAAAGGGAGTGAAACATAATCAATAACTTTTATTGATAAATCATTTATTACAATAACATTTATTATAGGAATGGTTCGCCTCGGGCTCACATTGCTAACATCTCCCACTAGCCCACAGAACCATTCAGGAACAATCCTTAAACCCATACTCATTACATGCTGGTCGAAAACCTTCTGTGTCAGAGGTTTGGTAAGAGGATCAGCAACGTTGTCCGCAGATACCACCTTGGTGATGATGATATCGCCATGCTTTTGAATCTCCCGAATGATGTGGTATTTCCTTTCCACGTGCTTGCTCTTCTGATGTCATCTGGGTTCCTTCGCATGGGCAATGGCTCCCGTGTTATCGCAGAGTAGCGGGATGGGAGTATCAGAGGAAACTACGCCAAGCTCCAGGATGAACTTGCGCAACCACACCGCCTCCTTTGCAACATCCGATGCGGCAATGTACTCGGCTTCTGTTGTTGAATCTGCTGTAGTGTCCTGCTTCTTGCTTCTCAAGCTCATAGCACCACCGTTCAACAGGAATACAAACCTTGATGTCGACTTTCGATCATCAATATCCGATTGGAAGTCAGAATCTGTATATCCCAAGACTTGGAGATCACCATCTCCATAGACCAAGATGTAATCTTGCGTCCGTCTTAGATATTTGAATATGTTCTTTACTGCATTCCAGTGTTGTTCTCCATAGCAGGATTGGTAACGACTTACCACTCCCACTGCATGGCAGATATCTGGCATAGTACACATCATAGCATATATTAAGCTTCCTACAGCTGATGCATAAGGGAATCCAGCCATGGCTTTCTTTTCCTCAATAGTTTGAGGAGCCATTCCTTTAGATAGGTAGATACCATGTCTTAAGGGTAGGAATCCTTTCTTTGAACTATTCATACGGAATCATTCAAGAATCTTCTTAATGTATCCATGTTGTGACAATCCCAAAATCCTCTTTTCTCGATTTCTGAACAACTTCAGGCCTAAGATGTAAGAGGCTTCTCCAAGATCTTTCATCTCAAAGGTATGGGATAGCCAAATCTTCACACTGGTCATCATCCCGTATCATTTCCAATGATAAGGATGCCATCTACATAAAGCACGATGAACACAATGACGCTCCTACTAAGCTTCTTTTACATACAAAGTTCATCAGGATTCTGCACAAAATCATAACTCTTTATGGTTTCATCAAATCTGATGTTCCAGCTACGAGAAGCTTGCTTGAGCCCATAGATGGATTTCTTCAGCTTGCATACTTTACCATCCTCAGTTATGAAGCGCTGGGGATGCTCCATATAGATATCCTCCTCGAGGTATCCATTGAGGAAAGCCGTCTTGACGTCCATCTGCCAGATGTCGTAGTCAAGATATGCAGCTATAGCTAGCAGTGTCCTGATGGATTTAAGCATAGCCACAGGAGAGAATGTCTCATCATAGTCGATGCCTTCTCTCTGTGTGTAACCCTTGGCTACGAGCCGTGCCTTGAAAGTCTCTACTTTCCCATCAGGTCCCCTCTTTCTCTTGAAGATCCATTTACACCCAATGGGTTTTACCCCTTTAAGTAGATCCTCTAGGGTACATACACCATTCTTATGCATGGAGTCAATTTCTGACTTCATTGCTAGCATCCATCTATCCATGTCATGATCCGCGAGTGCTTCATCAAATGAAGTAGGATCATTGTCAGTCTCGCTTGACACATGGAATCCATACCTTTCAAGTGGTGCAACCACCTCGAATTCCTTCGAAGAGGTATGGGCGTTTCATCTTTATTTACCTCTTTAGTTTCTGGTCTAGGAAGCTCAGAATCTTCAGGGGATTCAATGAGTTCCTCTACTTCATTTTTGTCTTGACCTTTAAGGAAATCATCCTCCAGAAATTTCACATCTCTAGAGATAAAAACCTTTTGGGTCTCATGGTCATAGAGCTGGTATCCAATACCATCTTTAACATACCCAATGAAGTAACAATCATGAGTGCGAGATTCTAGCTTATTTGCGTCCACGTTCTTCGCATGAACCAAGCAACCCCAAACCCTCAAGTGATTAACACTGGGTTTGGTTCCATACAAGAGCTCATGAGGAGTCTTAGGTACAGATTTGCTAGTAATCTTATTCAGGATATATATTGCAGTCTCTACTGCATATCCCTAGAAATTAAGTAGTAAATGTGCTTTGCTCATCATTGAACGGACCATATCCATGATGGTCCTGTTGCGTCTTTCAGCAACACCATTAAGTTGGGGAGTTCCAGGAGGAGTGAGATTGGAGACAATTCCATTCTCTTTAAGGTATTCCTTCAATTCATCTGAGAGGTACTCGCCACCTCGATCAGATCAAATCCATTTAATCTTCCTATCGGTTTGGTTCTCAACCAAAGCCTTGAATTCTTTGAACTTTTCAAAGGTTTAAGATTTATGACGTAATAGGAAGACAAACCCGTATCGCGAATGGTCATCAATAAACGTCAAATAATATCGATATCCATTTCGAGCCGCGGTTCTGAAGGAGCCGCATACATCGGTATGTATTAGATCAATAATACCTTCGCATCTTGTAACCTTGTTACGGAAAGGCATTGTTAACGCATATATTAGGTTCTATGTAGCTCTCTGTTATTTTTATTTTCAGTTGTATGCTTTATGTAATTTACCCATAGGCTACTCTCTTATATAAGAGAGCCTAGGGCTTATGGAATAAACATCTCTTTCATTTTTCCCAACATGGTATCAGAGCGACGGTCCTAGACCAGAGTTCTCAAAACCCTAACCCTACCCCACCCCACCCGCGAGCCCCTCTCTCTCTCATCATCGGCGCCGCCAGCGCCTCTGCTCCGCCGCTGCGCCTCCGCCGGTGCCCACGAGCCTGCGCGCCTGCCTGTGCGCTCCTGCACGCCTGTGCGCGTAGGTCTGCGCCTGTGCGCGCTCCTTCACACGCCTGTGTGCGCTCCTTCACGCGCCTTCACGCGCCTGCGCGCGTAGATCTGCGCCGGTGCGCGCCCCTTCCCGCGCCTATGCGTGCTTCTTCACGTGCGGCTGAGCGCCCATCTGCGCCTGTGCGCGCAACCTCACGCGCGATTGTGCGTCTGATCTCATCTTCACGGTGCACGTCTCTGTGAGGTCAGAGGGCACCAAAGAGCCCTAAGTGTGTGCGAAGCCCTAAAGAGCACATCGTCACCTACATGGGTTTAGTTGTTTGAGGTCTACACAAGCAACTAAACCCGTCTGTCATTGTAGACAAAATCTTATCTTTAGTCAATCGCTCCAGTCTTCAGTTCCAGTATGTCAGAAAGCAAGGTGGATATCCCATCCATTGGCGCCTTTCGTGGTCCAGCGCCTATTGTCAAGATGGACGGTACAAACTATGAACTGTGGGCAATGCAATTCATGAGCATGATGAAGTCAACGGGCAAGAAGCATATTCTTACCGAACCAGAGCCTGCTGATGACGCATACGCCAAAGTTTGGCTATCTGGTACGTTGGCAATTGAGATTGCCAATGACATTCTACATCAACCCACGGCCAAGGATATGTGGGACATTCTGGCGGCAACGTATTCGCAGGCGAAGAACGAGACAAAGATTCTGCAACTCCAGCATGATATATTCACTATAAAGCAGAATGGTCGCCCTCTACATTCACTGTACACATCCCTGAGAGGGATGTTTGAGAAGCTCTACAGTTTCATGCCTCTGACAGCCACGCCAGAACAGCAGAAGACATATCGGAATGCGACTATGGTGGTTGTGTTTCTTGCTGCTCTTGATCCAGAGTATGAGGCGGCACGATCACAGATCTTGGCCGACTCTACTATTCCTCCCATGGAGGGAGCCTTCCATCGACTGAGCCGGATCACTGTTCCTTCCACGGCCACGAATCAGAATACTTCAGCCATGGCCGCCAACAGGGGTCGTGGATTTCATCATCAGACCCGTGAACGTGGACCTCGTGGCAGAGGGGGCCGCACTCGGCCAACATGTACTTATTGTCATCGCGTTGGACACAATGAAGACACATGCTACTCGAAGCATGGATTTCCTGCATCTGCAAGAGTCGCTGAGCAGATAGATCCTCCATCTGCTGCGACTTTGGATCAGCGGTTCGATGATCTAGTTACCCGTCTAAGGGGCATTATTCCCCCATATGGCCCAGCACCTACTACTGAGAGTCAATCCGATGCTGCTGCTTCTGCCTCTGCGTCGACCAGTGCTTCAGGTAGCATACTTGCATTTACCAGTAGTAGATCAGATACACTACCATGGATTATGGACTCAGGCGCTACACATCATCTATGTGGCGATCAGAGTTTACTTACAAGATATTCTCAGATTCCTCCAGGCCGAACAGTAGTCATTGCCAATGGTACACATTCTCCCATCACTGGTCAGGGGGAGATTAGACTGATATCTTCTATGCAGCTCAAGAATGTGCTACATGCACCTGATTTTTCAATGAATTTGTTGTCAATCAGTCAGATTACGTAGGATTTACATTGTCGGGCAATTTTTGATCCATCTTCTCTTATTTTTCAGGACATCCGTACGGGCAACGTGATTGGTCGTGGCTATGAGCAAGGAGGCCTCTACCGCCTAAATCAGCCTTCATTCGCTGGAACCTCATCCCTTCCCACTGGACCAGTATCTCCTTTGTTGTGGCATATGCGCTTTGGGCATCTACCGCTTCAGAAGTTGCGTCGTGTGTTACCCCAGGGTCTTCCTCACATACCTATCCAATGTGAGGCGTGTCAATTGGGAAAGCATCACAGGTCTACCTTTCCCAGTCGTCCAGGTCGGAGTAGCACCTCCAAGTTTGAGTTATTTCATATTGATGTCTGGATCCGAGTCGTGTACCTGATCATCAGGGACACAGATTTTATATAGTTATTGTGGATGACTTCTCTCGTGTGTCATGGGTATTTTTGATGAAAAATAAATCTGAAGCAGGCAATATTATTATCCATTTTCTAAATGAAATTCAAAATGTTTTCTCCACATCTGTGAAGTTAGTAAGAAGTGATAATGCCCTAGAACTGTGCACTCATGTCCTAGCCAACTACTACTCCTCAAAAGGGATTATACATCAAACATCTTGTGCTTATACCTCTCAACAAAATGGGATTGCTGAAAGGAAACATCGCCATCTTCTTGATGTCACAAGATCACTTCTTATACAGAGTCATGTTCCTTATTCTTACTGGGGTGACGCGGTCCTCACTGCATGTTACCTAATTAACCGTATGTCGTCCTCTGTCTTGGATGAACAGATTCCCTTTTCCATTATCTATCCTGGGAAGGATCTGTTTTCCCTTACTCCCCGTGTGTTTGGTTCAGTCGCCTTTGTTCACCAGTTGTCTCCTGGTACAGACAAGCTCTCTCCTAGGGCTATCAAGTGTGTCTTTGTTGGTTACTCCAGAACTCAAAAGGGGTACAAGTGTTTTGATCCTTTGCGTAGGCGGTATATGGTCAGTGCAGATGTTACATTTTTTGAATCTGTAATGTATTTTTCAACCTCAGGTGATCAGCAGCTACATCCACTGCCTACCGACGCCATATACATGACACCACCACCTCCAGCATCGTCACCACCACCACCACCACCACAAATCCCCGTCTCACCACTACCGTTCCATTATACCCGCAGGCCTCCTCCAGCTCATGTTCATGACTAATCTCCTAGCTCGCCTATGGTATGTACTGAAGATACTTCTCTTGATGGATCTAATGATATTTCTGAGCAGGATATGTTGCAGGGGCCAGATGAGGACACAGCTGATTTAGATGTTCCTATTGCTATACGCAAATCGAAGAGGAGCTGCGTTACATATCCATTGGCAGCATCTGTGTCACTTGAGCGACTATCTGGAGATTTCAGGAACTTTGTGGTGGCCTTGTCAGCTGTAGATATTCCACGGAATTATCAAGATGCTCTGCAGGACAGTAGATGGCGGCTAGCAATGGAGGAGGAAATGGCGGCACTTCAATCAAGGGGAACTTGGAGTCTAGTTCCTATACCTCCAGATGTGACCCCGGTGAGCTGCAAGTGGGTGTTTACGGTGAAGCAAAATGCAGATGGTTCTATTGACAGATACAAGGCCCGCCTAGTTGCACGTGGTTTTACACAGACATACGGGGTGGATTACCTTGATACATTCTCGCCAGTTGCCCGTCATTCCACTCTCCGAATCTTGCTGTCAGTCGCGTCAATCGAGAGTGGCCGCTATATCAGTTGGATGTGAAGAATGCGTTCTTATATGGATATTTGCAGGAGGAAGTCTATATGCAACAGCCACCCGGTTTTGCTGTTGAGGGGGAGTGTTCCAAGGTGTGCAGACTTCATAAGGCTATCTATGGCCTTAAGCAGAGTCCCAGAGCATGGTTTCAGAAGCTTTCAGACCTCTTTGAAAAACAAGGATACAAACACTCCAATGCTGATCATTCCTTGTTTGTACAGAAGACTTCTAGAGGTATTATTGCAATTATGGTTTACGTAGATGACATCTTGATTACAGGCGATGATGAGCAAGACATAAAGCAGGCGAAAGAAAAGCTGGGGAGCGAATTTGTCACTAAGGATCTTGGAGTCCTTAGATATTTTCTGGGGCTGGAATTTGCTAGAAATCCGTATGGATTAGTAATGTCGCAGAGGAAATATGTTACGGACCTGTTGAGTGAAACAGGTATGCTTGGGTGTCGGCGTGCTACGATACCAATGGACCCCAGCATGAAGCTCTATGATGATGACACAGAGGAGGTGGATAGGAGAAGATACAGAGAACTGGTAGGCAAACTGTTGTATGTCACGATCACTAGGCCCGATATATCCTTTGCAGTGAGTCGTGTGAGCCAGTTCATGGAGCAACCACGTCAGGTTCATATGGATGCAATACATATGATACTTAGATACCTCAAATCATCTCCAGGTGCAGGTTTGCTATTCAAGAAGGGAAAGGGGATTTCTATCTCAGCATGTGCGGATGCAGACTATGCAGGTTGTCCCAAGGACAGGAAGTCCACCTCGGGGTTTGCAGTTTATGTTGGAGATTCTCTAGTCTCATGGAGGAGCAAGAAACATACGGTGGTAGCTAGATCTAGTGCTGAATCCGAATATAGGGCTAGTGCCCAGGCTAGCACAGAGATGATGTGGGTGAAGGCTGTACTTACAGATCTATGTCTAGATGTACCACTTCCTATGAACTTGGCATGTGATAATCAGGCAGCCTTGTTCATTGCAAACAACCCAGCCTTCCATGAGCGGACCAAGCATATTGACGTTGACTGTCACTTCATACGTGACATGATTCAGAAGGGGTTCATTGCTACATCTCATGTCGCCTCAGAGAATCAAACTGCTGATATATTCACCAAGGCATTACTACGAGGCCCACTCCAGAAGTGTGCGTCCAAGCTGAGCATGATTGATATCTATGCTCCATCTTGAGGGGGAGTGTTAACGCATATATTAGTTTCTATGTAGCTCTCTGTTATTTTTATTTTTAGTTGTATGCTTTATGTAATTTACCCATAGGCTACTCTCCTATATAAGAGAGCCTAGGGCTTATGGAATAAACATCTCTTTCATTTTTCCCAACAGGCATCCTAGTCATTTTACCTCGAAAACAATGTTCACAGGTAGGTAAAGATTGAACCTGTAGAAAATCTAAAGATCCATCCTTTATCAATCTATTGATTCTATCAACAGATAAATGACCAAGCCTTTGATGCCAAATCATATTTGAATGATTTTTATTCTCCCTGGATCTTTTAGGGTTTTATTAGTGGTTGTAACATTCATGACATGCTCATTAATGTACAATTCATAGAGTCCACCAGAAGTCAAAATACCATCCGCAATATATTTATCATAATGATTATGACTAATTTATTACAGAAAAGGAATGAATATCCACTTCTAGCTAGCTTAGATACAGATATCAAATTCCTTCTGACTTCAGGTACATAAAGACACTCATTAAGTACTAGGACTCTACTACTAGACAATGATAGTCGACAGGTCCCGACGGCGACTGCTGCAACACTTGCATCAGATCCCATCTGGATGACTATCTCCCCTTCTTCCAAATTTCTAGTTTCCTGAAACAAATGCAACAAATTGCATACATGAACAGAAGCACCAAAATCAACAACCCAACTTCCTTCTCGTCCAACGAGAAAACTGGTTTCAATGATAAAAGTATATTTCATACCTGCTGGGGCTTTACCTTTGTCGACCGACTTCAGGTATTCCGGGCAGTTACGCCTCCAGTGCCCAACGGCTTCTTGCAGTGGTGATAGACGTCAGTTTTCTTCGACGCTATCAGTGTGGATGCATTGGAAGATGAACCAACACCTTGTCCCTTCTTCTTTCTCTTCTGGGCCGGGTCCTTCCGAGAACCTTGCTTCAAACCGCGCTTCCCTCTGACTTGTGCAACCATTGCACTGCCAGCGGGACCATCTTTCTTCATTATGTCTTCAACAGACTTTAATGCAGCAAGAAGTCCAGCGTTCGTCAATTCCAGTTTGTTCATGTGGAATGAAACCACAAAGTTATTGAAAGACTTGGGCAAAGACAACAGAATGAAATCAGATTGCATGTCTGCATCCATGCTTGCCCCAAGAGTTTCCAGCTCCGATAAGTACCCAAACATTTTGAGTATATGTTCACGGACTGACATTCCTTCCTGCATCTTGCAGCGAACGAGTTCTTTCATAACGTTGTATCGTTGGGTGTGGTTAATGTCACCAAACATATCTTTCAGATTCTGCATTATTTCCCGGCATGTGCTCATCTCCACATGTTTCTGAAGAACATTGGAGAGAGAACCCGTGATATAGCATCTAGCCATGACATGATCTTCATCATACTTGTCATTGTATGCCTTTTCTTCCTTCGTTTTAGGGCTTTCGTGCTTGTCTTCTGAGAGCACATAACTTATGCGCTCAGCCGAGAGAACAAGCTCCAATTTACGGATCCAATCTGAGTAATTCAGTCTGGTCAACTGGTTGACCTCCAGAAGCCTGCTTAGTGGGTTCATGGACTTCATTTTCTGAAATTAAGAATGCACTATATTAGAACATATAATCATATATTCAATTTATGATATTTGATTAAGGCATTTTAAATCAAATTATTCTTGCTCTGTCAACTTTGAAAGTTAATTCCCTTAATCACTTTTCAAAGTAAGAGATATACTTACCGCTATATCTCAAGCAAGAACTGGGATCTCCTCTTTACCTTTGTCATATCCCAATAATATGAGAACCTATGACTCCAATAAAGAGAAGCGGGAACACATTCCGCCTTGCAAGTCCAACTTGCATTTCCCAATTCGGTCTTTAATACCCGGGCCCACCACCCCTAAGGTGATGTTGACCCGTCATTAATTGAACCAACCGTCAACAGAAATACAACTCGCTATGTGCAATCCAATATAGCCCCAATAATATGAGGACCCGATATTGGGGTCACTACGCATACGTCCTTACTCTTTCGAGAAGCGACGAGCCCGATCCAAATGGATCGTATGCAGGAGCTGTCACTTCGGACAGGCGTCTCCCACATACAATATCTGGCGACGGAACCCTTCGCCTTGACGAGAGACCATGGATGTCACTTATGTGATCATCCACCTCTTATTCAAATTTTAATCAATTATTATGAATCATATTCATATAATTAATTCTTACAAAGGAAATAATAACTCTATTCATAATAGAGTGATTTTAATTGGATATAATTAACTTAATCATATTAAATTAATTTTCAATCCAATTCAATCAACAAACTTGATTTTTACTTGAATATATGGTATTATCTCAAAGTACGTATTAATTCGAATTTTAATAATTAGAAAAATACATCATGATCTCTCAGGCATCATTCGTTCCCTACCCGCTGTCATGGCCAGTACCGGCGGGAGTGGGACAGACCGCAACCGGTGCGACCCGCTACCCCAGCGATCCCCAACTAGACACCATATCCGCCTCGGGAAAAAATAATGCCGAGTCAATCACTTTGTACTTGAGATGGTCATCGGTTCTTCAACCAAAATTATATCATATAGTAATAATCAAAACATTTTTTTATTATAAGGAAATTTGCTAGACAAATTCCCAATCCTATTCAAGCAAGGAGTTTGATGATTGTGTTTCCAATTATGATCTAGATCAAATCTAATTAATTTATTGGTTGAGGCCAAGTCAATTAATGAAATAATTATCATTAAATATTTCTCAAATATTTTCCATAATTATTTTATGAAATTAACAATTAATTTCACTAATTGACAATCACATGATTCTTGATTAAGACTGTAATTTCAGCAGTGACCCATACTTACTAAAATTAACATATCTCAATCAATTTAAATCCAAATTAGTCAAAGATTGCTAATTTGATTTAGGACAGAAACTAAGTGATATTTCACGCATTTCGAGGCAGATCAAAACAGTAATTAACTCATTAATAATGTTAAGATTTGCAGTTCCCGCAACAGTGAATACATGTTCATTAAAACAACCATATCACGAGCAAACGGAATCCAAATTACGTAAACTCAGATCCTATGGTTTCATTATTTAATGGGGAACAAAATCCAAGTGATTAATTCGCGTTTAAACAATAGAAACAGGGTCGACTTTATTCACTAAACATAAGTGGGAAAATCAAATACGACAAAAAACTTTCGCGACCTCTACGAACCCAAGTCGTCCTAGGTTTGCAGATCGTATCCAAAACCTTCGACCTAAGGCTCTGATACCACTTGAAGAATATGGTTTAATCCTCAAGCGCATCACGGAAGCGTGAGCGTTGTATCGAATACGACGAAGAACGACTAGTCGTACTAGTTGTTCTATGCAGCGGAATTTAAAAATTTTCATGCGATGAAACCACATGATCCAAGAACGATTCTCGGATCGTTTCATCTATAACCACAACAAGTATAAAGGAATACCTCTTGAAGCGTGGTTGATCGAGTCTCTACAAAAAGAGACCTTCTGTCTCAAGTCCGATCGTCAGAGAAGAATCTTGCGAGCGCGGGGATGAGTCTCGTGATCCTCGCAATCCAACGAGTTGATCCAAGCACGGGGAACTCAAGATCTCGTCGTACGAGATCGAACGTCTTCTTCGCGAGCGTAGCACTCCAAGAAGACGGAGAACCGAAGAACGTCGAAGCGGCGGTGCGGTGGCGAGGGTGTCGACGGCTATTCCTCTCTAGGGTTTGGTGGACGGCCACCAAGGAGAGAGGAGAGAGGTTGGCGTGTAGAAGAAAGAGAGAGAGAGAGAGAGAGAGAGAGAGAGAGATGTGCTTCAAAAGCATTACATAGAGAGATGGTATGCCTCTCTATTTATAGAGTTTTGGGATCCATGGATCTCAATCCATGGGACACATAAAATCAATGGATGAGATTGATTTATGTCTAATCCAATGGTCAAGATTGTTATTGCTAAAAACCAACAACTTATGATTTAATTTAGATCAAATATATTTGATAAATCAAATACAAATCAATCCTAAATTAAATCAATCAAATAAGGAGACAATCAACATAGGGATTACATCTCCCATGTCAACATGGTGGACGGCCACCAATTCCACATAGGACTTGGTAGCCATCCACATGTTTCCATGTGGAGGCAATCTCATGAGATTTCATGAGATTGCATATCTCCATGGAAATCTCCATTATTTAAGCCAACAACTTTTGTTGTGATTTATTCTTCAAAAATAATTCATAATTAATTTTGAAAATATTGCAATCTTGCCATTGGAAATTTGTGAATCACATTCACAACCCAAAACAAAATATAATTTACATTTTCAATTAATAACACAATTGTATCGAATACACATTAATAATTAATCAACAAATATAAATTATAATTAGCTCTCTCTAATACATTATAAATCACATTTATAATATATTATGAATAATTGGATATTGCTATCCACATTATTCTTATCCACAATAATTACAACAACAACAAAGCCTTTTCCCACAATTAAGTAGGGTCGACTACATGGATTCTTCGCCTCCATTCAGATCTATCTTGGGTCAATCCCGGGCTTATATCCACAAAATAAAGATCCCTTCGTATGGTCTCTTTCCAACACTTCTTGGGCCGTACCCGCCCTCTCTTAGCCGGCTCAACATCCCAACACTCGCATCTCCTCACTGGTGCATCAACTGATCTTCTTTGCAAATGATCAAACCAGTTTAAGCGGTTTTCTCGCATCTTATCCTCGATCGGAGCAACACCAACTTTCTTTCTGATTGCATCATTCCGAATCCGATCTTTACGTGTGTGTCCACACATCCACCTTAGCATTTTCATTTCTGCTACAGCCATTCTCTGCACATGTCTATGGTTCACAGGCCAACATTCAGATCCATAAAGCATAGCAGGTCTCACGGCTGCTTTGTAAAACTTTTCTTTAATTTTTAAAGGAATTTTCTTATCACAGAGAACAGCAGAGGCTCCTCTCCACTTTAACCAACCTGCATTTATTCTATTAGTAACATCTCCATCAATTTCCCCATCATGTTGCAAATTAGATCCCAAATATCTAAAAGAATCTCTCTTCTGAATGTTATCATCACCAATCTTCACCTCAATTCCTTCACCATTGCTTCCATCAAAGGTGCACTCCATATATTCTGTCTCAGCCCTACTTATACGAAATCCTTTACTCTCCAACTCATGTCTCAAGACCTCAAGCTTCTCATTTACTCCATCTCTAGTCTCATCAATCAACACAATATCATCAGCAAATAACATACACCAAGGTAACTCAATCTGAATGTGACTTGTCAACTCGTCCATAATCAAAGTAGAAAGAAATGGACTCAAAGCTGAACCTTGATGTTTACCAATGTTGATGTCAAAATAGCCAGTCTTCCCAGACGGGGTCCTTAAACAAGATAAAGCCCTATCATACATGTCCATTATGAGGTTAATGTATAGGACAGGCACTTGTCTCTTCTCCAAAACTCTCCACAATATCTCTCGTGGGACAGAATCATAAGCCTTCTCCAAGTCAATAAAGATCATATGGAGGTTCTTCCTTTTAGCTCTATAAATCTCCATTGTTCTCCTCAGTAAATGGATGGCTTCAATAGTTGAGCGACCTGGTATGAATCCGAATTGGTTTTCTTTGACGTTGGAAACTTGCCTCAACCTTCTCTCGATCACACGCTAACAAATTTTCATAGTGTGACTCATCAGCTTGATACCTCTATAATTTTAACAATTTTGAATGTCTCCTTTATTCTTATAAAGAGGCACCACGATACTCCTCCAATCTTCAGGCATTTTCTTGCTTCGCCAAATAACATTGAATAGATTCGTAAGCCAAGTCAAACCACGCTCACCTAAAACTTTCCATACTTCTACAGGAATGTCATCCGGTCCTACGCCTTTCCCAGGTCTCGTAACCTTCAAAGCCTCCTCTACTTCCTTTCTTTGTATCCGTCTATAGCTTGTACGATTCAAATAACTTTCACTACTAGCTAGATCACCCAAAGTGATCTCTCTATTTCCTTCTCAGATGAAACGTTTATGGAAGTATTGCTCCCACCTAGTCTATATATCCTTCTGAGTAACAAGCACGTGACCTTCCTCGTCCTTATTGCATCTCACTTGAGAAAGGTCTTTGGTCTTTCTTTCTCTTGCATTGGCCAACCTGAATATATCCTTCTGGCCCTCCTTAGAGTCGAGATTTTCATACAAAACTTTGTAAGCTTTCGACTTAGCCTCGCTTACAGCCTTCTTTGCTTCCTTCTTTGCTATTTTGTAGTTTGTGACAGTTTCCTCTGTTTTATCCTTAGACATAGCTTTAAAGCATGCTCATTTAATTTTTAGCTTCTCTTGCACCCCTTCACTCCGCCACCAAGCCTCCTTTTGACCCGGAGCTCCTCCCTTTGACTCGCCTAGCATCTCTTTGGCTACCTTTCGGATATAAGATGCTGCTGCCTCCCACATCTCGTTTGCACTTCCACTACAATCCCAAGATAAATCTTCTAAAACCTTCTCCCTGAAGCTCGATTGCTTCAGTAGAAGATTCCACCATCAAGTTCTAGTGATCTTCGGAACCCTCCTTTTCTTTACCAGCTCTTTTATTTGTACATCCAAGACTAACAAGCGATGTTGGGTTGTCAAACTCTCTCCTGGGATTACTTTGCAGTCTTTACAACACAACCGATCTCTTCTCCTCAACGCAAAATAATCTATCTGTGTTCTCATTGGCCCACTCTTATAAGTAATTAAATGCTCCTACCTCTTCTTGAAGAGAGAGTTTGCTATGAAAAGATCATATGCCGTTACAAAATCCAGGATGACTTTTCCCTCTTCATTTCAATCCCCAAAACCATGTCCTCCGTGAACACTAGCATACCCTGAAGCATCTTTTCCCATATGTCCATTAAGATCTCCACCTATGCAAATCATCTCTCTTTGTGGGATTCCTTGTAAAATCTTATCTAGATCATCCCAAAAAGCTTGTTTAGTCCTTTCATCTAAACCAATTGGAGGTGCATAAACTGAGATTATATTCAGAATTTCTTCTTCAAGCACTAATTTTAGCAAAATATTCCGATCCCCGAATCTTTGCACCTCAACCACACAATCCTTCAAATCCTTATGAACAACCACTCCAACACCGTTTCTACCCTTATCTTTACCTGAATACCAAAGTTTAAAGCATGTCTTCTCGATCTTCCTTGCTTTCTCTCCAACCCATTTAGTCTCTTGAAGACATAGTATATGAATCTTTCTTCTTTCCATCATATCCACTCTCTCCATCGATTTTCCAGTCAAAGTGCCAATATTCCAACTACCAATCCGCACCTTCCGTTGCAATCTCTTTTGGACTAACTTCTTTACTCGCATGCGTCCATTATGCGAGAACCCTTGTAAATTTTGGACTGCATCCGGGCGATGATGCAGCGGAACTAGCTTAATTACTCGCATGTGTTCCTCATGTGAGAACCCTTGCAAATTTTAAACTACATCCAGGCTGCGATGTAGCGGCCCTTGCTAATTTTTCATTGCATTCGGGCGATGCAACGCATCGCAAGTAGGGAACGCCCCAACGAAAATCTGTATGTTTGCTTAAATCCATGTTGAAAAGATCCGACTGTCATGAGGCAACATCCTAAATAATATTTTTAAAAAAATATATATATTATTTAGGAAGTTGTCTCCGACTGTTTTACGCTGGCTGTCGGATACCTGACGCAACCCTCCTCATTTACCCGGGCTTGGGACCGGCCATGGCTGAGTTTATCCACAATAATTAAATCACATTTAATTATATTGGATAATTTCCACACACATCAAGATAATTAAATCACATTTAATTATCAATTTTCTAATGCTTAGATCTATGGAATTATTCTTGAATCCTTTCAAGAATAATGCGATTTCTCCTCAGATACTTGGAGATAAGGACAGGGCGATTGTATTGTTCCATGTATAGTGACTTGGATATTGAGATCACATCTCAAATCCAGATCTCATGGTCCTCCCATAAATGCTTGATTAAATCAAGGCCGTAAACCTAATCTTCTCATTGCATCTGAATCTCATTCAGATCAACGTCCAATACATGGACTAAGAATAGGTCACTTCTCTACTGAGAGGAGTCACTAAAATCCAGACCTGTTTCATCACTCCATCGGAATGAAAGCGCCATGGTTATACAATCGTTTCTGATCACATCACCCTCAGGTATTCCCAACACCTGTACATCCTGCATACTGGAAGACCTATGATCATCCTGAAGATATAAATCACTTTTACAATGTCATCTTCAGGGTTTGATCACTAAGTTTCTCAATCTTGGTCATTGGGATTTGGTACAGATCATATGCTTTCACAAAGCATATATCTTACCTTCAAATTCATGGCATGCTTCCAAAGCATGACGATTATGCATGGAATTTGATCAGTCCCAATACCTCATGAGTGAGCTCATGTCTCCCGGTTCACAAGTGAACCTGTATGATCCCTTTGAGAGATCGTATTACCATAGATGTTAAGGCGCACGCCTAGGCGCGCCTAGGCGGCCGCCTAGGCACCCCAGCCCGTGCCCCTTGAACATGCGCCTTGCTTTTATTAAAAAAGGCGACGCCGTGGGCCACCTGGGCGCCTAGGCGGCCGCCTAGGCGCCCAGGTATAAAGCTCAGGCTGATGTGGTGCGCTCAGGCTGATGTGGAGGGGGGTTGTCGGGAACTTTCAGGGAATATACATGGGTTAATGTGTTATCAATTGACCACATTTCTTTCGCATTCCCAGGAAGAAAAGATTATATGCGACGTGTAGAAAGTCCATACAAGAAACACGACATTTCATGGTTCACACCTATGGAACTTTTTAAGGTAAGAACATATATCTAATCGAAAGCTTTAAAGATGGTCATTCATCATGAAAACACTGTGATGCATTTTCTTTTTCTTTTTTTGGAGGAATGTTATGCATTTTCTGTTGAAAGATAAAATGGGAAATACTTGAGATCAGTAACCCCTCGATCAGCTAAAACCAAGAGGATATGAAAATGTTACCTGCACTGATAGTCTTATGTGTTTACGTGCTAATGTATGGAGATTTTTGTTATTTGATAAGTGTTATGTGTTTACATGCTAATGTCTGGAGATTTTTGTTATTTGGTAAGAGAGTTTCTATATCTAACACCACCAAACAATGTTCTAAAAAATCCACTAAATAATATTTCTATTTGATAGGTTTTTAATTAAGTTTCCAGTCTGTAGCTTTATGGCGAGGCAAATAAATTATGAAGGTTTTATACTTGACTGTATAACCATGCCATTTCTGGATCTTATATATGATGGCTTTGTCGATATTTGGTCTGGCTTATGCTTCTCCAAACAGTACTATTTTTAAAGAAGGTTGCACATTGACATGAGTAGAGCGTATGGTATACTTTTCTTTGAACAGGTTTGCATTCATTATAATTATATGTAAGCTTTACATTTCACAAGTCTAAAACATTTCTTTAAACTAACATGTTCCAATGATCATAACAGAATTACAAAAAACTTATAGGTTAGACTGATAATTAAATAATGATAAAAAGGGTTTCTCAGGAAAACGCCTAGGCGCGCCTAGGTTCCCAGGTTTAACGCCTTGTCGCCTTGCCGCCTTAATAACCATGTGTATTACTCATATATCCTTACATGCACGCCAGCTCGCCGGTGTATAGACCTTTTTTTTTAAGCCAAGGCGTATATATACATGCTCGCCGGTGTATAGACCTTGGTTAGGTCATCAACATATTGGTCTGTCAAATGTACACACTCAGACATATAGCAACTGTCTCTGGTCAGAGGATGTGTGCTTATACTGTGACAGTATTCAACATAGGTCTTTGGTTATCTCGATCTCGTTAAGTCAACCCATTGACTTAACTAATCTGATACCTTCGAATCACTATTCCCATACAGAGGACCTGCATCAAGAGGTCGACCAGATATCAACCTAATGAGAAAGGATTGGCATCTCCTACTCAGGCTGGAGATCATCACTTGACAATAATTTGATGATGCTTGATGAGTCATCTATCTAACTCCTTAAATATTCATCAAGCATCAGCCTCTATGATTCAATGAATCAACAAATATATTTATCAAGTTGGCCATGGTACACAACCCTTATTGTACAGAGGGACCTTATAGTGCATTCATTCATTCAATCTCAGAAAGGGAGTGAAACATAATCAATAACTTTTATTGATAAATCATTTATTACAATAACATTTATTATAGGAATGGTTCGCCTCGGGCTCACGTTGCTAACAGTACTCCTCAAACTCCTTTGAGGTATATTCTCCACTTCTATCAATCCTAAAGGTCATAGTTGGTTTTTCCAATTTTGGCTCTACTTCAAAGGCTTCTGCCTTTCTTCTTAAGAGATATACATAAGAAAACTTAGAATAATTATGAATGAATGTTATCAAGTATTCTTTATTTTTATGTGTATTGGCGCTCAATGGTCCACATATGTCTGAATGGATCAAGCCTAATAATTCATTTGACCGAATTTTTGTCGAGAACGATTTTCTCATCATTTTACCAGTCAGACAATGTTCACAAGACAATATCCTTGCACCTATAATCTTAGACAAAGACCAGATTTAATCATTTGATCCATTTTGAAATTTCATGGATGACCCAGTCTCATGTGCTATAAACCATAATCCGATAAATAACACAGAGAGTACTCAAAAATCACACTCATTGATTCACTATAACTTACTACAAGAAGACAGAATATGTCATGCTCAGGTACAAACTTTCCCATAGCATAGACCTTATTCTTTCCTATGGATACATGCTTATTATAAAAACGAACTTCAAAATCTTTTTTGAGAAGAACTGGAACGGATACGAGGTTTCGACGTATTCCTAGAGTGTATAGTACATCCTGAAGTACGATTATATTGTTGTTCAGGTCAAGCATGTATGTCCCAACACCTTCTACATCTAAGAATGTGTTGTTACACATGAATATCCTCCGTTCACCTTTATTCAACCCTTTGAAGTCCACTAGCTCCTCCTTTGTTTTGGCAATGTGGTGGGTTGCACAATAATCAATCCACCAATCATCACAGTCCGTGACTGCAGAGTTGCACTCCACGACAACCGCGTAATTTTCTTCTTGCCTTTGTTTTTAGGCACTTTAGAACTTTCCCAGCTTCTTGTTGGGGTAATTCACCTGGAAATGATCATATTTGTAACAACCATAGCATGGGCCACATGGATATTTCTCATTTTTCCTTTGAAATTCTCCTTGGAGGGTCCTAATCTTTTCTTTGCGTGCATCGCGTTTGCTTCTTCTTCTTTTTGAACCTCAAAGATCTCAACTTTCGATCTTTGCTTTGAGAGGTCACGCTCTATTGCCAATTGTGTAGGTATGTCCGTCATACTCTTGAAGTTGTCGTTCATCCATAGAGATGAGGCAACCATGTTGAATAATGATGGAAGACTTCCTAGAATGATTGTTATCTGCATCCTTTCTGGAATTGCGCATTCAGCAGCCGCTAGGTCCTTGACCATCACGATCATCTTGTTTTAGTGCTCGAGGATGCTTTCAGATTCCTTCATTCTACACAAGTTGCACTTGTGCAGAAGAAGCTAGACGGTCTCTTCTGACTTGGAGTGATATTTCTCCTTAATCACGGTTCAGAGCTCATACACTAATTTGCAGGTCGTGAAGATCCGAATCAGATTCAACTCCATGTGGGTCAACATCACTGTTGTAAAAGTCGGCCGAGTAGTCGAGTTGGGGGGAGGGGGTAGCCGACTTGACTAGGCCAAATCAACCTATAGTCGACCTAACCCGATTACACGGGCGACTAGTCGGCTTAGTCGGATGACTTTTGCATAAGGCACGAATGGGATTGGGGGCTTAGATACATGATTACCCGTTTACGAGGGATTTGGGGTTTACCGTCTAACAGTAACCCCATTCCCAAAAGCCTCTCCCATCAACCCCCTGCATACGAAACCCTCTCCCTCGACCCCCTGCGCTCTGTCATCCAGTCGTCGATTCCCGAGCTCCGCCACACCGTCGCCCCCTCCTCTACGTCACCGATAACCATAAGACGAACCCTTTTGACGATGGTCCTCCACCACCCCCTCCTTTGTGTTCTCTTTGGGACCTCTGATTGTCGACTTGGTTAGGGTTTGTTTTTCAATTTTTTCCTTAATTGTGGGAAAAGACTTTGTTGTTGTTTTTCTTGCTTGGTTTAATACTTGAATAGATCTTAGATGTTATTGCTTAGATTTTCTCTACTAATTTGTGTTGAGGTAAAAGAATTGCTTGCATTAGAAGAGATCCTAGGGCTCTCTTATATAGGAGAAAAACCATGGGTTAATTACATGAAAGGTACATCAAGAAAATAGAAATAAGAAATAAGTAGAAAGAAATATAAATATCTCAACACTCCCCCTCAAGCTGGAGCATATATGTCTATTATGCTTAGCTTGGAACAACACCTGTGAAACGGATCTCTGGCAAGAGCCTTGGTGAAAATATCAGTTGTCTGATCTCTAGTAGGAACATGGGAGGTGGATTTGAGACCCTCCTAGATCATGTCTCTGGTATAATGGTGGTCCACTTCTATATGTTAGGTCTGTTCATAGAATGCAGGATTATTGGCAAAAAACAGATCGACTTGATTGTCACACAAAAGCTGCATAGGAAGAAGAACCGCAACAGCAAGATCAATCAAGACCGATCCGACCCACATCATCTCTGTGCTCCCTTATGCCATGGCCCTGTACTCAGTTTCTATACTAGATCTAGCAACCACTGTCTGCTTCTTACTTTTCCATGATACAAGAGATCTCCCAACAAAAATAGCAAAGCCAGAAGTAGACTTCTTGTCTCTAAGACATCCTGCATAATCTGCATCTGCACAAGCTATCACTTCAAGAGGCGTACCTCTGCTGAAGATAAGACCAGTACCAGGTGAAGTCTTCAAATATCTCAAGATCATATAGACTGCATCCATATGAACCTTCTTGGGCTGCTCCATAAACTGACTAACCTCACTCACTGCAAATGATATGTCAGGTCTGTTAACGGTAGCACATAGGAGCTTCCCAACAAGCTCTCTATATCTCCTCTTATCTACCTCCTCAGTATCATCATCATATAATCTCATACTCTGATCCATAGGGGTAACAGCATACTTGCACCTTGTCACTCATGTCTCTAGTAGAAGATCAGTCATAAACTTTCTCTAGGTCATCACAAGACCACGCTGGTTCCTGGCGAACTCTAACTCAAGGAAGTATCGAAGATTGTTAAGGTTCTTAGTCACAAACTGTTGACGTAGGAACTCCTTGGCCTCATGAATGTCCTGCTCATCATCACCCGTGACAATAATATCATCAACATAAACAAGAACAACAATACCTCTATGTGTCCTCTGAACAAAAAGTGAGTGATCCGTAGTGGACCGTACAAACCCATGTTGCTCTATCAACTCTGACAGTTTCTCGTACTAGCTTCAGGTTGTAAATCGCCTTATGGAGCCTACACACCTTCTAAGACTCCCCCTCAACAACAAACCCTGGTGGTTGCTGCATATATACCTCCTCCTGTAGATCACCATATAGAAATGCATTCTTCACATCGAGTTGGTAAAAAGAGCAGTCCTGTGAAACAGTAACTGATAGAAGAATGCGCAGAGTCGATTGTCTGGCCACTGAAGAGAATATATCATGATAGTCCACCCCATAAGTTTGGGTGAACCCACGTGCTACAACCCTTGCTTGTAGCGATCCACACTACCATCTGCCTGTTGCTTTACCGTAAAGATCCGTTTGCATCTCACAACAGAGGCACCTGGAGAAGTAGGAACCACGCTCCAGGTACCACGAGACTGCAAAGTAGCCATCTCCTCTTCCATAGCAAGTCACCAACGACTTATCATGTGCAGCCTTCTGATATGATCGAGGGATAGTACTAGCAAAGAATCCCATAAAAAATCTCATGTACTTATCCGAAAGATGATCCAACGAAACATGCGCAGCTAGAGAATAAGTGGCACAGTTATGACACAGCTTCCTCAAGGCAATTGGAACATCCAGGCCATCAGCCTCTCAGTTCTCTGGTATCAACGTCTCCTATACAGTATCCTGTGGAACACTCAAATCTCAGTACCATCAGTAGAAAACAATGTGATCATTACATACCTTAGGCGTGTTGGATGATGGGAAAGATGCATGAGCAGGGGGGCGAGTAGAAGACCTGCGAACGTAAAACCGTGGTAGGAACTGTGTCAGGGTAGACGGAGGTAGAGGTGGTAGTGGAGGTGGCGATGACTGAGACTCAACATGGAGTGTATATGGTGGAGATAACAGAGGTAGAGGAACAAAAACATCCTTGCCAGAATCAGCATTGGACAACCTGCCACATGTAGGGGAAAAGTACATAATAGACTCAAAAATGTAACATCGGCACTAACATAATACTTTCTCCCCCCATGATCAAAATATCTATAACCTTTTTATGTGCGGGAATAACCAACAAATATACATTTGACAACTCTAGGAGAGAGCTTGTCACGACTAGGAGTAAAATTGTGGACAAATGCCACAGACCCAAACACCCTAGGAGTAAGGGAGAATAGATCCTTCTCGGGAAATGCATTCAAGAAAGGAACCTTTTCTCTAAGAATAGTGGAAGGCATGTGGTTCACCAAGTAGCTGGCAGTGAGAACCACATCACCCCAGAACGAATGAGGAGCATGACTCTGAATCAAAAGGGTCCTTGTGACATCCAGAAGATGATGATGTTTGCGTTCAGCAACACCATTCTGCTGTGAAGTATATGCACAAGAAGTCTAATGAATAATAGCAAGAGATCTGAGAAAATCAAATAGCTATAACGTGGAAAACTCTACGGCATTGTCAGTACAAATAAACTTCACATTAGCAGAAAAATATCCTTAACTTCAATTAGAAATGATTTAATGACGGAACCCGCTTCAGACTTATGTTTTAATAAGAACACTCAAGATAATCTAAAAAAGTCATCCACAACAACCATATAGTACCGATGTCCCTGATGATCAGAAACACGACTAGGACCGCATATACCAAAATGAAACAACTCAGACGACTGACTACTATGAAGACTCTGACGACTCGAAAATGAAGAACGATGGTGCTTCCCAAGTTGACATGCCTCACACTCCACGGTAGCACAAGTAGAGATTTGAGGGAGAACATGCCATAGCTTCCATTGATGAAGATGACCAAAGCGAAGATGCCACATGAAAGGAGAAACAGATCCTGAAGGAAGGGTACCAGCACTAGAACACGAAGGCAGACCAAGCTGTAAAGTCCTCTACGCTCACATCCACATCCAATTACCCTGTCCGTGAGTATGTCCTGAAACACAAGAGAAGACGGATCAAATATGGCACAATAATGTAAATCTTTTGTAATTTAGCTAATAGACAAAAGATTCATCTGAAATGCTGGAGCATATAAGACTTTCTGCAGACGTATCGAGAGAGTAAGAATATCTCCCCCTCACCAACAATGGGTAGATGAACCCCATTAGCAATCACCACTGATCTACCAGGAGAGATAGACATGTACGAACTAAACTGTGCTCGATCGCCACACATATGATGAGATGCTCCAGAGTCTATGATGCAGTCAGTTAAATCTAAACTGCTTCAACTGGTAATAGCATAAGCAATACCTGACGAACTATAGGAGAATCTGGCAGGAGCTGCGATATCAGAAGGACCTGCAACTGAAGTGGTAGGAGCAGTCATCATCTTTCATAGTCTGTAAACAATATCATCAAAACGTGCATCATGCGTAGGGGCGGGCGTAGACTCTGTCTGCTCAGTAACACGGGCATACACGGGATACCCATGCTTCAGATAGCATGTCTCCTCAAAATGACTTGGATGGTGGTAATGTGAACATGAGCCACGCTGACATCCTCCTCGACCGCATTGGTCGCACCCACGAAACTGTGAAGTACTCCCTCTGCCACGAGATGTTGCCATAGCAGAAGAAGGCTGGCCAATAGTAGAGGAAGTAGTGATCCTACTCAGCCTCTTATAGACCTCCTCCATCGGAGGTATCGTCTCTCCAGTAAGAAGTTGAGTACATGTTATATCGTACTCAAAATCAATAGACGACATAAAGACTCCCATCATAGCTGCATTCCTTTATGCCTGCTGCTGCTCAGAAGCTATGCAGACGCTCAAACATGCCTCTAAGATGCGAGAAGTGAGCATGAAGAGGTCTACCATTCTGCTTGGTCGAAAAAAAATATCATACTACAATTGTAGAATCTTGCTCTCATTCTTTGCCTGCTCATATGTGTCTTCTAAGATGTCCCACTTGGCCTTTGTTGTGGGTTGATTGACGATATCGTTGGCAATCTCCGTGGTGAGTGTCCTGGAGAGTCAAATCCGAGCACATGCATCATCTTGCTTCCAAGAAGCATTAGCCCCGATCTTGTCCACCAGCTCTGAATCCGTCAGAATGTGCTCCTTGCTATGACACTGCATAAGGGTACGAAATTGCATGGACCACAACTCGTAGTTGGTCCCATCCATCTTCACGATGAGAGTCGGCCCTTAAAGATACCGGACGATGAAAAAACGTCACCCTTGTTCTCTGACATGGTAAGAAGAATGCTGAAACCCGGAACAAAATCGAGGAGTAGACTACTCTGAGTGAGTCTACACAATCATATGAAGGATTGGTTGTATGTGTAGACTTATACAACCAGCCTCATCAATTTTTTTTATTGTAATCTAAAGTCGGACGACGTGATTTATAGGTTGAAAATCATGAAAATTGAACCAAAATCAGACCGTCGGACGAACGGGCCTACAAAGAAGCACGAATCGGCAATGGAAGAGACCGGTTCTACGGCCTCGGAAGCTGCTGGGCGGCAGCCTGGACATCTTCAGCCACTGGGCAGCGACAGTCCGGCGCCGTAGGAGGTACGAGAGGCGTTGGGCGGCAAGCCTACGCCGCGGGAGGCTCTGGGTGGTAGTTGGCGGCGGGGCTGCTGCAGATAGGGACAACATGTGGGGGCATGTAGGGTTAGGGTTTTGTGATATGGGAACCCCGGTCTAGGACTGTTGCTCTGTTACCATGTTGAGGGAAAAGAATTGCTTGCATTAGAAGAGACCCTAGGGCTCTCTTATATAGGAGAAAAGCCCTGGATTAATTATATGAGAGGTACATCAAGAAAATAGATATAAGAAATAATTAGAAAGAGAAAAATATCTCAACAATTTGTATGTTGGTTAGTTTGTTAGGTTATTTAAGGAGTAAAAATTAATTTTTCATGATGAAGGCATGTTGGTTAGCTTATATAAGGTTAGGTTGATGGTTAGCATTGTATTTATTATTCTCTAAATGTTGGTTAACTTAGATATTTCTTGCTGATTTGCATGTTGGTGTGCTTATTAGGTTATTTTAGGAGTAAAAACTAAGATATTCTTGCTGATTTACACGTTGGTTAGTGTACATAAGGTTAAAATTGTGTTTATTATGCCTAAATGTTCGTTAACTTAGATATTTCTTGTTGATTTGGAAGATGGTTAGGTTATTTACCTTTTGTGGTTGTTGATTAGCTTTGTGTTAGTTAATTCGTAACTTCAACTTTTTATTTCATTTGTTGATTAGCAACTTCAACTTGCGAGCTTAGTTAGCTTTGTGTTTGTTGATCTGACTTGTGAGTTTATTAATTAGTAACTGTGAGTTTGGTTAGCGTTGAGTTTGTTGACTAGTAACTTGTGAGTTCGTGACTATGTAGATGGCTACACCTCCAGCGGACATCGCTTCCTTTTTATGTGCTGTCAGGATCAATTGATCATGCATGGCAATATGGTTACCTTTCGAACCGTGCGGAACCGAATACAGTTACTTGCAAACTGTGAAAGAAGGTTGTCAGGGAGGTGTGTACATGTTCAAGCAACATCTAGCATACCGAAGAGGCAATGTGGCTACATGTCCCAAGGTGGACGAAGAGAGAAAGAAGAAGATGATTGAAACTTACTAAATATATGAATATATATATATATGAGAGTATATGTATTAAAAATTGATTTATATATTTAAAATGATTAAAAAAATCAAAACTGACTAATACTTGACTAAATTCGATTACTTTCCCGACTATCGATTAATCTTTATCAGTGACTCTGCCAACCGAGTAATGATTGCTGACTTTTGCAACCTTGATCAGCATAAAGCTCATTGCCCTATTATCTATTTTCTCCCACTATTCGCGGGACCTAATTTCCTCCATGATTGGATTCTTGGATAAGGTAGGGTCAGGTTTGTCTATTATGCAGTGTATGCTATCGTGTAGCAGGCCATAGTAGATCTTTCTACTCCACAACTTATAATTAGTACCGTAAAGGTACTCAATTTTCCTTACATCAGTGGCAATGATTTTGCTTATCATTTTGGATCTAATGAAATAAGTTTTTATGAGATTATGGAATTTAGTAAGAATAAGCAAAGATAAAAGTTTTGATGCTTTGGTTATAGATAAAAGAGTAAGATGCAACTATGTTTTCAATAACTATGTTAACTATTGAGATATTTCTATCTCTTATTATTTATTTCCAATTTATATTTTCTTTATATACCTCTCATGTAACTAACCCATGGCTTTTCTCCTATATAAGAGAGCCCTAAGGTCTCTTCTAAAGCATGCAATTCTTTTCCTTCAACATGGTATTAGAGCAACGGTCCTAGACCAGGGATCCTATATCCCACCCTAACCCTACACGCCCCCTCTCCCGCCTGTTGCCGGCACCCCTGCACCCCCACCCCATGCGCCTACCGCTGGCAACCAGCCCCGTGCCCTACGCCGCGCACAGCCCAGCCGCCAGGGTTCTCCCATCGCCGCAGAGGGACTGCCGCATAGCAGCCCGCCACCCAGCGACAGCCTCATTGACTGGACCGGCCACTCCTAGCGCCGGTTCGGCCCCACCTTCAAGTTCTTGCTGCAGTTTGACCGTTTCTATAGACCGATACAGTCTGATTTTGTTTGAACTCCGTGATTTTTCACCTATAAATCACGTCTTCCTACTCTAGACTACATCAAAAGTGATGAGGATGGTTGTATGAGTCTACATGTACAACCAATCCTCCATATGATTGTATAGACTCACTCAGAGCAGTCTACTCAGTTTTGTTCCGGATTTCGACGTTCTTCTTATCATGTCAGAGAACAAGGGTGACGTTTTTTCATCGCCCAGTGTCTTCAAGGGCCCAGCTCCCATCGTGAAGATGGATGGGACTAACTACGAGTTGTGGTCCATGTTGTTTCACGCCCTTATGCAGTGCCATAACAAGGAGCCAAGGCCCTAAATTTCGGTTTCGGTCACCATTTCGGTATCGACCAAAACAGAATTTCGATGGAATTTCGGTGAAATTTTGACCGAAATTTCGGTCATTTCGGTCATTTTTTGTACTAGGACCCCCATATTTCGGTCATTTCGGTCATTTCGGTCGAATTTCGATTTCGACTGGATATCGATATTCGACAGAAATTCGACCGAATTTCGCTGAAATTTGAGGCCATACAAGGAGCACATTCTGATGGATTCAGAGCCAGCGGACAAGACTAGGGCTAATGCTTCTTAGAAGCAAGACGATGCCTATACTCGTATTTGGCTCTCCGGGACACTGACCACAGAGATTGCCAACGTTATTGTCAATCAACCCACAACAAAAGCTATGTGGGACATCTTAGCAGACATATATGGGCAGGCAAAGCATGAGAACAAGATTCTTCAACTGCAGTATGATATTTTTTCGACCAAACAGAATGGTCGACCACTTCATGCCCACTTCTCGCATCTTAGAGGCGTGTTTGAGCATATGCACAGCTTCATGCCTATTACTACCAACACTGAGCAGCATCAGGCATATCAGAATGCCACTATGACAGGAGTCTTTCTATCATCTTTTGACTTTGAGTACGACATAGCACGTACTTAACTACTGACTGGAGAGACGATACCTCCAATGGAGGAGGTCTACAAGAGACTGAGTATAATCATTACTTCATCTACTACTATGGCCTGTACTCCCTCTTCTATAGCAGCTTCTCGTGGCAGAGGGGGGACTTCACAGTTTTTAGGCGCGAACCATGTGGTCGAGGAGGACGTCAACGTAGATCATGTTCACATTGCCACCGTCCGGTCATTCTGAGACATGCTATGTGCAGGATGCAAAAAACGGTCTACACAGTTGTTTAAATGCATACGGTGCTCGACCGCATCATTTAATCAAAAGCGGTTTCATAAATGGGCGGGATGCATAAACGGTCATTTAAACGACCTTAAGCAGTTTGAAGCGGCCTTTTAAATGACCTTACACAATCTTTTAAGAATATGGATCTACTTTCTTCAAAGGATCACCCTTATCCATGACTTTTTGGATCGGGCTGTGAATTGTAATTGTTTATGTTGTCTATTTTGACATTTGGCTATGCATTCTAACTGTTTATGTTATCTATTTTGATATTTGGATGAAACATTCCTTGAATTTGACTATATTTGATCTATATTGTGAATCTGTAACTATATTTTTCTTAATTATTTATACTTTTTATTAATTATATAAATGTAATAATTTTTTTATTAATTAAAAATGCAAACCGCATAACCCGTTTTATTTCCATTTAAACTCTTGCATACCATTTAATCAGTAATCAATGACCTTACCGACTGAATACCGCATACCACTTTTTGCAACCTTGGTTGTCTAAAGCATGGGTACCCTGCATCTGCCCATGTTCCTGAGCAGACCGAGACTACTTCTGCCCTGCTCATGATGCGCATTTTGATGATATTGTTTCCAGATTGCGAGAGATGATGACCACTCCTACCACTTCAGCTGCATGTTCTTCAGATGTAACAGTTGTTGCCAGAGTTTTTTCGAGTTCATCAAGTATTGCTTATGCGATTACCAATTGTAGCAGTTCAGATTTGACTGATTGGATTATGGACTCTGGAGCATCACATCATATGTGTGGTGATCGGGCATAGTTCAGCTTTTACAGGTCTATCCGGCCTGGTAGATCCGTAGTCATTGCTAATGGGGTTCACCTACCCATTGTTGATCAGGGGAGATTGTTCTAGCTCCTTCTATGCATCTGCAAAATGTCTTACATGCTCTAGCATTTCAGATGAATCTTTTATCTATTAGCCAAATTACAAAAGATTTGCATTGTTGTGCCATATTTGATCCCTCTTCTCTTGTGTTTCAGGACATACTCACGAGCAGGGTGATTGGATGTGGCTGTGAGTAGAGAGAATTGTACAGGCTTGTCCAACCACCGTGTGCTGGGGCTACAACTATTCCTTCAGGATCTGTTTCTCCTTGCATGTGACATCTTCGCTTTGGACACCTTCCGCTGCAAAAGTTGTGTCATGTTCTACCTTAGATCTCTACTCATGCTACCTTGGATTGTGAGGCTTGTTAGCCTGGGAAGCACCATCGTTCTTCGTTTCCGAGTCGTCAGAGTCGTCATAGTAATCAGTCATTTGAGTTGTTTCATTTTGATATATGGGGTCTTAGTCATGTTCCCGATCATCAGGGACACCGTTTTTATATGGTTGGTGTGGATGACTTTTCTAGATTATCTTGGGTGTTCTTGTTGAAACATAAGTCTGAAGCGGGTGCTATCATTAAATCATTTATTATTGAAGTTAAGAATATCTTTTCTGCTAATGTGAAGTTTATTCGTACTGACAATGCCTTGGAGTTTTCCACTTTACATCTATCTGATTTTCTCCGATCTCTTGGTATTGTTCATCAGACCTCTTGTGCTTATACTTCAGCAGAATGGTGTTGTTGAACGCAAACACCATCATCTTTTTAATGTCACGAGGACCTTTTTGATTCAGAGTCGAGCTCCTCATTCGTTCTGGGATGATGATGTTCTCATTGCTTGCTACTTGGTGAACCGCATGCCCTCCACTATTCTTGGAGAAAATAATCCCTTTTTGATTGTATTTCCCGAGAAGGAACTATTTTCCCTTACTCCCAAGGTTTTTGGGTTAGTAGCATTTGTCCAAAATTTAACTCCTAGTCGTGACAAGCTCTCACATAGAGCTGTCAAATATGTCTTTGTTGGTTATTCTTGTACCCAGCAAGGGTATAGATGATTTGATCCTACAACAACAACAAAGCCTTTTCCCACAATTAAGTAGGGTCGGCTACATGGATTCTTCACCTCCATTCAGATCTATCTTGGGTCAATCTTGGGTTTATATTGAAAAAACTAAGATCCTTCATATAGTCTCTTTCCAACACTTCTTGGACTGTCCTCGCCCTCTCTTAGCCGGCTCAAAATCCCAATATTCGCATCTCCTAACCGGTGCATCA